>JANKKI010000475.1:0-530000 GCA_025175665.1 Cinchona pubescens
GGCTCTTGATGTTTATAACCTTGTGGTATAGTTCAGTTCGTACTCGCATCAAGCACAAGGTTCCATAAACATCAAGAGCCCAGGTCAAGGAGCGTCTCAAACAGGGAACTGGAAAGCCTAACGCGAGGGATCCAAACCTCACCTAAAAAGCCAGAAACCCCCGAAGAGGATCAGCTAGTCGTTCCAACAGGACATGCTCACTTCCCCGGTACTAGCAGCTCTATCCATCTAAATTCGACTAGTCTCAGTAGAGTATTGAGTCCATCTCCAACATCTATCTCCTACGTAGGAGGAAGCTCCTACGTCTAAGTTAAACTTGGAGATGGTCTCTTATTCACATCTGGCTGTCTTATAAGACTTCTCTTATGTCTCTTATCCACATCTAGATGTGTATAGAGACAGACAGGCCATCTATCCCGTGCCCCCCTTGTATGGCAACATGGGGGTGAAAAAAGGAAAGAAAGGGATGGGTTTTCTCTCGCTTTTGGCATAGCCATTTGATGAGATCACAGGGCTCGAAGCTAATCTTGGAAAAGACACAGTCTTCTTTGCTGGGGTTGAAGATAGAGACAAGGAGTCTTGAGATTCTAGGGTTTCCAGAAGGCACAGCCTGTCCTTCTTTGATTCCCCAGTGGTTCATTCATCTGACTGTAAACTAGAGCCACTTTTGATTCTGCAATATTTTCTTCATTAATCACCCCAGATTCCTTCATTTCCATGTAAAGACTCATTTCCTTCGCGAGTATGTTCACCCACTCTGCCAAATAAGGATACACTCCCGTGGGCTTTGGCAATATTGTTAATCAATTCCATAATGAGTACCCCTCTCTTTCTTCGGAACATCATATCTGTCTATCATCGACAACTTACAACTTTCATCGTACTGTGCTCTCCAAACCACCCCTCTTTTCGTACCGCTAGGGATGCTTGTGGTTCGGATCCATTATAGGAGAACCAAGAATGGAGAGCTTTCCCCTTTTTGCCCGACTCTTTTGTCGGTCTTAAGAACGGTTTTAAGAATGAGTGATTGCCCTTCCCGACCATACGCCCAGCCCGAGAGCGGACGACTTAGCCTGTCTCTTATACACATCTAGATGTGTATACAGAGACAGCACTGTCTCTTTATAGTAAGTAGCTTAATCTGTCGAGAGGAACCATCCCTACCCGGATCGGACATGGGATGTAGCCCAAACCCCACCAGACCAGGTAGGTGGACGTGCAATACAATCTCTTTCTAAAATTGTTTCAACAAGCTCAATTAGCAAAAGAAACCTCTTTCCTTTTCCTGGTCACTAAAGAAGGACCACCCGGGAACAAGGAAGGATCCATGTACCATTTCTAAAGCCCAAGCAAAGCCATTTCTGAAGCCTTTCCAAGAAAGCAAACCAGCCCCAATGAATGATAGTTATGGTTTAATGGTAAGGCGAAGGATATTCATTCGAATTCGTATGAAAGTCGATCCATTACAACCAGTATGATTGTTCGTATTTCATTTTCTTCTTCCAATTAAAGTCACTAAGTTACTTACGGAATCTCAAATCTCTTTCGATAAAACTTCTTTCGACTTGGCGCAAGCGATAGTTGGCCCTCTATCATATTCTATCGGTAGACTTGGTAAAAGGCCCCAACATATTCATACCTATCGACTTAGAAAATGGAAAGATTTGTATAAGTTATACGTTTCATCACCACTTTGTGGAAAATCATTAGGTATGAATATGTTAGATACCTGTGACTCGATTGGTGAAATAATATCTCTTCCCCAAAAAGCATGTTTTTTTACCTAACTTAAAAATCTTTTATGCCCGGCCATACCAACATGGGAAACCTAGCTTCCTCTCTTGAAGTGCATTTATCATATCAGCTCCTTGAGTCACTAAAAGAGGGTACAAGGCCCACTACTTCTTCATTCATGGCCTATTTTTTGATTGATCTCTCTTTCGTATTCATTTGACCTGAGGCAAAAGAGAAGTCATAGAAAGAAAGGTTCTATCATGCAGTTCATTTCAAAGCGGGCCTCTATTGAGTTGGAGGAATAATATCCTGAAGGGAGGACCATGAGAGATCATTGAGCATGCTGAATGATCTCTTATAACATCTATATGTCATTTAAGGCCAGGGTCCATAAAGAGAACCTCTTATGAGATTCTACAATCTCTCAAGAGACATGACCAATACCCCAGTTGGTCCATATACATGTGACCAAGACCCCGATTCTGGATCTAATCCTTCACAAAAAGTAAGAAATTCCGCATATGTTGACCAATTCAAGGTGAAAAATGGGGTTGCTCCCTCAGAAAAACTTCCGTGCCCCCTGAGCTTGAGCTTGAGGCATGACCCTCAAGAGGTCGACAACTCCTAGGAAGTATATGAAATAAGATCGTCCGGTGGAGATTCTTTTATTGAAGATGGACCGGCATCATCCCTGTGCGGCCTTGGTTACTTGTCTCCCCTTCTTCCGCACTCGGCTCTACACATTTACAGATTAACCCTTGTCCAGTGCATGGCAGAGCTAATGGGGCTTCAATCCTTGCTCTTTATCCCCATCTTCGCCCAGGCTAACGGGCCCTTACTTATTCAGGGTATTTACTTATGCGGCTTTCTTAATCTACGTCGGGCAAATTTGGTTCATTTTTGAATGTGTTGTATCCGCGAAAAGATTATTTCTTTCGATAGAGAGGCACCTTGCTTTTAATAGTAATAGAACTCTGTGCGAGCCTGTCTCATATACACATCTCTTTATGTCTAAGAGATACAACCCATAAGGGTTTGCTGTTCTTCGTGTGAATCAGTGGCGAACTCCTGTCTCTTATACACATCTAGATGTGTATAAGAGACAGCATATATAGAGTCAAAAGAGATATGGAGTCCGAAGGGGAGGGGAATTTTCTTGTGAGGCACCCTACCAAGGAAAGGGCCTTCGCCACTTGAGCCGTATACGGGGAACTCGCCGCGTGCGGTTCTTAGGCAACCAACCACCCCAACCCGACGAGAAAGAAGTTGAACTTCTTTCAGCTCAGCTAAGGAATAGCGAGATGCAAGCTAAGAAATAGCGCCTGTCTTGATTGATTAAGGTAGTGCAATGAGCAGATCTTTCATTTAGTTGATAGTCACCTTTTCTTTCTCTTGAGTTCCCTGAAAGAAATCAAATTCTAAGGTACTTTTCGGTCTCTTCATTTGCCCGCATGCAGAAGCTGTCTCTTATACAAATCTAGAGCAAGAAAGAGAAAACTCAGAAGATAGAGTAAGAGTCTTAAACTTAACAAGTTCATCAAAAGCTTGGCTATACTCCATAGACCTGTTTTGGGCGGTAGGAACGAGAAGAGCGGGAAGGGAGAGCGGGATCTGTCTCTTATATCACATCTAGATCTAGATGTGAGACAGTTGTAACACACCTCTTGTTTGCACAAGCTTTTGACAGCGGGTTCTCAAACCAACTTGTCCTTCTTTTCTAAAAATTTTATGTAGGCGCCAACTCACCTAATACCACTTCCCTTGCTCTTCTCGATAAGCAAGTCGCTTTGATTTGGGAATAAACTAGAATTCAAGTAAAGGCAGCTTGCTGTTGAGGCCTCCCGGACATCATATTCATCATTTTTGAAAGCGGGGGGGAAGGGATCTCTTTTCTACAACGGAAAAAAATGGAGCAGATTTAACTCAGCACAACCTAATGATAGATCCAATACCAATTGTGCCTAGAATGCGTTGCTAGATCTCTGCTCTAGAAAGCCCGGTATAACTTGTACAAATCTTTCCATTTTCTAAGTCGATCCGATCCATTCATTCGTAGAGCTATTTACTCGATCGCAGACAGGGACTGGAACACCTCTAACAGGTTGACAAATAGTCAGGCAGGCGGTGAACTTAGGGGTCAACCTGCGCTTCGTTGTTGCCTGTATAGCTTTCTAGAGCCTGTCTCTTATACACATCTAGATGTGTATAAGAGACAGCCCTTGGGATGCAGCCCATAAAGGACTATATGATTTCTTTTTTTACCTGTCTCTTATACACATCTGTCTCTTATAGAGTCAAATTGGGTATTACCCAACCATGCCCCTATTGCCACAGCTATAGATATAGGTATTTTGAGAATACGCCTTAATGACCAATGGATAACGATGGCTCTGATGGGAGGTTTTGGGAATAGCGTAGCGACGGATAATTCAGAATCAGAATAGAGGGTCCAATCGAGGGGACAAAATAATAGGAAATGCTACTTGGTTCGTAAGAGTAAGAATTCACTTCTTGAAATGAAAGAGACATTCGAAAGGTAAAGCGAAGTAAATGGTTCTTTGAGCGGTATTTTTTATTGGATTGAAGTTTGTTTAGGCAATTCAATTCTAGAGGCACAAGCTATTGTTATTCCAGAAGGCTCTCCCTTAATTGAAAGCGCATATTAAGATTAATTGGCTCATTTAGTTGGATCTAAGGCCGGTATAGGCAGCAAGAGAAGGAAAGGCATAAGGTGAAGCATCTAAAATGGTTAAGATAGGAACCTATAAAGGGTCGAAACGATGACCAGCTAAGATACTTTCGCATGCACGTGAAGCTAAGCTTTCATTGATCGATCTTCCTCTTGTTCTCTTATAGGACCTGTAGATGTGTATACAGAGACAGATGTGTAGGGTAGACAGTCAATATAGAGCTACCCTACTAACCCCACTTTCCTTGCTATCTCGCTATTCTGAAACTGGTCATATATCGTATAGATAAGACTCATTTTCATCTATATCCCACCCGCGATTTCCAGTTAGTTTTTCTTTCATCAGAAGGTCAACTAGCACATATAAATAGCCAGTATCAGAAGCAAGCTAGCCAGGAAAGTGGGGTTAGTACGGTACCGGTCTATTGATCTGGTACGTAGGATGGATCGATTCAATTATTTTTCGCAGAATGAGAGGTTCGTAGACACTCGACTGGAAATGAGAGGAAGGTTCGAATGGAGGCCTCAACAGCGGGCTGCCACCCATTCCTGAAATCTAATTGCTTGCTTCTGTCTCTCAACTTGTGGCCCGGGGCCAAAGCCCTTCAACAGATAAATAGGCTACTAAAGGCGTAGAATAGTCCTAATTGCCATGCTTCTGCTGCATCCCAAGGGAGTTCGACTGGATACATGGTTCTTGCTAACCATGCCATAAAGTTAATAAACAGTGACCTAGCAATTGGCACATAGACTTGGTTGCCCGGGTTTCTCTGCCTGGTATCCTGTACCTCGCGCCCCTTCCCTTATGTTAAAGTCATTCTGAACGTCAAATTGAAGGCCACCTTTTGATTGCAACCAAGGCAGGAATGCCTTCATTGAATGGCCACTTCCCTAAAATGAAAAAAGAATTTGATTCGAGGACGTTCTCTTATCACCAGGCCATCACACCCATAAAACAACACAGGAACCAATGCTTCGTCTTGATGCTTCGGCGGATGCCCCTGGGCAGTGTAGAATCTTTTCTAAAAAGAAGGACAAGTTGGTTTGAGAACCCGTGAATTAGAAAGAACGAAGAAGTAAGGAAATGAGACAACTCTTTCTTGAACTATATCATAAAAAGATCTTTCCCTCTACACCAATCACGAGTTTTTCTCTATTCCTCTTGTATATCGTCGTAACGCCCTTAATGCTAGGTTTTGAAAGAGACTTTTCACTCCAATCTAGTCTCGGCATCATGTCGAGAAGGACCAGCTCTGCTGCACTTGAGCCTTATATCTATTCTGTGAACCATATTCCTTGTCGTGAATGACGGGCTAGTTTTAACAAGGAACTACAATTAACGGCAAGACCGAGACAACAACGGAGACTCCGTCGGTGAATCAATTTTATCTCTTGGTGAAGAAAGCCTTCCATTCTAATACATCTTTCTTGTCTCTATAAGGCATAAAGAAGGAAAGAGAAGCTTTAGAAGGAATAGGGGTTATAGGACTTTTATGAGCTGTTTCAGTAGTGATCGACTTTTTTTGCTGCCCCTCGATTGGACCTTTTGAAAATTCCGCCAATACGCCTCAGGTACATGTCTCTCATGCAAATCCGTGATTTGAGATTTTATCTCTAAATTTAATATTCTATTAAATAGAAGAATTCCCGCGTGGCTAAAAGTAAGCCAAAAGAGCTCAAACTTCACTTTTTTAAGGCCATGCCAAAAGAATCTCCACCGACGATCTTATTTCAAATACTTCCGGAGAAGTAGAGGTGTCTTGAGAGTCAGCTTAGCTCAAGCTCAGCACTTAGAAAAACCTAGAAAAGATGAAGACTCACTAAGACAAGAGCTAGGTAAGTAATTAGAATCTCTTGATTCGTCGAAATAACCCTGTCTCA
The DNA here is from genome assembly GCA_025175665.1 of Cinchona pubescens. Lineage (NCBI taxonomy): Eukaryota > Viridiplantae > Streptophyta > Magnoliopsida > Gentianales > Rubiaceae > Cinchona > Cinchona pubescens. The sequence goes on from JANKKI010000475.1 coordinate 6,305, forward strand.
GATCACTCCACGGACAACTTAGGTGCTTCTTTCCATCCGTTATAGTCCTTCACTTCGGAATCCCAAACAATACGATCAGGGAGTCAGTATCCTGTCTCTTATACACATCTAGATGTCATGTATAAGAGTCTCTTATAAGGACTCTCACTGCCGGCCTTACAAGAGATTTGTCTGTTCTCTCTGTCCCAGTTCCGTACTCTAGTCTTTTGGATCTTTCTCGATATGCTCTGAGAGAGCAAAGTGCATCTTGTCGCAAGGCTTATTTTGAGTTGTGGGTCATAGGGCTGACAGCTTTATCTAATCAAGGGCCGGGGCATAAGGGTCCTAGTACTATCCAGGTGTGAAGAACCCCGGAGATGAATAGAATTCCTCTTGTAAATGATTGGTGTAATACTCAATCGTAGATGGATTAGTGTCAAAAATTTTCACTGATCAGGTGTTATCAGTCTCATCCGTGTAAGAATTAGAAATTCCTATTCCAACTTATCCCAGAATGGAGGATAGGCTCATTATTACATTTATAAAAAGATATGAGACTTTATTCTAAGTAATTGTTGGGCGTGAGATCCAAATGAATCGAAAGATTCATATTTGGTTCAGGAAGGGATTATGAAAGCTTTAAAATGAATCCGGAAAGATAATCTACTTTCATTAACCGATTTATTAGATAATCAAAAATAGAGGATTTTGAATACTATTCGAAATTCAGAAGAACTTCGTGGGGGGGCAATTGAACAGTTGGAAAAAGCCCAGCCAACGACCTATAACACTAGTCACTACTCCCACTGGGGCTAGGAAGTAAGCCCCACAACCCAAAGCGGCGAAAAATAAATAGAATTCCTTGCCTTAATCTTACTGAGGGTATTCTGCGTATGAGGAAGCAGTAGCATTAGAAGGAGAGCAGTAGGACTAGGGAAACAAGATAGATATTGAATTAATGAAAAGGCTCGTTGAGACCTTTACGCCGACATGAAATTTCTTTTTTTGGCTAATAGCTCTACTGAAATAGATTTCGAGAAAACCAGCTATATCCGATCTTGGTGGCCTTTCACCCCTAGCCACAAGTCATCCGTATTTATCCACATACGTGGGTTCGAGTTCTCAAGGCCTGTTAGAGCTCTCTTCAACTTTGCTCATGGCTAGATCGATCGGTTTCGGTCAAAAGTAAGACCGGCCCGACCGCGAGGAATCAAGAGATCTTTGTCGGTCTGACTTGGATCTCGGAGTGACGGAATAAGGCGGCGAGCGACAAACAGTTGCTCGAATGCTAGCTCGGGCTGCGCCACTTAGGCGGGGAACATTCATGCATCCGCCGTGCCACCAAGCTTCGGTCAACTAGGGCATCGTTCACACGATGCGCCTACGATGATTAGTGACGGTAGGTTCCCGAGGTAGCAGATCGCAACTGGTTTTCCACCACCCATCCGGTAACCACAGGTGATCCACAAGAAAGGTGGCGGGATTCGAACCTATGGCGGCATGCCTGACTGCTGGGTTGGGTGGCCAGTTAGCATCTCTCGTCGCCTTTGTACAGAAACAGATATGCTACGCTGCCGGTAGGAATGCAGATGTGTATAAGAGACAGGGGTTACCCGCGATTGGTAATGGCACAACCAGAAGACATCTAGATGTGTATAAGAGACAGTACCAAGACGATGTCTTAGTCTTGCCGAACCAGTTGGCCTCGAGAAGTAAGTAAGCTGGTCCTTGTTTGGTAGCACCACAAAATATTTGATAGGATCCATTTTGGGAACGTAGAATGTCGAGCTAGTTCATTCACTTTAGGTTCTCTTAGAGACTCTCTTGGTTGGCCTTTGCCAGCCACTAGAGCAAGAGCACGAATGGCTTAGAAATTGACTGTTTGACAGACTCATGGAGTGCTGCTTGGATTATCGTAGAATAAGAGAGACGTCTTAGGAGATGGCTTCACTTAAAAGCAGATGCGCCGCTGCGGGCAAGAGAGCAACTTGTGCGGTCTTGCGGTGCACTCATTCCGTTACGAGAATGAAATGACGCTGACTAAGGGCATTACGATCTGTCTCTTATACACATCTAGATGTGTATAAGAGATAAGCGCTATATTCAAAATGATCGAGCTGATGACAACTACCATCTCTTTTTATAAACCATGCTCGAATAAGGAATATTCTAGCAGAAAGACCGAGACAACAACGGAGAATCCGTCGGTGAATCAGTTCTATCTCTTAGTGAAGAAAGCCTTCCATTCCAATACATCTTTCTTGTCTCTAGAAGGCATAAAGAAGGAAAGAACCCTATAGAACCTTCCCAACTATAGCTAGGGTCAAAAAAAATGTTGGCCTCTATGGTAAAATAAGTCGGGGGACCTAAGAGGCGGTGGTTTACCTAATACCTGTCTCTTATACACATCTAGATGTGTACATCCTGGATAGTAGGTGTGATACAAAGCTAGGAGTATGATGGCACCCAATTTTTTTGATTCGGCGGTTCGATCTATGATTTATCATTCATGGACATTGATAAGATCCATCCATTTAGCAGGACCTTAGGATGGCATAGCCTTAAAATAAAAGTGAAGGGTGAGGTTCAAACGAGGAAAGGGTTACGGTGGATACCTAGGCACCCAGAGACTTAGTAATCGATGAAATGCTTCGGGGAGTTGAAAATAAGCATAGATCCGGAGATTCCCGAATAGGGTTCTCCACCACGAGCTGCCAAAGCACGCTCAGTCAATCGTCAATCTCAGCCCAAAGCTGACCAGTACACACATGTCAGTCAATTTAAGACACTAATCCATCTACGATTGAGTATTACACAGATGTGTATAAGAGACAGCTACAATATATTCCCTCTAGGCCTAAGGGCCCCTCGACCAATCGTCACTCGACAGTTCCATCCTTGATTAACTTGATTGATCTGATCAGACGCTTGCTTTTTCCCAGCAAAGGTACCATTTACAGCTCAATCCATAAGTTCACCCTCGGGGTCGTTCACTAAGTGAGTGAAAGAGGTCTCATTGGGAAGAAAGAAGGCCAGCCTTCCACTACACATCTAGATGTGTATAAGAGACAGATGTATACCGATGGCGAGTGGTAGGGAAAGATTAAGGCAAGGAAGCCTCTTCACTCTGAGACGTAGATGCGAGAGTTGAAGTGAGAGTAGCAGAAAGAGGGCCCAGAGTTGCAAACGCATCGATCTAGAAGTCTAGATTGAGTAGAATTCTTGGGGAAGGCCAATGACTTGGCTTAAGTAAGAGGCTGGGTTTCTGGAAGTTAAGACCCATACGAAATATCTTTTAGTTCCCATGAAAGTTCAAGTTGAAAAGGGCCAACAATAGGCTGTTAGACCCGAAGTGAAGGAACGGCGTAAGCGGTTAATTTAGGTTAATTTAAGTACGGGAAATAAAAGATATTTCGCAAATCAGAATGCCTAAATTGAGTATTTGAAGCCAATGAAAGAAAGATCATATAAGAAAGTGGCGGCTTAGATAGCAAGAGCCACTAGATCAGTAATGGAAAGGGTGGCTAAAATGGATATCTTGACCCTCGGGTCTAATTGGATACCTGGAACAGCTCTCAGATTCTTTTATTTTTCCTTGTAGGGCCTTTCATGGAAGATCTATGTGTGAGTTACTCTCTAGCGGTCAGCCTCCCCTGAGAAATGTGTCTTTCCTGAGTATGAGTTAGGTAAGTTTAGTTTACCCGCTAATCTTTATTTTACTAACAAGCAGTGTCTTAGGGACAAAGTCTTCGAACGCTTCAAAAGGCGACCATCGTTCAATACTAGTTGTTACCTTACGGTGCCATTTTTCCAATCTTATTGAATAGCGTAGCCTGGGGCTAAGATAACTCAAGTTGGAGAACCGTGTTATGGGTGACCTTATTGCACGCGAGAGTCTCTTATACACATCTAGATGTGTATAAGAGACAGAAATTCTGAACGAGATATCCAGCAACAAGAAAAAGGAAAAGGGTTGAATAGAGGAACTTCCAAACATTTGGCGATCTCAGATGTGTCAATATCAATGGTGACTCATTATTCAGTAGCTGCACATTCAGAAGCGAAACTGGTCGAGTGAAGCAGGAGCCTAGCTTTACAAAAGCAATAGCCTGATTAGTCAACTGGAAAGCGAGTGAGTGACCTAAGTTGAGTAGGAATTCAGAATAACAATAAAATAAGTAAGGCTGGTGTAGAAGCTGTTGTGCTCGGGTTTACAGATCCTCAACCAAGAGGAATGTAGTAACTCGTATGACAAGTAGAGGGATGAAATGAGTCTACCAAAGGGAAAAATTTTGGAAGACTTTCCACGTAAGAGCTACATAAAAGGAGCGATAACTAGAGAAGATTCAAGTTTCAATCGCTTAATTAACAAGTTATTAACCCTGCCAGTACTGGAATCTTCTCTAGTTATCGCCTTTGGATGGGGAGACCTATATTATACCAGCATCTCTTTCGGTTCTTTGGTCATCCAGTGTATATTCCCATTCTACGGATCCGGTATCATAAGTCATATCATTTTGACTTTTCAGAAAAGCGATCTTTGGGTATCTAGGCATGGTTTATGCCATGATTAGTATAGGTGTTCTTGGATTTCTTGTTTGGGCTCATCATATGTTTACTCTGGGCTTAGACGTTGATACCCATGCCTACTTCACCGTGCTTATAATAAGATCAGAAAAATCACGCGAACTTAATCCAGCAAAGAAAAGACTTATAGTCGATCCGGGATTGAGGTGCAAAGACAAAGGAATATGGTATAAAATAAGAAATTTTTGTTTAAAATATCTGCCATGTGAGACCCTACTCGTAAGTATGAGTTAAGAGAGTCTATCATACGGTGTATCGAAATGTATTGGATGGATGTCCTCAAAAATAAGATATCAAAATAGAGCTTCCCGAAACCATTGGTTAGGACGTTTCTAGTGATCAAGGCCTTGTTTTGACCTTCAACTTAGCTATGGCAAAGTCTTAGAAATGATGCATAGCTCAATATCTGTCTCTTATGTGTTAACACGATAAGGTGAGTGGGTGGGTTAGGCCGAGCTGATTCGATTCTGACTGACAAAGGGGTATACAACTATCAATAGATAGGGAAAACCGCCCGGAAGGTGTATCAAAGAGGACAAATTAGGTGAGACAGAGATACAACCTAATTCACCCCCCTCTTAGGTTGAAACTTGAGCCGAGCCTTTCCTTATACACATGCCGCATCATGAGTGCTATAACTTCCAATTATAGACATCAATGGATGTGTCTCTTCTTAACATCTGTAGATTGGTTATTCTTGAGAAGCTTAACTATTGTCAAAGATTTGGATAGATCTCTTATACATTCTATTAGGGGTGGGTGGAACCTATTTCTTATCTATTCTACTAGAGCACAAGTAGATCGATCAGAAAGGAAGGGTATACATAGACTAACAAGAACCCTACCTTAATTGACTAGTTGCTAGAAAGGGATAAAAGCCTAATAAGGAATCTAACTATTCATACTCCTACTAGCGGGACCTATCCTTATACTTATATAAGTCTAGGGTAGACATAAGATAAGCATAGGTGGAATATACAGGTATGTGCCTTACCACCTGGTGAATTTCTTCCTCGTCCCTTAGGCATGCTACCTAATGGCTTCCCCCTCAATGGAAAGCTCCTATAGAGTGAGAGATTCCTGGGGTGAATATAATCTAGATCTAATTCATTTTTGCATTCTTTAATCGATTGGAGTGGTATAATAAATCTATTTCTTCGCCTCTTTGACAATAAATCAAAATTCTCGTGGAGAATGGCCGGATATATGAGATTACAATGACCAGTACATATGATTCGATTAAGGTCTAAAGAACACTCGAAGATGAAGCAGATGTCAAAAGCTCTTTCGACAAATCATAAAAAAAAGGATTAGCAGCAGCGGCTAAAGCCTCATTTCTACCTGTGGAAGAGTCACCATTTCCAAAAGGCAAGGCAAGCCCTTTTTAGCTTCTCCAATTCTTGGATTGCACGGGATCTAAACACTTTTGGGAGTAAGGATTTCTTATCAGTACAGGTTGTCTACGAATAGGCATAGGCCAGCTATTTATAATACTTGCTTTGGTCCTACGGAACCAAGGTTGAAAAGATTGAAAAAATCAGTCATTATACAACCACTGATGAAGGTCGAACATCAGCTAAAGAGAGCTCCGCGTTAAGGGCGGCCTGATTCCTGAAGTGATGCCTTCCTTGAGGTTGCTATGGGTAAGTTACATCCGGGTCCATCCCGGCTCAGTGAGTTCAGTTCGTCCCAAACGTCAGACTTCGAGACTGAGTGCAGCGAGCCCTGTCTCTTTCCACGATTGATAACACTCGTGTATAGGTCTGGTTTACTTGTTTCATCATCCATCTCCTAAGGGTTAAGAGAACTCTACTGGCCTGAAGCCTATTTGTCCAATCATTCCCTTCCTACCTTTCTTGCCCTATGAAAGAGGGTTAAGGTTCTTATCATGTCCATCTTCTTTTCTTCTGGTACCTTTTTTACAAAGGCTTTGACTTTTTAGACAATAAAAGATTAGTCTGTCGATCTGGCACATCGTCCAACTCAAACTGTCCTTGAATGATAGAAGTCAAGCGGCATCCCACAAAGGGAAGGTAAGACCACAGCATATAAAATGAGGAAAAGTTTATCGTAGATGTATTGATTGTTCTATTTCAATAGTAAAATGAAAATGTTTCAATTTTTGTAAAAGGAAAAGGTTTATAATCCGAAAATTTCAAATTCAAATTTTGAATATAGACTATTTAGAATGGTGAGAAGACAGTTTCTCAAATAGAATTGACAATCAAAGGAAGCCACCGATATTTTAGGGCCCGAGAAGGGCTTTTCTCCCAGGTACCCACTCTCTTATACACATCTAGATGTGTATAGAGACACAAGGAAGAAAAAATGTATACTTTTTTTAATAGCATCTAACTTCTCAGTTGCCTTTTCTGTCAATCCGCAAGTAGAAAGGATAAAGGATCAAAGGTCTCAACCACTTACTTTGAAAGCTAGCCAAATTGGACCAAGCAAGAAAACTTAGTTTCTAAAGGACCTTCACAAAAAATATACCATAAATTAATATCAATAGATTGAACAAAAATTTTCATTCTATTCCTCCAAAAAATAAAATTAATGCCATTAAACATGGGAGGTCTAGTGATAGAATGCCCATCTAAAAATTAAGCATTATTGGTTGCCATGATCTTTACTCTAATGCAATTTAAGCAAAATAAAGAGACCAATGTTTTGATACCAATTGTTGGCCCCAAAGAGCAACCTAAGAGGGGGGTGAATTAGGTTGTATCTAAAACAAACCTTTTTATGTGCTTAATAAAAATGCGAACTTGAGGGATATGCACCAAATAAAAACTTAAGCACAAATGAATACAATAGATATTCAACTATTTAAGCTTAAAGAACAAATAAGAATATTGAGATTAAGAGAATCAAACCAAACTCCCAAGCTTCTCAAGCTTGGAGCTTACAACTGCAAAGAACTTCTTACAAGGCAATTACCAAGTTCACAACTTGAAGTTTAGCCACTAAAAGTCTTTTCAAAGTAAGTGAGACAATAACCTCTTGTACACAAATGAGGATCACTCTTGCTCACACTAATTTTCTTTAGTTGAGCCATGAGTTTTACACTCACAACCTCTCCCTTTGTTACAATTGTTATCTCTCCACTCTTACACTTGAAGAATTCTTACATTTCTAACCTCTTTTCACAAAACTACCTACACTATTTCAACACTTGTACCCACTATTTCTCCCAAATAGCTCAAGAATTACTTGTAATTAATGTAGAAGTCTCTACAACTTTAATTCAGGCTTAGGGGTATTTATAGTTGCCCAATTGAGGTACAAATTCCATAACTCATGATTTTTATGCACACTTGTTTTCAAACTGTTAGTGCAATTTGGTTATCATCAAAACATGATCCTAATAACTGGGCTTCAACAACTGGTATATTGAAACTATTGGGATCTTTTAGCTTAGGTGGCAATTTCCTTTGCACAATTGCACTATATTTAGCATTTAAAAATACCTGTTTCTTTCGTCATCATCCCATTTCATTTTCTTATCTATAATCTCTCTCATAAATTGAGAATAGTGGGGGATATTTGTGAGTGCTTCAAATAAGGGAATGTTAATCTGGAGCTTCTTACACACCTCAATGAATTGGTTGAATTGTTTCCATTTATTGTCTTTCTTTGGGTCAATTAACCGTTGGGGATGTGTATAAGAGACAGATGTAGATTAGGGGTTCTTGTTTTGCTTATGGTTTCCCCTTTTCTTCTTTGGAACTTGGAATTCATTCTCATCCTTCTTTTTTCCTTCATCACACTTAATTTCACCTTGAACTTCAACCACCTTTGATTTTTACTTCTCATTTTCTTCACTGACTTCAAGATTGTCATTCTTCACCATCAACTCCTTTTCACTCCTCAAAGTTATAGCACTACATTGCTAGATGTGATTAAGATACACATTGGGCAATGTGTCCCTTGGCACGACTAGTAGGAGTGTAGTTATTTTGTTGTCTACTTGACTTGCCCCATTTGAATTTCCAAATTTTTTGTCATGGCTCTTAAATCTCATACTCCGCCGTTTGGTTCTCCATCTCTCTCCTTTGATTTTCAATCTCTCTTCTTTGATTTTCAATTTCTCTTCTTTGACTCTCATTTTCCCACCTCAAGTTATCACATTGCATTTGGAATTCATTACCTTCTCTAATGAAAATTTTGATTGTAATTTAAAGGTGGAGGAGGGTTATGTTGTTGAAATTGAGGCCTTGGTTGGTTTTTAGGATAAGGGGGATTTAATTGAGAGATAGGGGTTGTCTAGGAAATTTCTTTAGTGAAGGAGTTTATAAGGCCTAGACAAAGAAGTTGAGGCTTGGCTTTGGAAGTTTTGATTGAGAATTGTATTGGTAGGGAGGATTTTGTTGGTCGTTGGGATTGCTTCAAGAGAAATTTGGGTGATTCCTCCAAGATAGTTGAAAGTATTTTCATGGACTCTAGGAGGATTCCTTGAAGATGAAGATTGACTGGATACATAATTAAGTTGCATACTTGAACCAAAAGGAACCTCACATTGCCTATTTTGACGTCTACCACCACAAAAATCACAAACAAGAGAGAATTTGAGATGAAGTAGCCACAACATTCACGTATTTGATCTCCTAAAATTCTCCAAAGTTCTTGTGAAGTTATTCATGACATTTATAAACATGCCTTGTTGAGCAAGTAATGCATCATTTAAGTTCAAATTCAAGATGCCTCTATGTTAAGCATTGGCTTGATTAACATGTTGAGCCACCGATTGAGCAATAGGACCATGAGAGTAATAGTTAGACGCCATCATATTAAGTAGTGATTGAGCCTCCTACTACGTTTTGAAGGATATGGAACCATCTGCGGATACACTAACAATTGATTGGGTCTCTGAATCAAGCCATTATAAAATGTTTGAATTTTCAACCAAAGAGGAATAGCGTGATGTGGGCATTTCTTCAATAATTCTTTGAATCTTTACCATGCCCACTAATAGCACAGATACTATACAATGCTAGAAGTCGCCCCATCGAAATTGAGCATTGCATAGTCTCTAAGAGGATGACCATTACCATGAAATCCATTTCCATCATTTCCAAGTCCTCCATTGAAATTAGCTCCTATTCCATGATTTCCAATCCCTTCTACTTGCTCACTCATCATTACCATTATTACCCAAATTCTCAATCAAAATTCTAGGATTTTGTTGAGAATTCTCCATTTGAAGTCTTTCCAACTCTTTTTACTTTTCAAAATTTCCCTTACATTCCTTCTTTCTTTCGTCGTCTAAATAAATCCAAGCCTCTTTTTCTCTTCTAACCATTCACTACAAAAAGCAATTTCAATCAATTAGTAACAAGTACCACTTCAATTCACAAACTAAAACTAGCAACATAATCAATTAAAAACTACTAACTAAGAACTAAGATTAACTATTAAACAAGAAAAAAAAAGCCTAATCTACACGACCCTTAAAGTGCTTAATATTGGCAAACACCAAGGACAATCGCTGGCAATGGCACCAAAAACTTGTTCATGCTATGGATAGAGATCAATCAATACAAAAACAATTCATAAAAAATCCACACAAGTCCTTTAAACTCTATCCTCACACCCGCAAGTATATGGGATGGATGATAGCATAGGATGAGCAAGTATCGTTCAACGCGGAGGATTGCTTATAGCAAGTACCGAGATTCAAGAGGCATTGTGTAGTTAGATGAACCAATAAATTGAGATAATCTAACCTAGACAAACTCAAGCAATCAAGTAAACTAAATAACTATTTTAACTACTAAGAATAAGGAAATTAAGCAAGTAATTGCTACTCTAGCAAAGAACTAACTAATCTATTCTATCGAAAGCAAGTAAATTACTTCTAAATCAACTAAACTGACTAATATAAAGTGATAATTAAAGAGCAAGTAATCCTATATTGACTAATGAAAGCAATAAGAAAGTATGAAAACAATGCAATTTCCATTTGTTCTACTAAATTAAAACTAATGAAATTTGCAAAGAGAACTAATTTTAAACTAAATATTTTTGAATTTTTACTTTAATAAAAGAAAGCCGCTAAAAATTTCTTGATATCAAAACAAGAACTGAAATTCTAACATAGAAATCACTAAATTATCAATAATCCTACTAAAACTTGGAATGGAATCTGTAACTAGATTTTCAAGAAATCTAACTAGAAAGCAAGTAAAAATTGTGTCTACTTGAAACTAATGATTAACCCACTAAGATTATCTAATCAAAATCAAAACTTGCAAGGAATTTAAAGCAAAATATAAGAGAAATTAAAAGAGAACTTTGATTCAAAATAAGTTTGAGTTCTAAGTTAAAACTACAACTAGACTAATCTAAAAACTAACTACACTCCTACTATGTGTACTATCACTTACTATCACTCTCTACATATGTTTGACTGAATTACAAGACAAGAACTAAAATCTGCAAGCCAAAATTATAGAAATTCCAAGTACTAAAGCTGCCCATATTTTGATGTCGAGACATGGATTATTTGATGTCGCGACATCGAGTTAAAAAAATACAATATCAAATGTTTATAAGAGACATGTCGCAACATCAAAAAACCCATGTCGCGACATCGAGCCTTTTCCAGCTCTAGTTTTCAACTCTTTATCAATTGCACTTTGGCCCTCGAACTTTTAGTCCTTGATTTTGACTTCCACCTTCAATTCTTATCCTACAAAACACTTAATAAGTAACTAAAATTAAGTAAAAACTCATGATATTTACAAGAAATACAAATGCAACTACATAATGTAAATAGTTAAGCTAAAACATTTAATTAGACATTAAAAATAGGGACTAACTTCACAAAAAGCTATAGTATCTGTGTCAAACCTTAAATGACAATCTTATCCTAGAATTTAGACTATCTAATATGTGTATAAGACAGCATTTAAGGTTTTGAACAGATATTAAAAACATGACAAGATGTGTATAAGAGACAGGTGTTTTTATCTTTTATTTGTGAGATATATACACACCCACATAATTTTAGGAATCGAACATCTGTCTCTTATAGACACCCTAGATTGCACTTTCCCCCCTCAACTTATTTATTAAGCACTTTACCCCTTTTTTTATGTTATGGGACAAAATGGCCACTATTATTTTAATTATTATTGTTTTTCTTTTTTCTTCTTATTTTTCTTTTTTATTTATTTTCTACTATCTTGTTTTTCTTTTTCTTTTTTTTTAACTATTCTTTCTTGCTACTACTAAACAATTACATTACTTTTAATAATTAATTAAAGTTCTAACTTTCACATGTATCTAAACAATTTAATTTATATATTAATCATGCTTTAATACAATAAATATACTTGGTTGTAATATAAAGTTTGTGATTAACTATTAATTATAAGATTCACAAATAAAAATAAAATTTTTGAGCTAGAGAAAATTAAAAATTATAGTATACAATTAAAAAATGCGTACAACCTTTTATTTGTGGTGTAATATAAGAAAAATATGGTAAGAAAATATTACGGCTGACTAATATAAGGGTTTTTGAAGTTACGATAAGTTCAACCAAAATATGACACGCGAAATATGGCACAAAAAAAAGTTTGTTTGCATACATAGAATATATATTTTAATTTTGTTACAAATTATTTTATCTTTTTATAGTTTGTTTATTTGTTAATTATAGTATTAGTAAAGCTCACAATATAAATCCATATTATAATATTAAACTATATGTTGTTGTATTAAAAACTTATTTATTCTATAAATTATTTATAAACATGTAAAAAAAATTAGAACTTTTAGCTAACCAATTACTACTAGTATAATAATTTAGCGGTAGCAAGAAAGGATAGGTAAAAAGATAAAAAGAAAAATATGAGAGAGAAAATAAATAAATTAGTAAGTAGAGAAAAAAAAAAGAAAAAGAAAATTATTAAAATAGTAAGGGTAATTTTGTCTCATGAAGAAGCAAGGGATAAGGGGCTAAAGGGCTTATTAAATAAGTTAAAAGGAGTAAAGTGTTACTCTAGTGTAGGTTCAGGAAGGATTTTTGCATTTAACTCGTACATTAAATACACACACATATATATATATATATATATAATGATAACTTCGTGAAACTAAAAAAATAACTGTTAGAAGAAAACATTGGTTTAGACTAGTAACTGCCCCATATAGTCATAGGAAGGGATTAAATTAGTTGAGTATGATAGCAATATTACTCCCACGTCTAAACTGCCACCAACATTATATGAGATCAGTTATCCTCCAAACTAGGGCTGGTAATTTTTTACACGACACGAACGCATACAAAATTAATAGTTTATGACATGACTCAAAATTTATCGAGTCATTATTGGGTCAACCCGCTTATAACATGAAACTAAACATGTTGGGTTAGGTCATTTCGTGAGTTGATACAAGGCTTCACGTAAGCTATCTTATAGCAAAAGGTTTAGACACAAACACAATGGGTTTATATTGAATGTCGAAACGATAAGAAATACCCTGTCTCTTCATACACATCTATTGATGTCATTATCAAGAGATAGATCATGTTCTGCTGAGATAAACTGTTGATAAGCTCGTACATATCGTATATTTTATGTCTCATATATGTTGTTTTTATTGATGTATAAGCAAGAATTGAGTAATTATGAGCTAAAATGATTTATTTTGAATTTTCTAGGGTTTGAGTGGAGAAAGAGTTAAAATTGATCACAAAATTGGAGGAAATTTTCAAAATTGGAATTTATGCATACTAGCGAAGAGTGATTTGGACACAGTTTGGTAGATTGAACATAACTTTCCTGCCCAAGCTCTAATTGGGTGATTCAAGATGTTTTGGAAAGCTAAGACACAGTGCTACAACTTTTATGTTATGATCTTTTCTAAAGTCGGCCTACACAATGGTCAAAATCTAGGAAGAATTGATGAGTAGGTTTATAATAGTAATTTAGACATATGGTAGATTTTCTCAATTGTTCAAGCTAGAATTTTGTTCTCTTTTCAAGAACTCAAGATTCAACGATCATCAACATTGGTTTTCGCTGCAATTACTGAGTTTGATTTATCTTTATGTAATTTAATTTTTGTTTCCATTGCTTTTCCGTTCTTTAATTATCATTTTTGGCTTATTACAGATTTAAATTCTTAATTGCTTCCATCGTTGAGTAGTTAGAGTTTTATTTCATCATTTTTAATCTTTTTTATAGGAGTGGATTAATTTTAATTCTTGCAAATAGAGTAGATTGATTTAAGGTATTTGTCAGTTATATTTAATTGCTTTCGATAGGATTAGTATTTTACATTCTTGTCCTTGTTGTAATTTCTCGTGATTAAATTTAATTTAGGTTTAGTCAAAAACTCTTGATTATTTAGTCTAACTAGTAAATCGGCTTGTGAACCTAGTACTTGTTCCGATAGTCCTCGTGGAAACGATCCTTACTCATCTTATACACAAATTCACTTCATATACTTGCGTGTGTGTGGAAATTGATTAGAATAATTAAGGTTTTTTTATTATTATTATTTGTTCTACCATTTTAAAAAAAAAATCTAATCAATAGTTCACGAACAAGTTTTTGGCACCATTGCTAGGGATTATTTTTGTTTGGTAACAATATTAGGTGTAGTGAGTCTTCTTAGATTATAGACTTTTTTATTTCTTTCGTTATTTACATACAATTGTTTCTTATTCTCTCGATTTTGCTTGGATTATTTCTTTGATATTTGATCTTTGGTTTTCATTTTTTATAGTTTATGGTAGATACTCGTTCGTCTAATTTGATCTTTGCTTTTTGTTTTTTACAGTTTATGGTAGATACTCATTTGTCTAATCAACCACTTCATTCGATTGATTGGCAGAAACCACAGATGACAAGACTCAAACTAAGGTGACAATCTAATGGAGAATCCAAACTGCTTTACGAATGGACAAGAGGAGGTTGCAGGCAACAATGGCAACCAGGTTAATGTTAATGCTAACCCCGACATCTTAGAGATTATGCCATACCTAATTTTGAGGCGAGTTCTAACATTGCTTGACTACCCCTGCAAGCAAACAATTTTGAAATCAAGCCTACAATGATACAAATGCTCCAAACATATGCTATTTTTGGATGAGGACCCAATGAAGATCCCTATAAGCACTTAGGGACCGCTTCAAGGAGCTGTTGAGAAAATGTCCGCACTATGCTATACCTCTATGTTTGTAAGTCCAAACCCTCCATAATAGACTATTTTTCGAGATGAGATTGATAGTTGATGCAAGTACGAGAGGTTCTTTCCCCTATAAGAGTTGGAAGGAAGCACAAGAGATGTTGAAAAGAATGACATCCACTCATTATTATCATGGAGTAATAACTCCTGTAGTTAGAGAACAACAACAACAGGTATCTAGAATCAAGCTAACGTCCAACAAGAAGGTACGCCTAATTATGACACTTTTTTATTGCTTTAGAACATGATAATGAGTGCCATTATAAACTTGACCAATGCTGTAAAAAACATGGGAAGGAGTTCGGTTAACTCTATTAGGTCGACATCTCAAGGGATGTTAAGTTGTGAATTCTATGGAAGAAATCACCAAAATGGCTTTTGTGAGACTTCGGTGATGCAAGATAAGCAGGTTCAATATGTTTCTAATCAAAATATTAACTCACATAATCAGCCCACACATTAGGGCAATACATATAACCCGTCTTGGCGAAACCATCTGGTCAAATCAAGCAAATGTCCAAAATCTATCATTTCAGTCAAATGTACCTCAACAAAATTTGTCCAATCAACCATCGTCATCTAGACTATACCAACTACCACATCAAAGGAATGCCCAGATTTTCACCTTAACAATACAACTCATACCAACCTCCACCACCAAGATTGTCATTTGAAAATCAATCTAAATTATCCTACACATGTAAATCATGATACACCCAATGATGATAATCTAATATGGGATTTTGAGAAATTGCAAAGGAAGTATGAAAATTTGTGGGCTAGCACAAGGAACCTTGAGTTACAATCGGGACAAATAGCCCAACAAAACAATGAGAGATCTGTTGGAACATTGCTGAGTGATACAATCCCAAACCCCATAAGAGTTTGTTTTTCCACTTCTTAAGAAGTGGCAAAGAGTTGGTTGTGCCGAATAAAAAACAAGAGGATGGTAAAGAAAAGAGAAGGAACCGACTTCATTTTGGTTGAGGAGAAAAATGAAGTCGGTTGTGATGATGACAAAATGACAAAAGTGGATGTAAACAAGGAGTTGAAAAAGAAGCACGTAGTGGAGCCTTTGCATTTGCATTCTTTGGTAAAGATTCTATTTCCTCAAAGGCTCAATAATTCTAGAAAGGAAGAAAAAGACAAGCAATTTCAACAATTCATCAACATGTTCAAAAAGGCTTTAATGTCAACATTCTTGTGGTTGATGTGCTCACCAAAATGCCAAATTACGCGCGGTTTATAAAGGATTTATTATCAAGGAAGCGGAAATGGGATGATGGTGAGAAAATTTATCTTGATGCCAAATGTAGTGTAATTTTCAATGGAGATTACCCCCAAAACTCAAAAATCCTAGTAACTTCTCAATACCGGTAAATATTGGAGGAACAATGCTACATCATTCACTTTGTGATTTAGGGCTAGAATCAACATTATGCCGAAATCCATTTATAATAATTTAGGAATCACCAACACCAAACCGAGGAATCATTTGACACTAAACTGTCAAATGTTAAACTCCAATTATGCACTTGATTAAAAGGAAACTATATGGCGTGCTAGAGGACGTGCATGTACAAGTAGAGAAGTTGATATTTTCCGTTGATTTCTTGGTGTTGGATATTGGCAAGGACAATGAAATACCGTTAATTCTTGGGAGGCCATTTTTATTAACCGCGCATGCATTGATAGATGCTAATAAAGGAAAGTTGATTTTACAAATTGAAAAAGAATCGGTTGACACTGATATTTTTTATTATAATGATAATTTTCCTATTTTTGAAGAAAGATTTGCAAATCATTCACTTGATTCTATTGGTAGGACAAATGAAGAATCAAAACCACCCGTTGATGTGTGTGGAGTGAGAAAGGATCAAAAAAGTTATGCAAAGCATCAGAAAGTTTGTGATGTCCAAAAGTTTAAAGAGTGAAAAAGGAAGAGGAAATGGTTGGAAAAAATATTGGACAGTTTTTGACCTGTCTCTTATACACATCTAGATGTGTATAAGAGACAGGACTTTTCCTTGAAGTCGGGAATCAAGAAATGATAGTTAAACTCACTACACCCTGTCTCTTATAGCACATCTAGATGGTATAAGAGACATTGTACACGCCCTTGTTTACAGTTTTAGGCTTGACTATTGCACTCCCACTCATGTGAAACATGATACGGTTCATGATGCTTATACACATCTCTATGAATAGATGTTTTACCAAATCAAATCCTAGAACTAACTAGGTGGCATCCCGCAAGTATACAGTTGTCAACTAGTAGTAAAGGGAAGTAGGGATCGTACCAACAAGAATTGGTCAATAATTATCGGTTATTTGGTTAGATTTCAAGTTGAAGCGATTGATTGAGTAAAGAAACTTAACTAAAACTAGAACTAATGAAACTAAAAAAGCAATTTAAAGTAAAGATTAATCACTAAGAAAGCAATTAAAAAGGAAGTATTTTTAGAAAGCAAATAAAGGGAACAATTAAAAGGAAAAGCATATTAAGCAAGCTATTACTTAACTTAAACTATTCATTATCCCTAAACTAGTATAAGAGACAGTTAAAGGGTAGAACATTGCTAAGTCATGTCGATTTGAAAGTATTTTTAAACAGCAATTACCTACCTTACATCTAGAAATGTAACATAAGAAAGCTCAATACAAGGAAAATCCATTGACTAATCTACCAATCTAAACTAAGGAGCTCAACACTGGAAAGCAAGTAAAGAAAGCAATTAAATGAAAAGCCCATAAACTAATTTATCCTAATTAACAAATCTAAACTATGAATTACCACTAAGGAAGCATAATTGAAGGAAACCCATTAACTAATCTAACAATTACACTAAGAAATCATGAAAAAAGAGCAAATATATAAAAGTAATTAGACTAATTAAACTAAGGACATATGAAATTAAAGTTTAACTAAAAATTTTAACATAAATAAGGAACTTACCGCTAAAAAGGTTCAATCTTTAGCTAGGAAATTGTGATTACATAAAAGAGAAATCCTATTCTAATCTAATCTAAGAAAACCCTTCCAAATGGGGAGGAAAAAGAAAGAAAATTACTCTCTAATCCAACCTACTTCTACTAGCTTTCTATGGGTCTTCTATGCCTCAAATGATGTTTAAAAGGGGTATAAATAGTGCTCAGTCGTTTCATAATAGTCTAGCAAAAATTAACCCCGAACAAAGTCATTTTTTGCTCCAGCCCTTATCTCCAGATCGCTATGTGGACTGAAACTTCTGAAATGTAGCACTTCATAGTTTTAGTTCGAAAATCTTCATCCGACATCCGATTGATGCACCATTTTTTTTCATGCGACCCTAACACATAGGAGAATATTATTATCTATAATAAAACTTAAAATAATATTTAGATATATAAATAAAATTCTCACAAAATAGCCCAAAAACTGAATGACAAACAAAGACGAACAAAAACTTAACTTCTAATGAAGTTAAGTCAAAGACACAACACAACTCTATACATAAGAACCAAATAAAATATGCTAATTAAGACCTAAATAAGTACTAAAATACTTAATAAACACATATCAGCACATTCTAGCACATGAATGCAAAATAGACAAAAACACACACGAAAACACTAAAAATGCCCAAAATTGTACCCTAAACTTGAAGTTTAGGGTACATAAAACTCTAGTTTTCTAGAGTTATCACACCCCCAAACTTAATCTTTGGCTCTTCCCGAGCAAAAATAAGAGACAAGGAAAAAGAACAACAAAAATGAACAACGCAAAACTCATGACACAAGACACATGACACAACACATTAGACACCACCAAGATGACAACACAAAAGGTGAATCATGGATGTACTTTGAATAATTAGGAGAGCTCTCAAGGGATCTCAAATACCATATGACAATTGAACTATTTTAACCAGTTATTCCAAGTTTTTCAATTTTTCTAAAGCAAACAAGTTCAAATGCTAACAAAAGGTTTCAAATAACCACGTATCAACCACATCAAACTGGTTTTTGAAAAACAACTTCCATTCATTTAAAACATAGTTTTTTCACAAATCAAAAGAATTACAATGTTTTTCAACCATCTTGACAAGGCTACATGGATATAGAAAATCATTAGGAGTCTACCTAATATGCACATGTCACACAATTACATACTAAACTATCAAGGAATGAGTAGTATGATATTAATGATGAGTATTACAAACATTTCCTCCTCAACTTGATGACTGTATACTAAAATGTAATTCTTAATAGTTTAATTCGGAGAAACAACATGGGTACATGTCGAAATCCTGTACTCGCCTTATTCCTAAAAGCAAAGTTTTTTTTTTCTTTTTTTTTTAACGCTGCCCTAAACCAAGGAAGAGAAGTAAAATGTACCCAAGATTATATTCAAACCAATCACTCACAGGTTAGAAGAAAACGCCATATGCAAACACATAAAATGACATAAATCACTTCTATTCCATTTAAACCATTTTTTTTTTCCAAAAGATGAATTGACCAACAAAGTAATATTATTGATTTGGTAAAAAATAATGTTTCAAATGAATTACTATAAAAATATGAATGCCTCACTTTTTGAATATAGTAATACATGGCTTTTGAAATTCTTTTGTCGCAAAAGAACTACTCAATAAACACCAAAATTTGTGGAATGTCAAGCTTAAATAACTCAATCATATGATATTGCAAGTCCTTTGTCATCATCTAGTCCTGTAATCAATCAATTTTCCCATGCAAAATTCACCACACAAATATTTATATTCACAAGAAGAAACCATTCCAACACAAGTAAATAACACCCCCAAACTTGTTATTTTATTCAAGTCATGAATACAACTCATCCTACCACTCACCCAAAATAGAATAAACGCATAAAAATGCTACTAGAAAGCATAAAAGCTAAAGACTAGGCAATGATTTTGGGTTACACTTAAACAATTACAAAGTTAAAATAGAAGATGAACAACATATTAACCAAGTGAATATGAATGCAATCAAGTAAGCTCAAATCGAACATAACAACAAGAGTTCTACCCTTTAATTATGGACTTCACTAACATTGAGCTCAATCTTTATCACGGCTAAGCAATGAGCTTATGTCAACTAAATCATATAAATGCAATTTTCCATTAAACATGAGTCCTAAAAATTGATTTTTCTTCAACTATTCTTATGATTATACTAAGAAAGGGTCCTCGGGGCTTCATAGCGTTCAAACAATTTAAAGAACTTATAAGAAAAGCACATATAAAGAAAAGCACATATAAGGGTTACAAGGTTGAACACAACGAATATTTGAATGCCCAACTCATCACTCCAAACTTAGTTTCACACATAATCGGCTTCAAAAAGACATTCAATCACAAAGACTACTCTTATTCCAAATCAAACATTCATATGATTTCCTCAAAATAAGCTCAACTATTTAGCACATGAAGTGTATGAACAACTAGAATATCCATAATCAAAAGATAAAACTAAATCCAAGTTCAACCAATAAATCGTTGTACATCATTCACAAATCACAACAAGTCATATATTATCATCAACATTCTCATTAACAACCATATTTGTCAAAAAGATTCCAATAAATCATTTGCCAATAACACAACACAACTAAATTAAGCACAAGGCTACAAGCCTTTATTACCAACGGGGCATTTAAACTAAAGCGAGTAAAGTAAAGAAAGCATAATAAAGAAAAAAGAAAGAACTACTCTCTCAACACCAAGGAGGTCTGTGTATAAGAATATTGTAATTTTGGTGAATTTGCACCAGTGTTGAGCTCCTCTGAAATCTCCAAGGAAATGAACTTCGTCATATGTAGGTTGTGCCTCCCTAATCCCCTCTAAAATGTATCATTCTTCTTCTACTCCTCCTAGAACTGGCTCTTTCTCCATGAACACCTCAAATAGAACCTCCGTTATTGTAACTGGGACAAACTCACACTCATGCAAAAGGAAAATTGGTGATTCCTCTACATAAGGATTGAGTGTCTGATTGTTGTAACTTCAACTTCATGAGGATTAAGAACCGGTTTCTTGCAAGACATTTTTAATTGTATCTAGATGAACCGATGTGTTTACAAATTGGTAGAGTAGGCCATAATTTCTCGAAATTGAGCCCTTTTGTCTAGAACTTGTCCATCCTTGTTACGTCTTCACTTTCTTGGGTTGTTTGGTGAAGGAAATATAACTCCATTTGATCATATGAAGGCTCTTGTGATGGAGGAAAAAAGTAGAAATTTTCTTGATAGCTCTCATAAGGATATGGATGGCTAGACCATCCCATTTGATAATTTTGGTGGCTGTCATAAACGTATTGATGGCTAGACCATCCCACTTGATAATCTAAGGGGAAAGGAGAATAACCATAACAAGCATCATGCTCATTGGGTATACCTCCATTACCATAAAAATGGTAATTTCCTTGGTATGAATCATTCTGATTAGGTCCTTGCATATTCTTGAACAATCAACAACACAAATAAAAACAATAAAATGATCTAAAATAACACAAATAAGAAATTTAGGAAAGTTTATACTACTAGTTAGTCTAAACCATCCATTACAAAGAATTTTTTTTTGGATTTTTGAAAATAAAAATAACAACTAAAAATGAAAATATTTTTGGTTTTATAAATGGGTGAAATAACTATACAAGAAAACAGAAGGCTTCAATCTAGTCTTCCCACCAAATTATATCGATATTACCAAAAATCAATCCCCTGCAAAGGTGCCAAAAACTTGATACTTCACACAACTAGTTATAAATTTATAAAACACCTAAATCCTACTACTAACTAAGTGGCATCCCACAAGTATACGGTTGTCAACTAGAAGTAAAGGGAAGTAGGGATCGTACCCACAAGGATTGGTCGATAATTACCGGTTATTTGATTAGATTTTAAGTTGATGCGATTGATTTAGTGAAGAGACTTAACTAAAACTAGAACTAATGAAACTAAAAAAGCAATTAAAAGTAAAGATTAACCACTAGAAAAGCAATTAAAAAGGAAGTATCTTTAGAAAGCAAATAAAGGAAACAATTAAAAGGAAAAGCGTATTGAGCAAACAATTAGTTAATCTAAACTATTCGTTATCCCTAAGTTTAGGGTTCAAGCACAATTAGAGAAAGCCCCTAATCTATTCTAAGAAAGCATGTAAAAAGAAAGTATTTTTAAAAAACAATTAACTAACCTACACTACAAATTAACACTAAGAAAGCACAATTAAGGAATTCTCCATTAACTAATCTACCGATTAAACTGAAATTTTTTAAAAAAAGCAATTAAATCAAAATTTATAAACTAATTTATCCTAATTAACCAATCTAAAGTATGAATTACCACTGTAGGAAGCAAAATTGACAAAAACCCATTAACTAATCTAACAATTACACTAAAAAATCATGAAAAGAGAGCAAATATATGATTGTTATTAGACTAATTAAACTAAGGACATATGAAATTAAAGTTGAACTAAAAGAGTTTCAACATAAATAAGGAACTTACCACTAAAAAGGTTCAATATTTAGTTAGGAAATTGTGATAACAAGAAAGAGAAATCCTACTCTAATCTAATCTAAGAAAACCCTCCCAAATGGGGAGGAAAAAGGAAAAAAAATTACTCTCTAATCTAGCCTACTTCTACTAGCTTTCTAATGGGTCTTCTATGCCTCAAATGATGCCTAAAAGGGGTATAAATAGTGCTAGGGTCGTGAGGTAATAGTGCAGCAAAAATCAGCCTCGATCAAAGTCATTTTTTGCTCCAGCCGTCTCCAGATCACGATCTGGAATTTGAGATCGTGATCTAGACTGAAACTTCTGAAATGCAGCTATTCATAGTTTTGCTTCAAAAATCTTTATCTGACGCCCAATTGATGCACCGTTTTTTTTCATGCAACCCTAATACATAGGAGAATATTATTATCTATAAAAATATTTAAAATAATACCTAAATATATCAATAAAATTCTCACAAAATAGCCCAAAAAATGAATGACAAAAAGCTGGAGCAAAACTTAACTTTGATCGAGGCTGATTGTCCTGTCTCTTATACACATCTAGATGTGTATAAGAGAGAGGTTATGTCACACTGTCTCTTATTTTATTTAGATTGTTCTAGTTATTCATTAAGGCACACATGTGCTAAATAGTTGAGCTAGTTTTGTCTCTTACACATGAATGTAAGATGACAAAAAGACACACAAAAACACTAAAAATAGTCGAAACTAATAGCCAAACATTCAAGTTTAGGGTACATATAACTCTAGTTTTCTAGAGTTATCACTACATAAGAGGCAACCTATGTTTTTTCTTAATTTTATTTCTTATGCTTTTGTTTAGTTTCTTGGTTTTATTGTTTTTCTTAATGTCTTAATTTTTATGTTTTGTATTTGTTTTAGTGGTTGATGTTTTCAACCACAACTCAAGGGTATTTAGCCGTATACACGGCACCAAAAATTCTTTATTGACAAAGAAACTTTCCTTTTTTTCCTTTCACTCTTTATTTTAGCATTGGGGACAATCCTCGACTCTAAGTGTGGGCTAGGGAGTTTTTTTAATTTCTATTTGTTTGGTGGTTTGTTTGTTCAATTTTTCAATTTTCACTTTCATATTTATAGCTTAACTTTTGATTTGAGAGCTTTTCAAATTGTCGAAAATTATTCCAATTATGTTTGTTCACAAATTGCTTAGATGTTTCCTTGATTTTTTACTCGATAATTTTTGAGCTAAGTTGTAATTTTTTAGCACTAATAGCCCTACAATGTTGTAGATTTTTGGCACTAAGAGATAATTGTGTAGATTTACTTATATTGCATTCCAGACACTTGCTTTATTACATTTTCGAGACAAAATTTTAGATAATTTGATTTAATTTAAATATGAGGGTAGGCATTTCTTTGGACGTTTGAGCCTTTCAAACCAACCTTACTGTAAAGTTTATCCCTAAAACTCTACTTGAGCCTTAATTTTTGAATGAACAGAAGCATCATTCTTTCTTTCTTTTTTCTAACTCATTATTTTTTATCTATCGATGTAAGTTATCCTAAACGTCCTTTAAGAGCTGCAATGCCACATTAATTGTTAAGGGGATATAAGGATGGAAGGTAGTTTTATGAGAGTGTTAGAATGAATGGTGTACAGTTTAAGGTGTAGAAGTGTTAAAAAAAAATATGTTGACCATTGCAGGTGGTGCCTATCACTAGCACCTGCGTTGAATTGTTAGCAGGTAGTGCCTATCATTGGTACCTGCGTAGATATTTTTTGCGGGTAGTGCCTATCACTGTTAGAATGAATGGTGTACAATGTAAGGTGTAACCGTGTAGCTGTATTAAAAAAAATGTGTTGACCATTGCAAGTACTGTTATTAATTATTATAAGTAAGAAAAAACAGAAAAAAGATATGCATTAGTATATTATTTGAAAATTATGTACACAAAGTGAAGAAAACAAATTAAATAACTAAATTTGATCTCCAAATCAAGGAAATCATATTTTACAAAAATGATGAAGCAGAGGTAGAGATTGGCTTGATTGGACTTGAGGGTGTCGATATGTACAAGAACATATGCACACATATGAAACAAATTATGATATGTGCTTAGGAGTTAAACTTAAATTAATTATTTTTTACAAAAGAAAGTTTGTTGATTGTACATAAAGATAGAGCAAGTGGTAGAGATAAGACACAAAGTCTTTGAAAAAAGTTATCCATATCTGAGAATTTGAAAAGATGAAAACTAACTTGAGTGAAGAAAAGTAGGGAATGAGAATAAGGAGGATGGTTGAGATGATGATTGATTAAGAAGGGCTGACATAATATGTTTATTAGTTAGCAAATGAGATAATAAACAAAGGTCTTGTGATCCATCTTTTCTTTGGTCCTTAAAATATGTATATTAATAACTACAAGAAAAAAAAAAGATTCTTTAATTTTTATTATTTAAAACACTAAAAAAAATGAAAAGAAAAAGCTTGAGATCCCTATATATAAAATGCAATAGGCCGTAGCAGTTAAAAAGTGCAACTTTCACTGAAAATTTTCTGAATACAATATTATACTAATTCACATCTAGATAGTTTACCAACCAATTCATAACAACGTAATTGTACTGATATCATTTCTTTTTTTAATTTGACATAATTGTAAGGGTATGAAATATTACTTAAGTTACGTGATGATCAGCTCATCTATCGATAGTTGTGACAAAACATAGGTGTTTTTCCTCAATTAAAAATAAAAATCAAATCAACATATCATTACAGTTCCTAGAATATTACAAAATGATTAAAAATAAAAACAAAAACGTCAACATTTCTTAATTCAAAACATAATAAAAAAATCAAAATATCCAATTTTGTTTTTTTCATGCTTGTCACTAAAAGAAAAAACAATCAATATTTTTATTATGTTAAGAAAAATATAATGCAATATACCTAAGAACTAAAGTAAATATAAGAAAAAATATGAATTCTCATGTACTTACATAAAAAGAATACAAAGGCAATTAACAATGTTAGAAGAATATTTTGACATTCATATTTGGATTAGAGAATTTTTTAAATTGTGTCTTACATTTGAACCTAAAAATTTTTTTCAGCAACTTTGTAATAACTATCCAATATTGGTTAACTTTGTCTTCTTACTGAATCAACAAAAATGAATTATATGAGATTAAACTTTTAGGAAAACAAACAAACTTTAAAAAAAAAAAAAAAAAAAAACATGATACTTGTGTTTAAGAATTTTCAATATTGTATCATATAACTATTAATCATTAATATACATAAAAAGAATACAAAGACAATTAACAATGTTAGAAGAATATTTTGACATTCATATTTGGATTAGAGAATTTTTTAAATTGTGTCTTACATTTGAACCTAAAATTTTTTTTCAGCAACTTTGTAATAACTATCCAATATTGGTTAACTTTGTCTTCTTACTGAATCAACAAAAATGAATTATATGAGATTAAACTTTTAGGAAAACAAACAAACTTTAAAAAAAAAAAAAAAACATGATACTTGTGTTTAAGAATATTCAATATTGTATCATATAACTATTAATCATTAATAATTTGGCCTTCAAATCTTATAAACTATTTTGATAAAAGTCACACTAATTTTTATTATAATTCCTTCTAGGGTAATAGTTATATCTCTAAGTCAACAGATTAAAAATAATATTACCAAATAATCGTGACGCCAATAAAATACATACCACTAAAATTATTTTTTAACGTATTAAGATTATATAATCACTTAAGAATAATGTCTATTAACATTGAATAGTTAATTATAAATATGAAATTGCAAGAAGATGTAGAGAAGAAGAAATTGATCTTATACGATCAAAGTCTTACTAATTCTTACTCTTTTTTCTTCCAATCTATTAGATATATCTCTAAGTGTAGAAGAAAAAGTAATATAATCAATAGTAATGCCAATAATAAGACATACTGTTAAAACTATTTTTTAACTTATTACAATTATATAATCACTTAAGAATAATGTGTATTGACATTGAATTATTAATTACCAATAAATATAAAGTTACAAGAATGTGCAAAAAGGAAATTGATCTTAGAACCTTTTTTCTTTTTGTGATATAATAAATTGTGTTGATAAATATTAAGTGGATGTAATTAGGTTGTAAGAACGATATCATTTAGGCATAGTTAGGCTAAATATCTAACTACTTTTGTGAATGTTATTATTTGGAATGGAAATATATATCTAAAATTAAATTATTAACAATGGCATATAGATAAAAGTTTTCCATAATTAATAAATATTTATTTTCTTATCTTATAGTTAATAACGATAAATATATGATGATTTAAAATACGATTTTAATTTTGTAACTTTTGCTGGAAAAAAATTAATTATAAGAGGTGAGATAAAATAAGGAATTTTTTTTTTAAAAAAAAACAAAGGTAGTTAAAGATAAGATTTACTTAATTAAGTTTCATTTTTTTACCTTTATTATTTACCGAACAATTTTTTTTGTATAATATGATGCCACATGTAAACTTTTTAGAATTCCTTACTAAAGGGGTTTTGCTATAATTAATATATATATATATATATTCCTATTAAATATTCAATACTATTCACAAAGTGAATATAAGAGCTTAAAAATTGAATTAAGCTGTTCGACTTTCGACTCAACTTTGACTCGAAATTAAATTAACAAAGCGTCTTCGACTCGACTTTTACTTCGACTGAACTTTCACTTCAACTTCAAAGTTATATTACCCGTTGAATACTGATTTATAAATTGACTGGTTTGATTGGTTTACTGGTCGAACAAACCCTTTTACTTTGTCGGTCAATCACTGGTAAAATAAATTGAGTAATTATATTTCTTTTCATATTTTAGCATATATTATAATAATATATTAATATGTTTATGTACATATAGACAAAATATTTTTAATTCTTAATAATTAAATATGTTAATAATTGGTAATGTTATTATTTTTCCTAATGCTTAAATATATTTTCTTTGTATAATTATAGGAGTTATCAATGTAAATATAATACTTCGCATTATGTACAATTTATATAAATATATATTAATATAAATGTACCATTTATTAATGTAACACTTTTGTTTCAATACTAATTAAATAGATTACTTCCTAAATTGCTTTTAATACATATAGATACTAGAGTTAAATAATTATATATTCTTTAATATTTATTGAAATATTTATATATAATATATCAATAGATACATGTTCTGATGTTCGTATACTAATATTTGTATAACTTATACTTGTAATAAAAATGTATTTTACATAACGACTAATTTATATACTTGTAAAGTATAAGTTTTTAAAGCACATGGTGTTACACTATATAAGCATTTAAAGCACAAGAGAATGGTTTCCTATAAGTGACCGTAGAATTTTCCCATAACTTATTAGTGTAACATTTTTGGGAAATTCTACAGTCCCTTTTAGGGAACCGTTCCCTTGTATTAAAAGATTAACAATATGTGGTTTAAAATGCTTATAGTACAAGCATTTAAAGTACAATAGAATGATTCCCTAAAAGGGGTTGTAAAATTTTCTAACATTTTTACTAGTAACAAGGACATTAAATGCATTAACAACTGTAGATAGAGTTAAGTAATCATATATATATATATTCTTAGGGTTGTATAGGATAAACTTAACAGGATTGATATAAAATACAATTTTACTATGTTAAATTATTTTTGATAAATGATCCTAAAGATGTGATTTGTAAATGATTTTTAATGTCTATATATAATATATATACTAATACACATTTATATATACACACACCACAAAGATATGTGTGTGAAAATTGTACATTTAATATATTTTAAATTTGAATATATAATATATTATAAATTATATTTTAGTACACACACATTTTGTTAAATTACAGACTAAAAATGTAAAATTAAAATTGTGAACTAACCTTGATCATATTTCTATGAAATGGCTAATTTATTACTTCGTAACCTGAGTTTAGATTGTCGTGTGAGTCTAAACTCTAAGATCAGCAGCATGAGTGGAGGGGGATGGGCACGAAATGCTGCTATTGAATTTGTTGGTATAGAATTTAGCGAAACTAGTGCTTGATTGATAAATAAAAATAAAAATAAAAATAAATATTCAAGAATGAAAAAAGGCAATGAGTTATATATTTATATTATATGTGAACTTGTATTATCTTGTATTTCTACTATATGATATTTTGAATTTATGAAATAATATGAAATTTGTGGGATGATGTACTAAATTTTGGAATTACAATATAGAATGGAAGAGGATTTATGTTCGACTTATTTGACTTATCGATTGAATAAATCGAATTTAAATGACTCGATTTTAATTGATTTTGAATTTATATGACTTGACTTTGATTTTGAGATTTTCAAATTGAAAGTCATTCAAGTTGAATCAACAAGTCGTAAAGTCAAATAACAGTCGAATGAACTCCCCTACCCCGCATCTCTTGTTTTTTTGGCAGCCTGGTAGGGGTTAGTTAAGTCAACTATCAAATCAAGTTGAAAAAACATTGACTTGACTTGTTTGACTTATTGTTATTGAACTCGGCTCGTCTGGCGATTCAACTGATGAATCGAATTTAAAGCTGAGGTTCCTCTAATGGCCTTTCTTGTCGAACCCATCAAGTCTTGTTCAATCCGGAGATTCAATCGGTAAACCTGGAACTCAGTCAAGTTTGGCAAAACTCAGCGAGTGTAAACCTGGAACTCAGTCAGGTTTGGCGAAACTCGGCGAGTTTATTTTTTCGAAGAGAAAATCAAATTGTAATTGTCATGTTTTGAACCAAAGAGCTCTTAAATAGAATAAAAGACTTTACCACCTAACCATATAAGTTTTTATTTATTATATGCCTCTTTTTTATTTATATTTATTTTTTAAACTACACTCTATGCATTAATTCTTTTTTAACTCTTCGTGTGAAAAGGTTATGTAAATATTTATTGGTAGCATATAAATTGTTAAATTTCTTCATCCATAAAAAATCTTTTCACTATAAAATAAAAAATTATAAAAAAAATTAAGTTCCTTTTAGAAAACTTTGTTAGACATCAATTACCAACAAATTATTATATTATTTTTCACAAAAATAACATCGTTTTCTATATTATTTTACATTTAAAAATGCGCAAAGAATTAAAATAAATATTAAAATATATTGATATGATAAACAACTGTCTAAGAAATATATAAAACATAAAAAATTACCATTGTATCATTAACTAACTGTTTAAGAAATAATGAAAACCTATATTTATACTTAAAACTTTTTAATAAAATATATTTTTATCAATATTTTTATATATATCTTTTATTTAATAATTTGCCAGAATTATATATTAATAAAAAATATATTTATTCGATCCACTGGTTGAATTAGTAACCCATAGATTGAACCAGTAGCCCGTTATTCACCTCTTTCGCGAGTTACATCCGCACCGAGTTTAATAACTATGGTTCAACTTTTGAGTTGATTTTGACTCGAAATCAATTATATAATCAACTTCTCGATTCGATTTTGATTTAAACTTTCAAGCTAAATTATCGCTTGATAAGTCGAACAATAATAGCTTGATAAGTCGAATAATAGCCTTTTTAACAATATTTTAGCCGTAAATTTGTATATAATTACTTGATCACTAGTCATCTATATTTTAATTCTTAATTAATAAATATCTTAATAACTGATAATATTCATAATTTTTAATACCTAACATAGATTTTCTTTACATAATTGTTGGAGTCATTAATATAACATTTCACATTATTATAATTTGTGTACTTATACATTAATATAAGTATATAACTTTTTAATGATTTTATTTCAATGACTAATTAAATATATTAATAATTTCTTTTTGATACATATAGAAACTAGAATTAAGTAATTATATATACTTTAATATTTATTAAAATATCCATATATCTGTACATATATTATTTGATGTTTATATAGAGACTAAAATCAAGTAATTATATACGTATACTTTAATAGTTGTTATGGAAGAATATTGTGATTGTTACGTTTTGTAATTTAGTTATCTATTTGGTTATGCATTTTGCTTATATCAGATATGAACTTGTAATTTTTGAATTAATTTTTATTTTTAGTATGTCATATTTTTAGTTTGTGAAATGATTAGAATGTGCGTAATATACTAAAATTTGAAATTAGAATATCCAATTTGTGAAATGATTTACTAAATTTTAGAATTAGAATATGCAATGAAAGTGAATTTTTAAAAAAAGTCTATAGTCTAGTTAAGAAATCATTCCATTAAATTTAAAAATTTATATAATATAAATTTTTAAATATATAGTATTGTACAATATTATATCATTTAACAAAAATTCGCAGTATTATAAATTTTTTTTCAAATTAACTAATTTTGAATTTATATAACTGATTTTAATTTTACAATTTTTAAATCGAAAATCCAGTCAAATCTATGGAACGAACAACCTACAGCTGGGCATCCATCCCCCAACCATCCACACCACGTTTTACCTCGACATTTGCCAAACCGACAACCCCAGAGCCTCTCCACTTCAACGGGCTAAAAGCACGCACACACATATACATGTGGGGCTTGTACTCTGAAAGATAAGATTATTAAATCCAAATCCAAATCCAAATCCTGCTCGATCCTTTCTCTATTTCTTTATACTACTAGATTAGTACAAGCACCTCATGGATCTTTAATCTCTTCATCTTCCAAATCCTTTAGTATAAAGAAAGATCCTAAAAAAAAATAAAAGTCGAAGAACTCAATTTTTAGTGTCAAGTAATATTTGCAAAAAAAAAAAAAAAAAAAAAAAATCCATGGGGAAGACGGTGAGGAAACTGCAAGTGGTGTCTCCAGTTCCTGCTGACATAGACATAGCCAATTCAGTTGAACCTCTTCACATCTCTGAGATTGCCCAAGAACTCAATCTTAGTTCTCAGTATTATGATCTCTATGGAAAATATAAAGCCAAGGTACATAATGCAAATATATTATCGATCTACGTTAATTAACTGTTTCTTGAGGTTTTTGGTGCTCTCTTGCTCATTTTCTGTATTTTTGGGTTCAGCCAAATGTTTCTTGATTGGTTTTTAGAACCGTATCTTAACTTTATGAACATACCATATACAAGTAAAGATAAGATAGTAGTATGAGTAGGGAAATTTTTTTGATACCGTTAAGGTACCGTACGTATTCAAAGTACATGATATAAGTATTTGAAATAAAAGCATACTACTTTTTTGGGACCATAAAATGCTTTACTGAACATGGTTACGTCACGTGGTAATAGGGTCGGTACGGTCAGTGGAGACACTTGTTAACGTAAGAAGGGTTGGGGAAAACCAGTAAAGATTTGGTGGGTAGTTTATAATAAAGATACAATGCACTTAGAAATTAACGAGGATATGGTTATAATAGAGTAGAATGGCGTAGTAAGATTTATGTAGTCGACCAAAGTGAGAATAACAATTGCTTTGTTTGTTTTGTTTGTCTAGTATATATGTTAATGATAGTGTGGAGTCTAAATGTTCAGCATTTTATGATTGGTTTTTGGAACTTTAATGAGTTTTAGATGAACATATATATCTTAGTCAAGAAGATTGTGTGTAGTCTAAACTCTAAATGTTCAGCGTTTTGTGTTCCCACTAAATACAAAAACTCCTTAGGTACATTTTTGCAAATTTACAGGTTATTAAGGAGTAATGGTAGGAAAATGTGAGTATTGCAGGTTTTATTGTCGGCTCTTGATGAGTTACAAGGAAGTCAAGATGGTATACTATGTGGTTGTAACCATCTTTACTCCAACCCCACTTGGAGAAGGCAAGTCCACCACTACTGTTGGCCTCTGTCAGGCATTGGGAGCTTTTCTTGATAAAAAGGTGAATTTTGCCATTCATTTTGCTGCCATCTTCTTTTGTTTTCATTTAAGAGCATTAGATATCTTTTCTAGTTTAGTTTTTAGGGATAGGTGCATAAATGTGAATGGTCAATCTTTTCCATTTTGTTCGTGGTTCGAGTTATCCAAAAGGGAAAACAGAAGAAAGAACCAATGAATGTTAGTATCATTTGTGTCAAAAATAAAGGATGTGCAGCATGAATTGTTACTTTCTTTATTCTTAAAGATTAGATAGGAAAGCGATTTCTTTTAAGGGTATAAAAATTGAGTGTAAACATCTACTTTGAAGCATTCGACGCCCTTGTGGGATTTAGATGAGCATCCAAATCAAATAGCAAATGTGGATTGTGTTGTTGCTCTGATTAAGCGCAGATCAACATCTCTGGATTGCCTTGTGGTAAAGTTCTGAAGATATTCTCATCCGTTAAAGAAATGCATTGCTTGTGAAGGGTACCTTTTTCAGAAACATTTAAATCTGGGACAAATTGCACTTTAAAGCTTATTCCAACATATAAATAACAACATATACATGACTGAGTTATTATAGTAGATTAGAGCTGATGAAAATGAAGTCAGCAGTGACTGATCCTGGACTTTCCTCTATTTCCCAGTTACTTTAGTGCACAGGACTTTCTTTGTACATCATTGTTTCATAGATACCGAGTTGTTTGAAAGACCAATAAGTTTTATCTATATTGCAACATATTTTTAGTGGAGATTCTCCTGTTCCATGCTTCTCTACCTCGGACTATTTACTCTTTTCCTTCTGCTGTTGATGATCTTAGGTTGTCACGTGCCTTCGTCAACCATCACAAGGACCAACATTTGGAATTAAAGGGGGTGCCGCTGGTGGTGGCTACAGCCAAGTGATTCCCATGGATGAGTTCAATCTTCACTTAACCGGGGACATTCATGCAATAACAGCAGCAAACAACCTTCTTGCTGCTGCCATTGATACAAGAATCTTCCATGAATCTACACAAACTGATAAGGGTCTTTTCAATCGATTGTGTCCTCCTGACAAACAAGGAACCAGGAGCTTCAGCGACATAATGTTTAGGTGTATAAGAAACTCGGTATTTCCAAGACAAGACCAGATCTTGGGATTACCCAATCAAGAAATTAAGAAATTTGCAAGGCTTGATATAGATCCTAGTTCCATCACGTGGAGAAGAGTCATGGACATTAATGACCGTTTCTTGAGGAAGATTACCGTTGGTCAGGGTCCTGAAGAACAAAAGGGATGGTAAGAGAAACAGGATTTGATATTTCAGTTGCTAGTGAAATAATGGCAGTCCTAGCTCTCACAACATCATTAACTGATATGAGAGAGAGGCTTGGGAAAATGGTTGTTGGAAATAGCAAGGCTGGTGATCCTGTTACAGCTGATGATCTGGGTGTTGGGGGTGCTTTGACTGTTTTGATGAAAGATGCCATTAATCCTACATTGATGCAGACTCTTGAGGGCACCCCAGTCCTTGTTCATGCTGGTCCTTTTGCTAATATTGCCCATGGAAATTCGTCTATTGTTGCTGATAGAATTGCATTGAAGCTGGTGGGACCTGGAGGTTTTGTAGTCACAGAAGCTGGTTTTGGCGCGGATATAGGAACTGAAAAATTCATGAACATAAAGTGCAGATATAGTGGGTTAACACCTCAATGTGCTGTTATTGTGGCAACAATAAGGGCTCTCAAGATGCATGGTGGTGGGCCAGAAGTTGTAGCTGGGAAGCCTCTTGGAGTGACCATGCTTATCTAACAGAGAATGCGGCACTTGTTGAAGCTGGCTGCATAAATCTTGCCAGGCATATTACAAACACAAAGGCATACGGTGTAAATGTGGTAGTTGCAGTCAACAAGTTTGCCACTGATTCTGAAGCTGAACTAAATGCAGTGAGGGGTGCAGCACTTTCGGCTGGGGCATTCGATGCTGTAATTTGTACTCACCATGCTCACGGTGGGAAAGGAGCGGTTAGTCAATGAATGATATGATATGTGATTAATTGCATTTCTTTGTTTGTTCTGTCATATTTCCAGTAACCACTATTGCCTGTCAAAACAACTAAGAGCTACCTCTATAACCCTATTTTGAAGCTAGACAAGAAATTAAAACTAAATCAGACAACAGTAAAGTGACTCATGCAATTTTTGTAATTCGTAACTTCACTTGACATATGAAAAGTTAAATTAAGTAATGCATCTAGCAGCTAAATTGCTCATAGGTAATGTACAGGTCAATTGTTAGTTCTGGAGATTTACCTTGTTAAACTTTTTTTGTTCAACATTGTTTCTTTGCCTTCCCTCTCTTCTCAATTCTCATCTACCTTATTTGTCTCTGGAATGTCTGAACACTTCTTCATCATGCAATTAAGATTACACATCTAGATGTGAATTTATAAGACACTGTCTCTTATACACATCTAGATGTCGCTATAAGTCTCTGCTACTATCAGGAATCCATATTTATGGAATAGGTTTCTTGCCAATGAAGAAGGCTGGTGGATATATGGGCGTTTTAGAAATCAGCAATCCAAAAATTTCATCTCATTCTTTTCTTGTCTAGTCTTTAACATTGACAAGATCATGACCACACACAGTTCAAAATAGCAATTCCCTTTCTG
The DNA here is from genome assembly GCA_025175665.1 of Cinchona pubescens. Taxonomy (NCBI): domain Eukaryota; kingdom Viridiplantae; phylum Streptophyta; class Magnoliopsida; order Gentianales; family Rubiaceae; genus Cinchona; species Cinchona pubescens. The sequence goes on from JANKKI010000475.1 coordinate 41,152, forward strand.
TAATGATAGGTACAGTGTGAATGTGGAACCTTATACTTTGTTTCTTAGAATTACTATGCCTCTGTTCTTTTGGCTTTGTTTAAGAGGAAGTTCTTTTGGCTTCAATGTGGTCTTGAATGAAAATATGGAAAGCTCTTCTACCTTTATTGCCCACGGGTGATTAAGATTTTGTAGTTGATGAAATCAACTTTAACTAGAAGCAATAGATTATCTAAATATTTTTTAAAATCACATTTCACCTTTGACTCAAGAGAATGAAGGACCTCCTAACTAGTACTGGCTTTTATAAAACAGATTTAAAATGAACTTTCAGTAAGCAATAAGATTGAAACACCCTTCTGTTCTTGCAGTTTGTTGACTGTATAAAATGCCAATAGTCCTCTATCCAAATCACCCATTTTTTCTCATTGGAGGAATTGCTTGTAAGGTTGTGGATATGCATATGGATTGTGGTGTTAGAAAATAAGGAAAGGGAAGAAGAACAAAGGAGATTTGATGAAAGAAAATACTTAAATAACACATGATTTATGTCAAACTTCCACGTACGTTTACACACAGGTGATATCATGCTAGATACTTTTACGTAGAACTTTGAATCAGCAGATTTGAAAAGTTCTAACCGAAAGCAGGATTAATAGGTTTAAGCAATGATCATAAGGAAAAGCCTTCACTAGTGGCTGATCAATTAATTTCACTCTTTTTTGCCTGTGCTAACAAGTCTCAAATTCTTTTGGCCTTTTCCATTTTGGCTTTATAGCAGAATTAACTACTGGTAGCATAAGAGTTTGGATGATTTCTGTACTCAATTCAGTACCCAAAAGTAAACTGGTACCATGTTGTTTTGCATCGTATTTAGAGCCTGTATATGCCTAACTATTGAGACTAGCACTTACCTAACTCTTCAATAAATTCTTTCCTTAGTGTCAAGAAAAGATGTCCGTTGTCTCAACTAATGAGAATAAAACCCAAAATTAGAACAAAAGCTAGAAAGAATAGAATTGGGAAAGACCTGGAAGAGGATTTGGAATGATTTCCATTATCTAAACCAATTTTTGCACATAACCTTCTTCCTGACCAACCTAATTCAAATTTCTCAATTGTAACTTGCAGAAAACAAGAAAATATTGAGTTAAGGCATCCGGCTCTAGATATCCTAATAGATACTAAATGAGCGAGAAGTAATTAAGGTTGACTGAATCAGAGGGTGCATAATTTGATATCCCCAAAATTGATTTCAAAACATGGGTTGATTTTCTTGCCAATAAGCAACAAATAGCAAGAAAGACTTGTTTCCCTTGCTTTTACTTTGTTAGGAAATACAAGGGAGCATGCCCATAGTTACTTCTCTGAAAATCTCCCACTAGCCCCTTGGAAATTTGAAAGAACAGGCTTTAAGTATTGTGCTAATATCAGTTCTCGAAGCAAGTACAACTGCGCAAATTCACACTATAGAATTGGTATTTTTTTACAAAACTTAAGCAAAAACTGTGTTGCAAAATTTTTGCAACTTTTATTCTCACTGGTTGGAAGCAAAGTAAATCTCAGTGTCCCCAAAAGGCATGGTTCATTACTTCATTACTGTTTTGTTGAAAATCACCATCTGAATGTTGACTGAAATGTTTTAATATCCATTTATTTGTCTCTTATACTTTTTCGGTTTTGAATTTACTGGAGATGAACATTCTTGACTGTCTCCTAGTCAGCCAGCAAAGCAAGTCTTTTGGATTATCTCGCTTTTCAATCTGCAGTCTTGTGCTATCAACCAATCCAAATCTTCCTTTTTATCGTTTGAACTTTGAAGATAGCATTAGGGGTTGACAATCCACTAAGTTTTGAACTCTAGGTAGAATGTCCATTAAGCTTACTTGCCATCTGAAAACCTCAGGCTTCTTCCTCAGAAAGCTGTAATCTTTTCATCTGAGTACCAGCACCACTTCCCAGTTCGTGCCTTCTTAATTTGTGATGAATCCTAGATTCAATAGTATAGCCAAGGAGCCGAAGGAGGACTAAAGGATTGAGAAAAACCACCCTCATGTAATATGAATTCATTATGGTTTTAGAGATAAAACCGTAATAGTATTTATGCTACCTCTTCTCCCTTTCCCACTTACAAAACCATATATTCATTGAAGAACTCCTTATCCTTGGTGCAAAATGAGGTCAGATTGCTAATCCTTCTCCTGTTACATTTGTTATACTAAGCCTGGCTTCTGGTAGGACTTGGGAGTAAAATTAAATTCTGGCAAAGATGTGTGGAACTTAACTAAGAGTAAGGTGCATACCTCTCTTACACATGGTTAAACAGAATATGATGTGATTTTATCCTTAGTATATGATATATTCATTTTGCTTTAGATGGCATGACAAAAGCAGTTTTTAGTTGGGTATGCATGTTATGTTTGAAGTGATGCCTTTCCTTTCGTTATGGTTCTTTTATGTCATCTATATGCACCGGCAGCTCTCAGATTGTTAAAAAGTCAATTACGAATGTCTGATAAAGAATGTAATTGATGTGTTGCTTTTCTGATTTTATAGGTAGACCTAAACAAATTGCAGTGCAAAGAGCTTGCGAGAATGTTGCGCAACCATTGAAATTCTTGTACCCTCTGGAAATTAGTATTAAAGAAAAGATAGAAGCAATTGCGAAGTCATATGGTGCTAGTGGCGTAGAATACTCAGAAGAGGTAGCCTCTACTTGACTATTATCATAATTCTGCCTCTCTGTTTTGGGTAAATTAAAGAAACCCCCTTGTGGTTTTCCTAATGTTCAGGTTTTCCTCCTATGGTTTGCAAATCTACAGTCCGTCTCCTTGTGGTTTTTTTATTTTTATTTATTTATTTGTGTGTGTGTAAGTGGACAAAAAGTTAAAAACTTAATTGATTCGTGCAAAAATTCAAAAATACCCCTAAGCCTAGTACTTCCCACTGCCCAAAAACACCCTCTGCCAGAAAGAATGGGTTGTGTTTTATGTTAAAATACATAATTTAATCTTGATTATAGGCTTAAAATGACTAAAATAACCCTTTAAATAAAAAATTTTCAGCCTCCTAATTGTCACTTAACGGAATATTTAACAGTTTCACTTTAACCTAAAACCATAAGAGGGCGAACTGTAGATTTGCAAACTATTGGGGGCAATTTGAACATTATCCAAACCAACCAGATTTCGCCATGTGATCCTGTCTTTCCTTTTCTAATTGTATCAAGACCCTGCCTTTCTTGTTCATAATTTGCACATCTAGTAACTAAATTGAGTATGATAGAACAGCAACTTATTCTCCAGTCAGACTAACATTTATGCAGTATAATTAACAATTATTTGTGGTAAAAGTTCGGAGTGATATAATAACTTTTTGGTTCCTTTCATTCAATTTAAGTTTATCGTGTTGGTTGTTAGGCTGAGAAACAGATCGAGATGTATAGCAAGCAAGGATTTGCCAGTTTGCCAATCTGCATGGCGAAAACACAATACTCCTTTTCCCACAATGCTTCAGCAAAGGGAGCTCCAAGTGGATTTGTCTTACCAATCAGAGATGTACGAGCAAGCATTGGAGCTGGATTCATTTATCCTTTAGTTGGGACAATGAGTACCATGCCTGGCCTGTCCACAAGACCTTGCTTCTACGACATTGATCTTGACACCACCACAGGAAGAGTTATTGGTCTTTCTTGAGAACTAATCATGCACCTCTTGCTGGGATCCTGCAGCAAATCAGTTGACTAAGAGCTGATTTGGAGCTGCCCCATGCTACGGTACTTTCATGGACTTGGTACTGCTCATTTCATGCTGTATTCTGAATAACCTCAGTTGAAAATAAATAACTATGTCTTCTTGTGTTCGAAATTCTTGAAAAATGTTTAATCTGAGTTGGATATGCTGTAATCCCACACATGAATCATCAGAATTGCTAGCTGTTAATTCAACTGCATCCTAATGCCTGTTACGTTGTGCTTTAGATATGTTCGCTTATAATAGCCCACAAGATTTTTCAACCAATTTGTAAAGTAAACATAGGAAAACACGCTAGTCAGCAGAACTGCAAAGAAAGAACTTGTAAGATGTATTTACGGGACATTATTACAAATGTACATGATAACTCACCCAAAACCCCCTCAAAACACTTACAAATACAGGAATGCAAAAATTCTTGAATTGAGGTGGTAAAAGAGGATACCAGCTGAATGTGTGACACTTGGATCTAAATCTATACTTTCCTGTTCATTAATGACAAGTTAAAATAAACTGTGTCACAGAAAAATGTTTAATCTGAGTTGGATATGCTGTAATCCCACGCTTGAATCATCAGAATTGCTAGCTGTTAATTCAACTGCATCCTAATGCCTGTTACGTTGTGCTTTAGATTCGCCTATAATGTCCCACAAGATAATTCAATGAGAGAGAATGAGATGAACAAAAGAATGCTTAGTTACTTCCTTTATGGTGGAAAATTTGAACGAGTGCTCAATTTCTAATTTTGGAGTAAGTTGGAACTGAGGGTATAAGTAGATTTTGGTTTATCTTGCCATGATGAGCCAGATGCTACCCATGTTTCGTCTGGAAAAACAAGTGTTATGAACGAACCACAGTAGAGTATAAAATAGTACTAATGTGCTGCTTGTATATGTCTTTTCTTGCATGTCTTTTTCAATCCAATTATGTATTGAAGGCATCTTTATTGCAGTTCAGTCTTGTCAATTGAGTGGTCTATCTTAATTAGGTATTTCCATCTGATATTTATTCCCTGCGCCCTTAGGCCAACCACAGCCCTCTAATCCAAGTTCAGAAGTCCATCCAGAAAAAGTTACCAAGGACAAAAAAGCTTCTCCAATCTCTGGTGTCATATTCCAAGACTCACATTTACAAAATAATCATGGAAATGAAGCCTCAGCGAAGATGCAGCCATCGTCATTTCATTCTTGATCGCGTTTTGGACCTCCTTACCAACGCTTTTTCAAAAGATTTGAAGAATTTTGCAGGTTGATGAACAAAATTCAGTGCTTAGTTGAGACCCTGCAACAGAAAACAACCTTAACAAAGTTAAAAACAAAAGATAGCCAGAAAAATTGGAAGAATTTTGGGCAAATAATCTAAATATTCTTTCAATTTTTTCATTAAAAATTAAAATGACCCCTCAACTTGAATTTTGGAGGATTTAGCCCCTCAATTAAATATTTGTAACTAATTTTGTTCCTATTAGGCCGGCCTCCCAATACATAAGTATTTCGTGACTACACGGCCCAAAATCACATTGGTCAAAAACCATTGGACACCACCCAAAAAAACATAAAAGAAATACAAAATTTATGTTTTGAGCATTATAACCAAATAAAAACCTAAAACTTAACACATTAGTTACAAATTTTCAGTTGAGAAACTAAATCGCCTAATTTTAAATTGATGGATCATTTTGATTTTAACAAAAAAAGTTAGTGGAATATTTAGGTAATTTACCAGATGAATTTTCCGTTATTCTTTTGAGATGGAATTCAAGCCGCTTTAGGCAAAAGAATGCTGTAAGAATGGTTTATATCATTTAAACCTAAAGCATGAGGAGGAAGATAGACAACAGGATGGCTTCCTTGCTTTGGGCTGGAGAATCAAAGGATCACTACTGTGCAAATGTTAGTCGGAATGATGTTTGTATGTTTACAAAAGAAAGAGATTTGGAACTGTTTAATGGCATCTAGATGTGGGCAAGAGACAGCAACCGCCTCCAAGAATCATCATCCCTACATGTATTAGTACCTAAATTATTTAGAGTAAGGTTGGATATTTAGAATATCACTGCTTTCGCTCCCCAAGCTGGACATTTTCTTAAGGCTGCCTTCCTTGAATCTTAACCCCATGTTTTTTTTTTTTTTTTTTTAAATTACATGCATTTTGTGTAGAAATTGGATTGGATATTTATCATATTGCAACATTTGTCCTCTAAATTTATTAATCTTTTTCTTTAGTACAGACCATATTTAAGTAATCTTAGTCATATACATTCTTTTCATTTGGCTTTAAAAATTTCAATAATTTTTTTTATACAATTATACTCTGAAATATTTTTTCTTAAATCCAAGATAATTAAATTTTGTGTAAGCTAATATTCTATCACTTATCATTTTATTTCATTATAAAATCATTTATCTATTAAAAACTAATTTTCTCATCTATTAATTAAAAAAATATAAAGAACTAATAAGCAACATTTTTCTGCAAGGTGTTAAATTATGAAAGAAAATCAAACCACACTTTATTTTTAAAGAAACAACAAGGTTTTTTAATTAAAGCCATTACAACAATTTGATGTAAATATTTGAACTTGTCATACATGGAGAAGGATCGTGTGGTGGTTTCAAGATCAACTTCCACTTCTACAATACCTTGACAGGAGCTAATCAAAATAAAAATTTACACATGAATCAAATTAAATAAAAAAAATTTGATAATGAATACTTGGAGAAGGAATAATTCTTATTCACACTTTGAAATGAGTATGTACAATCAATATTTATCAACTAAAGTACAACGGAGCTACAAGTTATACACTAATTAACTAAACATTAAGAGTATAATTAGCCCTAAATTTGGAGATACTAATTAGCTAAATTTCTCTTAATCTAAAGGATTTATAGAGAGATTCATGGAGAGAATTATGAAGAGATTTAGGGAAAGAAAATCTCAACACTTCCCCTCAAGTTAGTGCATAGATATCATTCATGCCCAACTTGCCAAGGCATTTCAAGAATACTTGACTTGAAACTGTTTTAGTAAGAATATCACCTAATTGTTCTTCAGATCGAATTTTAGGCAACTCCAAGATTTTTCTATCTAATTTTTCTTTGATAAAAAATCTTCCCACCTCAACATGTTTTGTCTAGTCATGCTGAACTGGATTATAAGCAATATCACATGCAACTTTATTGTCACAATATAATTGAATTGGTTGCCTAGGCAGGTAACCCAAATCTTGCAAAAGAAATCTCAACCATAAGGCTTTGCAAAGTCCAAGTGCCATGCCCCTGTTTATCTGTATATGTGTATAACATCTATGTCTTGACGATTTGCATTTTTAATGAGTAATATTCCTTTCCTAGGAGCAGACTTAAAATACCTTAAAAGACACATGACAGCATTGTTGGCCCCAAAGAGCAACCTAAGAGGGGGGTGAATTAGGTTGTATCTAAAACAAACCTTTTTATGTGCTTAAAAGAAATTCAAACTTTATGCACCAAATGAAAATTTGAGCACAAATGAATACAATAGATATTCAACAATTTAAGCTTAAAGAACAAATAAGAATATTAAGATTAAGAGAATCAAACCAAACTCCCAAGCTTCTCAAGCTTGGAGCTTTCAACTACAAAGAGCTTCTTACAAGGCAACTACCAAGTTTACAACTTGAAGTTTACCAGCCACTAAAAGTCTCTTCAAAGTAGGTGAGACAATAACCTCTTGTACACAAATGAGGATCACTCTTGTTCACACTAATTTCCTTTAGTTGAGCCAAGAGTTTTACACTCACAACCTCCCTTTGTTACAATCGTTATCTCTCCACTCTTACACTTGAAGAACTCTTACACTTCTAAGCTCAACACATCTAACTACCTTCACTATTACAACACTTGTTCCCACTATTTCTCCTAAATAGCTCAAGAGTTATTTGTAATCAATGCAGAAGTCTTTTTTCTTTAATTCAGGCTTAGGGATATTTATAGTTGCCCAAAATCTGCTTCCAACAACTTTTCAACGGCTATTTTCTGTTTCTTGGAAAACTAGCTGTTGGTCCTTTCGGACGGCCGATGCAGCAAGTGTGCTTCCGAACGAACTAGCCGTTGGACCGTTCGGACGTCTGCTGCTAAACCCTGCATCCGACGCTGCATCCGTTCTCTGAGGATAATCGTTCGGACGTCCGAGGATGCGTCATGTTGTTCCGAACATGCGTCCGATAGAAGCAAAGTCTTCTAGAAATATGATCGGACGCTATTCTTCGTCCGAGCCTTGCTTCAAATTCTTTGTGTCGGACGATTACCATCGTCTGAAACTCTGTCTTTCAGACAGTCATTTGTATCCATGGAGTCTTCTGGTTGTTTTGTTCGGACGATCATTTTCGTCCGAACCTACCTGTTTTTCTGCACACTTGTTTTCAAACCATTAGTGTGATTTGATCATCATCAAAATATGATTAACATAACTGGGGTTCAACAAGCATTTATATGTTGTTCACCAGGATTGTACATAAACTAGCTAACAACACTCAAAGCATAGGCAAGATCTGGTCTTTATGTGCAGACGTCCGAACGGTCCAACGGCTAGTTCGTTTGAAAACTGATTCTTAGTGCACAGTTTTTATTTGGTCCGCTTCAATGCATAATTTCAAATCTTCCTCCATAGGTGAATTAGTCGATCGGCATGTTGACATACTTGTCTCCTGCAATAAATCTAAACTACTTATGCATATTTTCTTTGAGATAAGAAAATTCCTTTCTTGGATCTAGAAACTTCAATCCCAAGAAAATATTTCAAGGAGCAAAGATCTTTCATTTTAAATTCTCTAGACAAGTATCCTTGCAGTGCCTTTCTTTCTTCTGGATCATTCCTTGTAACCGCCATGTCATCCATATATACAATGAGAGAAATAATCTTACCTTGTTGTTTCTTTAAAAATAAAGTGTGGTTTGATTTTCTTTGATTGTATTCAAATGCTATCATGGACTTTGTGAATCTTCCAAACCATGCCCTTGGAGATTGTTTTAGTCCATACAATGATATTTTTAATCTGCATAACTTTTGGCTATACCTTTCAGGCATCATACACCCTGGCTAAAGTTTCATATAAACTTCTTCAGATAATTCTCCATGTAGAAAGGCATTTTTTACATCAAATTGTTGTAATGGCCAATCTAAGTTTGCATCTAGACAACAATACTCAATAGTATTAATTTAAGCTACAGTATTAGTACAAATGTCTCCGTGTAGTCAATCCCATAAGTTTGTGTACAGCCTTTTGCCACTAATCTTACTTTAAATCATTCAATTGTGCTATCTGCTTTATACTTCATTGTGTAAATCCATTGACATCCCACTGGCTTCTTTCCAGTTAGGCAGTCAACCAAGTCCCAAGTTTCATTCTTTTACAAGGAGTTCATTTCTTCATTCATAGCAACTTTCCACCTTGGGTCAGCTAAGGCTTCCGCACATTGTTAGGAATAGATACAACAGACAATTGATTTGCAAATGACTAATTTGATTCTGACAAATTGTGATTAGACATATAATGACTCATAGGTTATTTAACTTTGCTAGAAAGCTCAAGTTCATATGTGGGCTTAGGAATACCTCTAGTGAGACGCTCTAGTAGTTTTTTTCTGGGTAACTCAGGTTCTACAATAGGAACATTCTCTTATAGACGATTGGTTGGTATATTCCTAAGGGACTCAAACTCTTCAAGTAATGAACTTGCATCCTTTAGTTCGTGAGTCCACTTCTTCACCTTCCAAGTGACTATCAAGTTCCAAAGTCATACCATTAACACATCTTTCTGTGTATCTATTTTGGCATTACTTTGATAATAATATGTCACAATGTCATAATCTACAGTATGAATCCCTTTTTGGTACTCCCCTTGAAGTTCAGACACAAAGGAAAATGACATTGATTCTTCATGAAAAACTACATCCAATGTTGTAAACATGTGTTGAGTTGGAGGATGAAAACTTCTGTAACCTTTTTGATGCATAGAATATCCAAGAAAAACTTATAGTAAAGCTCATGGGGCCAACTTATTATGCTGATGTTTGTGAATATGGACAAACACTAGATGTGAATAAGAGTTATGATAATCATGTTTTGTGGGCAGTAATACTCTGTCTTTTATAAACATCTAGTGTGAATAAGAGACAGCATCCGATCCTGACAGATGATGAACAGTCCGATCTCTTATTGGCATCTAGATGTGTTCAACATCCGACGACATCATACCTTCGTAAAGGACTGGAGTTATAACAAAGGGAGCGTCGAAACATGACCAGACAACACTGAGGAAGAACACATTTTTCAGATGTAGATAACTGTCAGAAGGAATCCGAAAGTATGATGATCGAACGTTGAAGACCGTCTGAGAAAAGGAATTCGAAAGTATGATGATCGGATGTTGAAGACCGTCCGAAGCCAAAAAAAGATCGGACGTTCAAGATCATCCGAAGAAAGGAGCTCGAAATGAAGTAATTTTTCTGTCAGAGCTATAGGACGCATATGACCTTCCGAGACACTGTTCATCAAGCTGTAGGATGCATATGACCGTCTGAGACATTGTTCATCAAGCTGTAGGACGCATGAACGGACGTCCGAACCACCGTCCTAACCCTTAACGGCTAGTTTTTAACAGCTAGTTTTTTGACCGTTAGAACTCAAATTTCAGCACATCTTTCATCTATAAATAGCCCAAGGACTTCCAAATGATGTAAGGAACTACTACATTCAACCTATACAAAAACTTGTAAGAGCTATTTGGAGAGAAATAGGCTACAATATTGGTTTGAGTAGTATAGTTCCTGTCTCTTATACACATCTAGATCTGAGCAAGAGTAGACTAGTGAGTGATCTTCAAGTGTAAGAGGGGAGGGATAACAAGTGTACAAAAGTGAGGTTGTAGTGTAAAACCCTTTGGCTCAACTAGAGGAACTTAGTTGGTGCAAGGGTGAGCCTACTTTGTGTATAAGAAGGTTATTGCCTCACCTTCTTTGAAGAGGCACTACTAGTGGATGTACTACAAACTTGAGAAGCTTGGGAGTTTGGTTTGATATTCTTTATCTCAATCTTTTATTTGTTCTTTAAGCTTTGATTGTTAAATATTTATCTTTAATCATTTGTGCTTAAGTATTCATTTGTTGCACAAAGTTTGTATTTTCATTAAGCACTTCAAAAGGTTTATTTTTTTGAAACAACCTAATTCACCCCGCCCTCTTAGGTTGCTTTGGGGCCAACAGGCACACTACACATCTAAAGACACAACGTGGTAAATTCGGAACTGTTGGACCAACCACAACATCAATTCAGAATTGTTGGTTTAAAGCAACGACTTGCAATTCATCACTTCCATCATATAATGCTTTTAACAAAGCACTCCATATTTCATGGGCAATAAACAAACATAAATACCGCTTCATAATTTCTAGTGTCATAGACATCAATAGCCACCTTTCCACTTTTTGATTTTTAGCGTACCAATTTTCATATCCATCTTCTTATTCTCCAGGTTGCTTCGTCTTACTGCGAATATAAGGGAGTTTCTCTTTTTCGGTAATATGCATCTCCATCAATTATGACAAAACATCATAATTTGATTCATTAAGGATGATTCCTGCATTAAAAACACCATCAGATTGGACAACCACAGGAATCAACTTTGTTCTAGATGATTCAATACCTTTCTTACTCATTTTGACGAAAGTTTCGAGATTCAAAGGAGTAGGCTCTGACACACTTGAAACAAGCTTCTAAAGAATAATTCCTATTCGCACTTTGAAATGAGTATGTTCAACAAATATTTATAGTACAATGGAGCTACAAGTTAGGGGACTAATTAGCTAAACATTAGGAGTATAATTAGACCTAAATAAGGAGATACTAATTAGTTAAAGAATCTCTTAATCTAATGGATTTATAGAGAGATTTTTGGAGAGAATCATGGAAAGAATTATGGAGAGATTTATGGAAGGAAAATCTCAACACGAATCAAATTGAAGGGTTTAATACAGTATAAGCAGAATGGAATGTGTTTGTGTCTATTTATGTATCATTATTCAAAGTATAAAATACGATGTTACTATTTAATTTTCCTTTTGTTAACTAAATTTCTTTTCAATATATTATCTCTTCTTAAAAGGTTAGGCTTAGAACAACTACAGAATCATAGTATGACTATACTTGGAGATCAGAGTTTGAATCGTGGAACTTATAGATTGTGAAAACCTAAAATTTGTGTTGGATTTTTTTTTTTAAAAAAATTAGTGACCAAAATTCTGCTAAGAATAACAGTTGTAACAGAAAAATTCGTTAGGAATTAATATTTTAAAATATTAAAAAATATTAGCAATGAAAAAATCCATCGTTAATTTAAAAGTCTTATAAAAGAGGTCGCTTATGAGAACATGAAGTACTACTTTGAACTAATATATTAATCATTTAATCTTATTCGACATTTGCAACTAAATATTGAGTTTTCATTTACTACACTAAATATAGAAAACATTCCAAATATTCACCTGAATAAATGAATTTTATTATACGGTAAAAAGTTAATTATTATTGTATTATTATATCTCAAAAATTAATCTTGAATTAAATTATTTTTTAATTTATTAATGAATTATTGTTGTGTTTATATTATCCTTTGTTTGGATATAACTTTTCTAACACCAAATTAAATAGGTTCAAATTAGTTGGGAGGTCTCTTATACACATCTAGATGTGTATTGAATGGTTAAAGATTGATAGTCAGAGGAAAATTTGAGTGGAAATGTGGTTAAATAGGTAGAAATTGATTGATAAGTGTTATATTCCAGTTTAGAATTAACAATTACATGCAATGCACATGACTTTTTCTTTCTGCAATTTACAAAATTTTCAAATTTGTCCTCAATTAGTAGAAATTAAAAAAGTTTGAAAATTAAATGCATTTTGTTTGGAACTTTGAAGACCAAAATAGACTATGACCTAAATTTTGAGGGTTAAAATTGCATTTTCTCATGTTTGGAACTTGAGATTTAACAGTTATGTACTTTGCACGTGACTCTTTTTGTTTGTATTTGACAAAATTTTTAAATTTGTCCTAAATTTGTTGAAATTAAAAAATTTGAGAACTAAATATATTTTGTATAAAATTTTGAGAATAAAGATGGACGACCACCCAAATTTTGAATGTTAAAGTTGCATTCCTTTACATAAAATATGAGCTTGCTTTCCAGTTCATAAGTATAGTAGCACAAATACACTGCTCCGTGTAATATCTTTTGAAGTTTCCATTTCAATTCACAGAAGAGTTGTATAGCAAGGTTGCTTACCTTGTTTTTTATTCATAACAAAATTTTTCAATGGAATATTTTTGCTTTACAACGTCAAATCATAGTGGTTGTTATGAAGTATCACCTGAGAATCTATCAAAATCTGCTAAAGAGATTGATGAACTCCATAGAAGTGTCAAGAAGATCAAAATCTCAATTTTTGTTATAACTCCAGTCCTTTACAAGGATAGATCAATACAAAACAAAAATTATACACTTTGGATATCCAAAGAAATGTCTTTGTAACAGTTCATAGTAATTCCAATCTCAAATAAACCTAAAAAACAATTGAAGATCAAAACAGAAATAATCCAATCAGTTTCATTCAAGTTTTCAGCAATTAAAAGTCACCAAATGAAAAAAGGAATAGAACAAAGTGGGCTGGGGAAACAAAGGTGAAATAGACTGAAGGAATTACAAGGAAAGGCTTGCTCAGCTTCAACAAAACCCAAAGATGCCTTTCCTATCTTCTCCAGAAAGCAAAAAAACTTTACAAGACAAAAAATGGAAAAATAGGATATTTAAATGAAGAAGAAACCCAAAACCCTTGAATGAACCAACCATCATTAACCACGTGCCCCAAACTCTAACTAAATTTTTTCTAATTGCACCAACCAAAACGACATTGTTCCCCTTTCCCTTAAACCATCTTGTGCTCCTCACATGATCTTGTGACTCAGTATTATTCTTCTTTCCCTTTCCAGCTAAAATTTTTTATGCAAATATAATTAGGAGCTTGTAGTTCATGACAAGTCGTCCCTCTTAAAATGATCCTTATCCTGAGGGATGTTATCCATTCCAATAATACTAGTATCCCAAGCAAAACCTTTTGAGTAGTACCTGGGCTTTGTAGTAAGCAATTTTGTGCTGGTTTCTTTTTAGTTGTCCTTGCTGTTGGTGCCATGAGATCAATATTTGAGCAAGCACTGAAATGAACTTGGACAGAAACCAGCAAAGAAGCACAACTGCAATTGCCACTCTAGATTTCCAAGTTATTGAGCATATATGAAAAACAGAAGCAACAACTTCATTAGTCTAGGAAAACCAAGTGTATAACTTCTTGTCTATGATACTTTTTGCTAGCACATCAAGGAGTAGCATTCAGAAAATATAAGTGGTAATGAATTTGATGAAGTAATACGAGGCTTTCTTCTATAGTTCCCACCAAAATACTTTCAAAAGTTGATTTTCAATGACTACCTGTGTCTCGATAAATATTGTAATTGTAGTATATGCATGAAAAAGGGAAGAGAATGCTCTAGCAATAACAGTTTTTTCGACAATGATGTATAAGATTAAAAGACCTGAAGCAGAACATAAGCCATCCAATAGATGTAGTCAAGAGCAGTGACAATCATTAGCGCTAACCAATTATATGCCCGAAAATAGTGGAGTCTTTGAATGCTAATCTTCGTAGATGCTCAGATAGTTTTGTTCCAGCGTCACCTTTAACAAACATCACAAGCCAAATTTTATTTCGATACAAGGAAATTGTTTATCAAAGATTTGAGTTGTTCAGCCTTTTTAAAATCAATATAACCAAGAGGCAGGTATTCAACTGAATTAAGAAGACTTGGAAAATCATGAAGTCTTGACCTATGTGGCGCAAGATCAGTTTCATTAACATCTAGCTTTTCCATGCCTTCAAAGGCCCTCCCTGTGCAACATGCAATAAAGGAAGCACATGCATTTGATGTTAGTGTATGCCCTAAAGCCAATTAATTTTAGGGATAAATTACGCTTTTATATTTATGTATATTTTGTAAATGGCATTTAACGAATAAAATATTTATACATAAAATCATAAGGAGTTATGATGTAATTATATTTTATTCGTGTATATCCCTAATCGTAGTGTATGACACTAGTATATTAGCACATAAGAGTATGTGGATGCTTATTAACAAAATAAGTGCATCGGATTGACCTTCAAGTATGAAAGTTTAGGTTTCTTTCCAAACCATATCTCAATAGGCATTAATCTGACTTAGGTTCAATTTGATCAGATTCTACCCTCTTCACATAACACTTCTCAATTTAAAAACCCTATAAATTGGTGAAAGGATATTAATTACAGGAGAGTACTAGTCAAGGATGGGTGATGTCGAACCACTTGACATATCTCAACACTTGGGTAGTCATGATGCTTTATTAGAAGCCAATCTTGATCTATAAGTGTGGAAATTAATTAATTGGAGAATTAATGTTAAATTAAAGGTGTTTAATTTATCTAATCCTAATTAATTTAGGATTATAATTTATACTTATTACCAATGTGATCTGTCTCCTAAATCACATCTTAATGAATATAAGATGTCAGGATTATACACATTTGATGTGTATTAGATACTTATATGTCTAATTTATGAGATAAATTAATATTTATAACTAATTATAATAAGTTATAAATATTAGGAGTTAATACATAAGACAATTAAGAGTCATAATGGTTTTATAATTATTCATATACCCATGACCCAGGTTGTATCATATAATGCTCTATCTGTCTCTTATACACATTGGATTGGGATACTATATTATTATATATATAATATGTTATATATATATATATATATATATATATATATAGAAAAAAAAAGGACTAGTACTTGTACTACTTTCGGATATAAGTAAAAGAAAGCCGTCAAATCCTTTTTTTGGAAAAACGTGATTGTTACGGTTTTAAGAATTAAGAAAATAATTTAGGAGCTAGCACTCCGTGGTTTGGGTCAATCAATCTTGTGAAAGTATTCTTGTCTTGAATTATCTGTGTGGATACCATTAGAGGCCGGACACCTGTGCGGCTTGTGGATCGACGTCCCAAACATATTGGAGATTTTACTGCAATTTAAGGTACAATCTCTATACTTTTCTTGTACTACGTATAAATTAATCAAGGTGATCCGTGATAGGAAAGTAAAAATTTTAAATTCCGCTGCGTTATCTCTGATTTACTTTCTAACATTTGAAATATGTCCATTTCTAGGGTACTTTTGTCCCTCATGTCATGATCAACCTTTGATATGTATTCAACCACAAACTTAAGTTGTATGTTGTCTTGGTTAATCTTTTTAATATGTAATTTAACTTGCAATCCGTTTTGGCTAGTTTTTCTTTTCTTCTGATCATTCTCTTTTTCCTTGTGGTTTGTGAATCCACAAAAATATGATATCAATCTAGAAAGCCATTGTATAACTATTGTGCTATAAATACAACTTCAGTGTTGTAGTAAGGATGTTATCAACTCTTCTTAGTGCCTCCTCAATTCTTGCTCTAGGAATCCTCCCTTCAATAATGGTATACAATGGTAACTTCACTATACACATGCAGCACCACTAAGAGACAGAATCTACTTCCTGATTACCACCATAATCTCCATTATGTATTCACCAACACCACAATGTACCTGAGATGGCTGCACATATACACATACTTTAGGGGTCTTAGGGATAGGAAATAACCTAATAGACATATCAAATGCAGTAGGTAGCACCAACAATTGTGCCTGGGATGTTGAGGTTAGAGACAAAAAAAATATTAGAATTGAGGAAATCCACATAACAATAATAACTCTGTAATATATCAAGCAACCATGAGCTATGACCTAGATCTAGCATTTATACTCTGCATATCGAAAGATCTACGCCAGATTATTGGACTCTCAAACACATATAATCATCATTTGGTGTTCCAACCTCAATACATTAGCACCATTACTATGTCTTGTATCCCTTATACTTCATTTTTCTTCTACTACTAACATTTCTATTTCCACCAAATTTGGTCATCGTGGATACAAAACCATCTATATCATCTTCAATCTTAATTCCTCATCCTTATTACTCCATCCCATGTTCTCTAAAACCTCCAACTCTATTTTATATCCCCCTAGATCAAATATAACATCAGTAATTCTCTCATTGGAGTCTAATACCAAGTTGTTCATAAAAGAAAAGAACCTTTCTCATCAAGATGTGAATCATTGAAACTTTTGTTATAGTCTCGATTCAACTCCACTATATCTAATTCATATATAGAACTGCCTGGATCAAATGAAGTTTTGATCATGGCCCCCTCCATTCCCTCTTGAATGATTTTGAGGTATTTCCTCGATCACCTAGTTGGTTTCAATTTATATTTCTAATCTACCATTGATTCCCTTACATCCAAAGTACAAAGAACCCTTGGATTGCAATGACCAATTTTAACCAACTTAACTGGAATATTTTCAAAATCTCACCTTAACCACATATTCTTTCAACAAATCTTTGGTAGATAATACTCCTATGTTCTCCATTAACTTGCATGTTTTCTGAACCTCTATATCATTTTTAGCATTCACAATTATTTCTCCCATTAGACAATTAGCCTCTGAAGATCTTCTATGGCAGATTCTACCTATTAAAACACCCTTGTACTCAAGGGTGTTAGCAGATGAACCAATGGCTTGATTCTCTTTTACTTCAACCTTTTCATCATGTCTTCTTCAAAATTTGTTCATAAATAAGGTTTGAACAAAATCTTAGGTGAGTATTCTTAAATTTGGTGATAGGATTGATTTCAACCTTGATATTCCAATCAAGTTCTAAATTGAAATTCTCAATAAAAATTCCTCACTAAGTCCTAATTTCACATCATATATATCTTTCCTCCATTCTTCAAATCTCTCAAAATATTCTCACTTGATTTTTTTGTTTCGGTCTCTTGTGTATAAGAGACAGGCCTATATCAGTTTTGGATAGAAGAATTTAACAAGAATAGGATCTCTATTCAATTTTCCAGTCTTGAAAATTATAACAGGTGTCCGGCATCTATGGTAAATTGTCCACAGATATATTCAATCAAGAATCTTCACATCTAGATGTGATAAACTCATGACCTCGGAGTGCTAAGGTCTCTTATACACATCATAAATGTATACAGATCAAAATTACTTAAATACCCTTGTAATAGTTTAGAATAATTCCAATCTCAAATAAATCAACAAAATCAATTGAAAATTAAAAAAAAAAAAATCCAGTCAATTTTGTTCAATTTTCCAACAATTAAAAGTCACCAAATAAAAAAAGAAATAGAAAAAATTGGGTCAGGGAAACGAAGGTGAAATAGACCGAAGGAATTACAAGGAAAGGTTTCCTTAGATTGAACAAAACCCAAAGGTCTTCTTCAGAAAATTACTAGCAAAAAACTTTACAAGAAAAAAATGGAAAAATCATATATTTAATTGAAGAGAGACCCAAAACCCTTGAATGACCCAACACACCATCAACCACGTGTCCCAAAGTCTAATTGAATTTATCCCACTTGCACTAACCAAAATGACATCGTTCCGATTTCCTTTAAACCACCCCATGCTCCTTACATGATCCTATGACTCAACATTATTCTTTTTCCTTTCTAGCTAAAACTTTTTATGCAAATATAGTTTGTGGTCTATGACAATCTTCTCATCTTTTATGGATATTTGTAAGACTCAAAAAAGGCTAAGGACTCAATACCTACCATGAGGTTTTCTAAACCTGAGATGTTGAGGATTAGAGTGAACCCTTTATTCAAACTTTCATTGCTAAGGTTTTGGGCAAAATGGTAAGCTTTATATATTTCAATCTCATGGTCCTTGAATTGTGGAAGCTGAATGGTCAATTATAATGCTAGATCTAGGGAAATATTTATTTGCTATTAAATTTATGGTGAGCAAGATTTTATGAAGACTCATAAAAAGGGGACCTTGGTTTCTTGATAAGTACTTCATCTCTAATAACCTGGATTTGGAAATCAGATTTCAACCCCTACAATGTTTTTTCTCAATGATGGAATATAGTTTCACTTCACCACTCCACCTCTAGAATATTAGGACAAGAAAATTCTAATAGGGGCAAAAATATATATTAGGCTAGCTTCTCTTAAGGTGGATATGCGAGTTTGCAGTAAAATCTCCAATCTGTATACACATCTAGATGTGTATAAGAGCACAGGTGTCCTATACATGGCTGGCAATCTGGACAATGGAATAAGAGGCTTGGAGGTTCAAGAAGAGGACATGACCTTCGATTCAACTGCAAACTCACTGGACATGGAATCGATATATGTCTAGACAGAACAAACTCCCAACAAGAAGATAGATGTGTATAAGAGACAGAATCATGACTAATGGCCACAATCAACAGACTTACTCTATCAAGTTGCAAGTCTCTTTCCAACACTGCTTAGTTAATCTTTGATTGTCACCATTAGCATAGGAGTGTTAAGAAGAAAACCATTTGGTGCTCTTAACTGCCAACATTTCTAGGGATCTTTTGAATGCACGAGATTCCACCATGCAATCTAGAACTTGAAAAAAGAAAGATGTTCAATAGGTCAAACTTGTTGTTTTCTAAAGAAAAAAAAGGGTACATTCCTAAATAGGGACCCTTCCAAGATTCTTGCAAAAAATTTGCACAAAGATGGTAACTCTCTCATTCTCATGGAGAAGAAAGAAAATTGTGCCGATCATCAACAACAGCATATGTAGTGTCACCACTATTGCTAATGCTAAGACAACCCAATCAAATTCTAGGAATAAGGTTTAGTCTAAGACATTTCTTCCAGAAACATATTATGCAGCTAGGTTCGACCTTTCTCATCAACCGTTCTAATCTATTTCAATTCAAGGAATCATGGGTGAATCTTTCTTACTTGACCTCATGTTTAAATGCCATCTTTTGCCTCTTATGAGGAACATTTTTCACTGATTCTACTCTAGTTGTCTCTAATTGAAAAAAACATTTGACTAACCTGGAGACACCACTAAATCCTTCTTAGCTGAGTGCTTAGTCAAGGATGAACAACAATTCACCTTTTCTTCTACAAGGAGAGAATGATTAACAAAATTCCCAAGAATGAGAGCAATGGAAACTCCATGTTTCAGTATATCTATTCCCAACTCAAACCTCTGTGGGCTTCTTACTTAATCCTTTAACGGTAATTTAGGGTATGCTCCACCTATGTGTGAAGTGGATGGACACATCTTACTTCTTGCAGCTAAGTCTAGAGATGATGGAAATTGGGAGAACCAATATGAATCTTCCATTTGTATGGAAATCTAACCACAACAACTAAGGTCTATGGTTCCTAGGTCATCATTGCATATCTTTTAAGATCAGGGCTAAGCAATCTTTCCCGAGTGGACACCTTAATAAGGCATTCTCTGCCTTAATCTTAACTCAAAACAAAATCTTGGCTCTTCTTCCAAATCAAAAATAGTAAGAAGAAAATTAGTGATCAAATTTGAGAGGGGCGAAACCTAACTATGCAACATCTAATCATTGATATGCTTACCAAGAATCGAGGAGATCTTGGAGTCTCTAATCCCATTGTTTGCATTGTTGATAACATAAAGGTTCAAAATCTTCAGTTAGTAGATGCCATTCCTAAAGCTAATCTTCCCTTGTAGAAAGTCTTTGTGTGGAAGGTTAGAGGTTCTGACAATCAATCCTATCACCAAATCTTCTTGAATACCTTAACTTCCATAAACATGGCATTGTCATAATCATTAGGGCTTCCCAAATCTTAATTATTAGATTGTCCTAGAGTGACATTAATAATTATTTAACCCAAAATTCCTTTGAGTAACAATTGCTTTGACAATATCTTCTATAACAAAATGAAGATTTCCAATAGGCTTCTCGGTATTCAAAAAACTATTTTCAGCAGCATTCTATAGTTCTTTTAAAGCTAGAATCTTCTTTGTTGAGAAAGTATGATTCTCTCCTTAAGAAAGAAAAGGACCTCTTGATTCTTCATATCTGAAAAGCTAGAATTGATAGTGTCATTTGGATGAGGTCCCTTAAGACCACCACTCTAATTAGAAGAAAGCATAATGAGATTACGGCTCTTAAAAGTGATGTTGATGATTCGATCACAGGGGACAAGAATCTCAAGAAGCATATATGTTCTTTCTTCATAGATCTCTACATTACCTATAATGGTTATTCCATTGGCTCCTAAGGTTTATGCTAGCATGCAAAGATCTCTCCCTCTTCAAGGCTCTAGTTTGTTGAAAGCTACTTCTTCCTACTAGGAGATCAAAACAGCTTGTTTTTAGTCCAAATCATCCAAAGCCCACTTTGATCAGTTTTGAAGGATTTTTACCCCGAGTTTAGATATGTAGATGGGAAAGAAACACACTTTGATGAGGTAGATCCTGACTTGATGTCTTCTTTTGAAGTGTTAGATTGTTTAAGAAAATTGATGTGCCAATTGGGATCCCAATTTACTACACTATTCCAAATGTGGATTTCGAACATGGGCATGCCAAATTACTCATTAGTGTCAAAATATTTTAGAAATGTTTGAAGTGAATGGATAGCATCCACTTATACTTATTTATTCTGGTTAGGATATAAATGAGGATGCAAATGGCAACAATGATGGTAAGAATATAAATTGTATATGATGGTGATGAGAACGTAAAGGGTAACAATGATGATAAGGATGCAAATGGTAACATTAATGGTGAGCATGTAAATGACAATAATGACGGATTAAATAAGAGGCCGATGAGAGTAATTCATCTGAGAAAACTTATTATAGTGAAGGGGTAAATCAGTAGAGGATTTTGACTTTGAATACTTTCTTGATGAGGACATTTTGAGTGATGGTTGTGATATACTAGATGAGGATAAAATTACAGAAATAGCAAATGAGCAATTGGGTAGGCTACCGGAGTATGTTTGAGTATGAACAAACGATTAGAGAGGACTATAAGGCCTATGTTGCATAATGTTTTTTTTCTCTTATACACATGCCTTTTGAGTCCTCTTTAAGAGCTGTGGTTATGATTGAAGATTGTCAATAGCTGTCTCATTATAATGATCTCTTTGATGATGATTCAACTCATTTGAATGTTGAATCATCTGTCTTTTTCACATCTAGATGTGTATAAGTGACAGTCATTAATAGTGTGGTAGAGTTTCAACAATGACTGTCTCTTATACATGGTTTTGAGTTGAAGTGGACAAAGAATGATTATGATGGGGTCACTGCCACAAGCTTCAATGATTGTGGCTGGAGAATACATGCAAGCAAATTTAGAGGTAGCCTTATATTCCAAATCAAAACACAAGATGAGATTCCTCATAGATGCCCGTGGTCCTGTAAGAACAAAATTTCTAAGTCTAGGTGGTTCACAGAAAATTTTATTAGACAAATTGCTAATGATCCATCTATCAGAGTGTGGAATTTTAAGCAAACCATTAAGGATAAGTTCAAAATTATTGTTTCTGACAATCAACTATATGGAGTCAAGTCCAAAAGAAATTAGGACGATTCATACAAGGTGAACACAAACAACAGTATTGGAGATTGAGGAACTATTGTGCTATAATTCTTGCAAAGAATTTTGGTTCATGTATGCTTGTGGTGACATAAAGATACCATATATATGAAAATCCTATATTCAAGAGGATGTTTATCATGTTCCATACACAAAAAAAGAAGTATTTATAAATGCATGAAAATCTATGATATAATTAGGTACATGGCAATTGTTGGTAGATTAATAGTAGAACTTGTGGAGTAAGAATGTAAGGACAACTAGGGATGGTTCTTGGAAACACTCACTGATTGGCCTATAAATGGGTCATATTCGGACTGAAACTAGTAGATCCAGACTCTTATTCACATTAGTATATTCAGATTTGGAGATTCAGATCTAGATATTCATAGGGTCTACGAAAGTAAATCCATACTTGGATCCGTCAGATTTTATCGGATTTGGATTCAGGTCTTAAAATATTTTTTTAATTCCTAAAGTTTTTATATAGAAAATTTATTTTTTTTTGTAATTATAAAAAATATTTATTTTAAAATTTATATTTACGCATGAGTTCTATAATAAAATATAGTTTACATTGACAATTTACATAATATATCTGTATATGTACATATAGAATAATGCTAAATTTTATATAATTTATTATATATTAAATGTTTTAATCGGATATGGGTCCTAATTGGGTCGGAACAACAAGATCCATATCCGATCCGTTTATTATAGCTAAATGGGTTATTCTGGATGAAATCCGGGTAATCGGATTTCTTATATATCTAAACCCAAAAAAATGAGTCTGGATCAGGTCGGGTCCAAAACTAGATCCTAACTCATTTACATGCCTGCTTACTGACCACAATGGAAGGCCTCAAGAAAGGGGCCTGATCATTTTCTCAAATAGGGAAGATTAGCCATGTAATTTTTTTTATTGCTTTATGTTTATGTTATTTCTAAATCACTAGAACATCATTGCTGAACCTTTTTACCTTTTGTTTTTTCATGATGCAGCGGCTGATTGACATCCCATAGAGATGTTCCTACATGTAAAGCATAGGTATTGTGCTAGGGATATGTATGCCAACTTCATTGATATTCAAAGAGAAGAACCTAAAAGATATCATGCGGACAATAGCAAGAGAAAATGGCTCAAACAATTTGATGAGTATATGAGGGAAATGTAGGCCATCTAACATGAAGCATATGTATGGTTGAGTGAGATTCCAAGACATTTGTGTGCAAGGCACACTTTCTCTCCAAGAGCAAAGTATGATCTACTTAGTAACAACATCTGTGAGTGCTTCAATAAGTGGATAAAGAGGCAAAGAATGAACCAGTTAAGACAATGTTTGAGATGATTAGAAGAAATATCTACATATTCCATGAGAAAAGGTAGTGGATTTGTAAAGTGAAGAGTAGAATCTGTCCAAGAATCATAGAGAAATTAGAAGATTACAAGTTTAAGGTGCTTTTATTTTAGTCTTGTGGATGGAAGAGGGATGTGTGAAGTGACTGAACCAAGGAAAACATATGTGGTATTATTGAATGAAAGCTCTTGCTCATGTAATGATTGGAACTTGATTGGGATTCTTTTTTTTTTTTCATGCTGAACAGCTACTGTGAATGGAAACAATGAACTAAGTGAATTTGTAAATGACTTCTACACAGTAGATAGCTACAAAATGGCATATCAACACATGATTATGCCAATTCCATATGAGAATGGATGGGTGGATGCCAGTTCTGACCCAATAGGCCCCCTACAATAAAGAAAGTACTTGATAGTATCACCACAGTACCTAAACAACAAATCAATTGATAACTTTTGGTACCCATATTTTCTTGGGTCCCTTAGAGTTAGTGAAATTGCTATTAATCCATACGGCTTTCATTCCAAGTTTCTCATTTTTTTTGACATAGCACATATTCTTGACATATTCCATTAGAGTTGTTGGCAATACTTACAAATAATATTTTTATTTCCATATAAAGAACATTTTGATTTTACAAAACATAATTCATCCCTTCTAAAGGACTGTGACAAAATTTTTGTTGATCAATACATATCTATTTCTTTTCAAATCAGCAACATTTTCCCTTTTTCTAGTCAAGAGAACATTCAAATCATACAATCTTTTCTTCAAGGAGGCTTGTTCTTCCTTGACCCTTGATTTCACATGCATTCTTTTCTTCACATCACTATTTTCAATTGTGATAACCTATTATTTTCATTCACAAGTTTAGAGTTAGCATTCAATAAAGCATTTGATTTCTTTACTAACTTCTTATTTCTAGCATATGATTCCTTTAAGCTATCATGCAATTTTAAAATGAAAGCTTCAAGATTATTATCATCATTTTCATTATTAGAGTCATAGTTAGAATTTACCTCATCATCTCCAATGGCCATAAAGTCCATTTGTGCCGACTCCATTTCCTCTTCAACTTTTCCTTCGGAATTGCAATCATCCCATGTGATTTGAAAGTTGTTGAAGTGGGGCTTTCTTCCTTCTTTTTTCTTCTTAGAAGGACATTCATTTATGAAAATGACCGGGTGACCGCCTTCAAAGCACTTTTCATTTTGCTTTTTTATTTCTAGCTTGGTATTTCCTTTGAAGTTATTTGAGTTGATTGCTCCATCTCTTCCCATTCTCTGTTTGTTGATGTAGTGTTTGAGAAATCCTTTGGTGATGAGTGCAAGATCTCCTTCATCAAGATCTTCTTCTTCTAGGTTGATGGAAGCATTTTCATCTTCTTCTTGAGAAGTCTTTTATGCAATGCTCCTTTTTGGTCTTGCTTCTTCATCATCCACCACTTTAGCCTTTAGCTTCAATTCATAGGATGTAAGAGAGTTAATTAGAGATTCAATAGGCGAGGAATTTAAATTCTTAGTCTTCTATAGCGATTGTTTTGGCCTCCCATTCTTTGGATAGAGCAATCAAGATTTTTCTATTCTTTTCACCCAAAGAATACTCCTTACCCAAGGTTTCAAGATCCTTAATGATGTCATTGAACTTACAATACATTTTGTCAATATTTTAAGCCTGTTGAATGTGGTTCCATTTTGAAGGACTCATACTTGGCAACAAGTAAGGTTTTCTTTTGGTCTCAAACATCATCACTCCCTACATGGATTTCCTTCAATTTATCCCAAATTTCTTTAGCGGAAATGCATCCCTTGACACGAGTTTATTCATTAGCATCCAAGGCATTGTATAGCACATTCATAGCTTTCACATTCAAAGCTTGTGGAGTGAGCTCATCCCTTGTCTTTTCTCTTCTTCTATTTGTATGATCATCAATGATGGTAGTTTCAAAGGGACCTTTATATACAACATACCATAGGTCAATATCAATAGATTGCAAAAATATTTTCATTCTATCTCTCCAACTAATAAAATTTGCCCCATTAAACTATAGGGGGTCTAGTGATGGATTGACCCTCAAAAAATAGAGCATTGTTGGTTGCCATAATAGATCTTTTCTCAAAAACAATTTAAGCAATAGAATGAAACCAAGCTCTGATACCAATTGTTGGCCCCAAAGCAACCTAAGATGGGGGTGAATTATGTTTCTTAAAAATTATATAGCAAAATAATCACCAATAAAATCTTTTAAACTATCAAATGGATAAATAGATATAAAGACAATAAAGCTTATGAAATATAAAAAGTTAAAGAGATAAATTAAACAAGCAACACTTCCAAGCTACCAAGCTTGAAGTGTTATTTCACTATAATGCTTCTCAAAATTGGTGAATCAATAATCTTCTAATGTACACAAAGTAGGACAATCCTTGCTCATACTAATTCACTTTAGTTGAGCCAAGGATTTCACTCTTAACCTCACTTTAGTACAAGATTATCACTCCACTCAATATTTTGAATTGTACTCTAAGCTACACACTAATACAATATATCACTACAGCCAATTTGCACTCAAATTGCTCTTTTCTAAGGCTTGTATTCAATGTACTAGATGCTCCTTACAAAACAATAGAGCAGGTATTTATAGGAGCAATAAATTCTAGTTGTAACTACTTCCCAACGGCTCAATATTAATAAATGTACAAAAACTAGCCGTTAAGGGTTTCAGACGTCCGAGTTAAAGATGGTGCGTCCGACACAGCGTCCAATCTCAGCATAGTTGGTGAAGGATGTCGTTCGGACAGCCGTGCATGCGTCCGTTTCATCGTCCGGACTGGGATTCGGACGATCCTGTTCGTCTGAAGCAAGCTTTGTTCGGACAGTTGCATGCGTCCGTTGAGGAGGTTAGGATTCTTGATTCTTATCAATCGGACGAAAATATATGTCCGAGGGATATTTCCTCGGACGTGCCTATGCGTCTGACATCAGGGTATCTAATCCATCGCAAAACTTTATTTAATAGTTTGTAATTTATAACTAGTCTAGGAGCGCCCTTTTCAATTTCTAAATTTTTATTGAGATAAAAAGTTAGAACAACTACAAGCTTAATATTATTTTATAATAATATTTTTTTGAAAGCAAATCATTAATGTCTCTTTGCAAGATTAAAAGATGTCTTATTGCTACTGCTTAATTTGAGATGGTCTAGATTAAGTCTGAATCATTTACACATCTAGATGTGTATAAGAGACAGATTATAAAATATATTTTTTTTCTTGCCAAAATGCATCAAGTAAATCATTGCAAACTTTTGAAACAATATTATCATTTATTTGTCTAATTTTTTCTTAATAGTTAGGATCCTGTAAATGATTTTCTATTTTATGAATAAAAATTTCTTTTTGAAATATATATATATTTATATAGATGAATGTTTAAATCTGATTAAACTCTGTCTTTACGAATAAGAATTTAAAACATGAGTCATTCTTTGAGTAACAAACTAAAAAGTTAAACCCTTTTGTTTATTATGAATTATTTTTTCATCACAATAATATAGATGCATTTGAACAATGAATGGAGTACCAAATATGACATGTTCATTGATATTAGTAGTTAAAACAAAGGGTAAACAAATATAATTTTCTTCTTTTGAAAATATGCAAACATTTGAAAGTTTATATTTTACATGAATTTGAGGTCCTTCTATAGTATGTAAGATTGCAGAAGTTTTCTAAAAAAATTTGGATGGAACCGAACCTTCTTGCATAGTACAAATATCAGCACCAGAGTCAATCATAGAAATTGAATTAAAAATATAAGTTTTATTAATTAATAATGTAACTTGTATAGTATATTTTTGAGCAAAATATACTGATGAAATTTGTAAGAAATCATTGTCAAATTTTTCATTGTGTCTAGAAGAAGATGACTCAGGCTTTTCTTCCAAAAAATTTTCTTTTGGGAAAATTTTTCCAAAGAATAAATATTTTCTAACATAGTCATACCTATGATTTTAATCCTTTATTTCTAATTTAAGTTGATTAACTTCTCTTTTTAAAATAGGAATGGTAACAGGTGTAAAAACAATTTTGATTTATATTGTCTAAAACCTCTTTAAAGTAAAATTTTGTCTCTTATACACATCTAATTTTGTCTTTTATACAGGATCTAAAGAGGAATAGTTTTCATTTTTCTAAACATTATTTATTTTTTTGTTTTCTAAAATCTTTTTATGTTGTGACGGATATTGTTTTCTTTGTTTATCATCCAGTAACTCGTTAATCAAATCAAAGAAAAGATTTTGACTATCAGTCAGAGTAAAAATATTAAAATTATTTGCTTCAAGAATGAAAGGTATTATTCATTTTGGTTGTACAGTACAACCATTATTAATAATACAATTATCATCTAAATCTGAAGAAGAAATATAATCTTGAATATTGTCAGAATCACTAGCAGAAGAATTATTATCAATAAGTAAAACAATCAGTTCTTTTTTTTCTTTATCATTAATAGCATAACTATTTGTTAGAGCAAATTTATGATATTTTTAGCCTTACACTTATTTGCACAATGACCTTTTTTACCACATTTGCAACAAGTAATATTCTGTCTAATCCATTCTTTTACTTCTTGGTCAGTCCTCTTATTTTCTCTTTTCTTTCAAAAAAAATGATTTATTTTTCTTTGTATGAAAAGATGATTTATCTTTTGACTTTTTCTAAACCTTTCTTTTGGCCTTATCAACAGCAATACGAGGCTTACTAACAGCAAATTATGCACAAAAATCACTTAACTCGGTCCTTTGCCTATATTTCTTTGTTTGTGCTTTTAATTTATTATCATTACATAATTTTAAACATTCATTAGTACAAACAGAAGTAATATCACCATAAGTAATATTGTCATAAGGAACAATCTATCTATCATGATAAGATTTGACAGTGGAAATAATTCTTTGAGTAAATAAATTAGGGAGACTAGAAATAATTTTTTTTTTTCCAAAAACTAGAATTACACCATTAGATCTTTGCATAATTCTAGCCAGAAATGTATCTTTATAACATTTAAAATGAGATAAAGTAGGACATTTTAAATTCATTAAAATTTCTTTGGGAACATTAGAAATGACCCTTGTGTCTCCAATAAAATGTTTAACAATATTAGTTATAAGAGTAAAAGTTGCATCAGAAATAGTAGTCTGAACAGTATTAATGCCTTCCTGTTTCATAATAGTTTTAGTAGTATTTATAATATCCTGTTTTTGTTGATCAGAAAGACAATTTTTCCACCAACTATTTAAAACATCAGTAAAACCATATCTACAACATGTACAACATCTCGTTCAGAGGTGCCTTTATTTTTCAAAATGTGAATATACATCATCATTTTTCTTAAAGTAGTAATAATTTGATATGAAGCTTGATTGTCAATATTCCATTCTAAAATGGAATGAGCACTGAGACTATCAAGAGGAACAGTATTTTCTAATTCCAAATCTATAGAAATTCATCTTTGATAATATTACATCTATCTATATGGGAATAATGAGGCTGAAACTGTTTAGGATATTCATATTTTTTGGATTTACTTTTCCTACGGGTGTATAAATTTGGGCTTTCCAAAGAAGTCAAAGTTTTTGAGAAATTGTTGTGTCCAGCAGTCTGAAACATAGAAATAATCTGATCAAACTTATCAAGATTTCCATCATTTTCATTATGATGAGGAGAAAGATGAGGAGAAATTTCAAAGTCTTTAGATTCAAAAATAGTATTGATATTTAATTTTCCTAACTTCTGATTAATCAGAAGTAAACATTCATCGATAGGAATAGAAAAAACATTCAATGGTAATTTATTATCCATTGGTTTAATCAAAGAAGGATGTGATTTAGGAGTAATAGGAATATGAAATTTATTCTCATCAACAGGTATGTATCTTTTCTGCTGGAAAGACTGAACATAGAGACACTATTTAATTTAGTAGAAACATTATTCAATTGTTTTGAAATAGTAGATATATTTAAAACAATATAGTTTCCTGGTCTGGTCTAATTTTTGTAAATTAACTTTATTTTAATCTAAATAAAGAGTAGCAATACCAACATCATTTAATCTGAGATGTGCATTTTGATTTATAAGAGATAGGTTGTTTGTTTTTCTTACCGTTTGATCTTTTCGGATAAAACATAAGTTTCCTAGGTATCTTTTAAAACATAAATATTTATTTTATTATTATTTAAACATGCTTTATATTCAACATAAAACTATTTAAAAAACTCAATATAACAAGTAGTAGTTTTAATAAAAAAATAATACTTGTTTTGAATTTCTTTTTGTTGATTTTTATTACAGAAGGAAAAGAACCAATTTTGAAAATTAACATATTTAACTTGTTGAAAATCCTTAATATCTATTTTGACAATGATTTCTTACAAATTTCATGAGTATAGTTTTCTTTTTTATCATTTTAAGATCATATCTAGAAGTAGAAATAGAAAGTGGTTGTTCTACATGATAATTCATTTCAGAACCAATTTCTGTTTCTAAAATATTACTAGAAGAATTTACTTCTTTTGGGGTATATAAAGCATGTAAAATATGATTATTTTTTTCTTGAAAACCTTCAAACTGAAGTTGAATATCTCTTCGAAAAGATAATGAGTTTGGATTGGATCTAAAAAGATTTTCATTATTTGAAGATGATTAAGTAGAATTTATAGAAAATGCAATAGTGACAGTACTAGAAGTACTTTCACAAATTTGAGCTGAAGAAGATAAAGGACAAGGAAAAGATGGAGGTATGATTTTCTCAAAAATCCATTGATCTGGAATAGTAATCTGATCCCAATTCAAAACATGGGGACGTTCTAAATTGGATCTAATAAGATTTGTTTCAATTAAAAGAGTTTTTCTACCAGAATTGATATGTTTAGCTCCAGGGCTCAAAGTATTCATTAGTTTATAATAAATATGATAAGAAATATTAATATTTTCAGTACCAAGTTTCATATCATAACCCTTGGTCTAAATGTTTAATGATAAAATATCTACTAAATTTCTATCAATTAAAGAAATAGAGAAATTTGGATTACCATTAAAATAAATATGACTATTACACAAAGAAGATTTAATTAATCCTAATAAAGAATTAGAAAATTTTGTGTCTAGCATCACAAACAGAAGTATCTAAACCTTGATGATTTAAAGGTTGTAAAGCAACTTGAATTAAACCAATATGCAAATAATGATAAACATCTGAAGAAATATGTTGAATATCATTTGGTTTAAATAATTTTATAGTTTCAAAAAATTACCAACGGGTATAGTTCTTTTAATAGTTTTTATTTCATAAATAGATTTAATTTGAAAAATACTTGCATCCCAAAATGAGTTATCTGTCTCTTATGTACATCTAGATGTGTATAAGAGACAGATGTGTGTAATTCTATCTATTATACACATCTATATATGTATAGTATACAAATTTATGAATTATACAATACCTGTCTGTATACACACACACATGTATATATATATATATATATATATATATATATATATGTACAATTACAAAGTATGCATACATACATATGTATACACACACACATATATACGTATACATATATATATACACACACACTTATATACAAATATGTATACATATGGGTATATATATATACATATGTGTGTATATATGTATATATACATGTGTGTATATATATATATACACACATTGTGTGTATATATATATATACTCCCTCTATACCTCCTTGTAACAGTACTACTATTTGCCTAACAGTGACACTTTTTTGAAGGGCAAAAAAGTCATTTCAACACCCACATGGCCTCCTACAGTGCATTTTCATGCGGAAACCTATTTCTACTTTTTACTCCAACCAATCAGCAACTGATACGTGGCTGCAAAAGGGGCCTAGTAATATTATAAGGCCCCTTTTGCCCCCAAGTCTCTCTCTCCCTCCTTAAATAGGTCATTGAGTAATCGGAGGCTCTCTCCATCTACAAACAAGCCATTATATACCAAAATGACACGTTATCCACCAAAATGACACGTTATCCTAACCGTCTTCGTGGAATTCTTGTGCGACTCTGATATAATTTCCACGAAGACGGTTCTCCCCACCTGCACTGTCTATTCAATTCCCAAACAAGTTCGAAACCCAGAATCAAAGGCTATTCGACCTCACTCATCCCAAAAAATCTGCAATTTTTCACTTGAATATCCAAGGGGCAAAAAATGCCGCGGCAGTCAAAGAATACATAGCCAAATACGGCGATTACTGTGAAGAGGGAAATTTCACCGGTAAACATCTAAAGGGTGTACAAGGAATCATACACAGCTGCTCTCAATGCCAGTAATAAACAGAAGCACTTAATATTATTAAAATTGCTGATCCTAAATATTTCGTTTTAGATTACGAAAAGATTAACTATCACTTTGATCTTATTTTCAAACCACTTCCAGTCCAATACCAGAACGAGCTTTAACACCAAAAGTGGGGCCCAACATATGGGATCCCGAATTTTCTAATGCGGGGCTTAAAATAATGTTAGATTATGCAATCCCGGTGGCAACAGCTCCTACGTCCAATACCTAGAAAAAGAAGACAACAAGGGCCTTAAGGGCTGGACCCTCTAGAATGCCACCTTTATTTTTCTTGAAGAAATCCTCTTCCCCACCGAAAATCAAACTGCAACTCCGCCAACAGAAGAGGTGGAAGATCAGCAAGGCTAGTCTCTTTATTACCCACTGCGCAGACCTTTTACAAATAGATGGATCCAGATTCCCAAGAGTACTACAACCTTCGGTGCATGCAAGGCACCTGGATTTGGAACCTCACAAATCCCGTACACATCAAGAGCCTTATGGCCATCAATCTCCAACAGAACTGGATTATGGACGTCCAGTTCTTGATGAATTACAGCACTCGCAAAGAGTGAAGGTGGCCAATTTCTTTTGTACATGGCGTAAATGGATCAGCCAGATCCGAACACCTCAATGAGATGTGTATAAGAGACAGCCTTAAGATACCTAAATAATCTAGAAATAATCAAGGTTGATTTGTATATTCGGGCCATTAAGTACTTAATTACCAACTACCACGTTGTAATTTCTTCTGAATGTACAAGGCAATATATTAATTTTCAATAAACTTTTTATTCTTGGAAAGAAGGATAGCGTGGCATTTTGGTAAATAATGGCTTGTTTGTAGAGGGAAGGAGCCTCTTTGGACGGAACTCTATGCCCTATTTAAGGAGGGAGGGACTTGGGGCAAAAGGGGCCTTATAATATTACTAGGCCCCTTTTGCCGCCACGTGTTAGTTGTTGATTGGCTGGAGTAAAAAGTAGGTATAGGTTTCTGCAGGAAAATGCACTGAGGAGGCCACGTGGGTATGGAAATGACTTGTTTGCCCAAAAAAAGTGTCACTGTTAGGCAAATAGTAGTATTGTTATAGGGAGGACAGAGAGAGTATCCTGTAGTGGGGAGGGAGTTAGTGGGTACTGTAGAGTTCAAATTTCAAAATTTGAAAGTGACAGGACAAGCTGCAGGGCCCACTTTTGTACTTAAAGCAGCTGTCCTCTACTGTCCTATTGTACTTTTTGTCGGGGTAATGGTTGCTTCCTCTATACACATTTTCCCTATTAAAGATTGGTGGGACTTTATATTCCCGAGATCAAATTTTGGAGTTCTCGTTGTGTGCAACTGCTTACTGTATCAGGAGAGAATTAATAGTGTTCGTCGGGGCCAGTATTAAACTGGGCATTTGATTTTCCCGGGTATTCTTGGAAGATGCTGGGGATTACGAAACTGCGTTTGATTGTTACGCTTGGTGGGAGAGTTTATAGTGTTCACGAACTTTTAGGGGAGATTACTATGTCTGTGTTGGAAACGAGACCTCTCTGCCTGGTGGCATGGATTAATTTGCTCCAGTTAGAAATTAGGCAGTTATTTTTAGGCTTATCTGCTGCTTCGCGGGTTAATGGCGTTCATTCTACACCGGAATCTCAGGGGTCAGAGGTCCTGAATAATGGAGAACCGAATTTTTTGCTTAGTTTGGGAAGTGTTTAATTGGTGGCCTTAGGTGGGCCAATGTACTTGTAATTCATCAGTTGACAAAAAGATTGTTGGGAATAAAAAGTTTATTGAAAATTAATATATTGCCTTGTATATTCAGAAGAAATTACAACGTGATAGTTGGTAATACGTACTTAATGGCCCTAATATACAAATCAACTCTGATTATTCCTAGATTATTGATAGGTATCTGAGTACAGAATGCTGGAACCTCCTAGGTATCATTGAGGTGTTCTGGATCCTGGGACTGATCCATACACGCCATGTACAGTACTCAGCCACCTTCAGCTCTTTACGAGTCCCGTAATATATCTGGGACCTGATGTTTTACAGGGAATGGGTTCTGGTATTGGACTGGAGGGGGTTTGAAAATAAGATCAAAGTGATAGTTAATCTTTTCGTAATTTAGAACAAAAGATTTAGGATCAGCAGTTTTAATAATATTAAGTGCTTCCTGTTTATTACCGGCATAGGAGCAGTCATAGATGGGTCGTGAACTGGGGGTTTTGCGGTGAAATTTCCCTCTTCACAGTAATCGCCGTATTTGGCTATGTATTCTTTGACTGCCGCGGCATTTTTTGCCCCTTGGATATTAAGGTGAAAAATTGCAGAGTTTTTGGGATGAGTGAGGTCGAATAGCCTTTGATTCTGGGTTTCGAACTTGTATGGGAATTGAATGAGACAGTGCAGGTGGGGAAAACCATCTTCGTGGAATTCTTGTGCGACTCTGATATAATTTGGTGGCCTAGCAGTGAATAGGGTTTTGAATTTTAGGAGAGCTTCTTCTTTGCCTATGGAGCAATGGGGATAAGTTAGAAAGATATTCTTATTTTGGAGACGGAAAAGGATAGCGTGTCATTTTGGTAGATAATGGCTTGTTTGTAGATGGAGAGAGCCTCCGAAACTTTATGCCCTATTTAAGGAGGGAGAGAGAGACTTGGGGGCAAAAGGGGCCTTATAATATTACTAGGCCCCTATTGCCGCCACGTATCAGTTGCTGATTGGTTGGAGTAAAAAGTAGGTACAGGTTTTCGCATAAAAATACACTGTAGGAGGCCACGTGGGTGTTGAAATGACTTTTTTGCCTTTCAAAAAAGTGTCACTGTTAGGCAAATAGTAGTACTGTTACAAGGAGGTACAGAGGGAGTATCCTGTAGCGGGGAAGGAGTTAGTGGAGACTGTAGAGTTCAATTTCAAAATTTGAAATGTGACAGGACAGGCTGTGGGCCCCACTTTTGTGCTTAAAGTAGCTGTCCTCTGCTGTCCTATTGTACTTTTTGTCGAGGTAACAGCTGTCCTATTGTACTTTTTGTCGGGGTAACAGCTGTCCTATTGTACTTTTTGTCGGGGTAATGGTTGGTTCCTGTATGTTTCTCCCTGTCCTTGGGAATTGGTGGGACTGTATATTCCCGATTCAAATTTTGGAGTTCCCGCCGTGTGCAGTTGCTTACTTGGAGAGGATGGAATTAACAGTGTTCTACAGGGATATTAAACTGGGCATTTGATTTTCTCGGGTATTCTTGAAAGATGCCAGGGGTTGTGAGACTACGTTTGACTGTTACGCTTGGTGGATAAGCCTTACAGTGTTCGCAAACTTTTAATGGAGATTACTATATCTGTGCTAGAAACGGGACCTCTCTGCCTGGTGGCATGGATTAATTTGCTCCAGTCAGAAATCAGGTAGTTATTTTTAGGCTTATCCGCTGCTTCGCGGGTTAATGGTGTTTGTTCTTTACACTGGGATCTCAAGGGTTGGACGGTCCTGAATAATGGAGAACCCAAGTTTCCACTTAGTTGGGGAAGTGTTTAATTGGTGGCCCTTGGTGGGCCAATTTACTTGTAATTCATCAGTTGTAATTCATCAGTTGACAAAAGGATTATTGGGAATAAAAAGTTTATTGAAAATTAATATATTGCCTTGTACATTCAGAAGAAATTACAACGTGGTAGTTGGTAATACGTACTTAATGGCCCATAATATACAAATCAATGCTGATTATTCCTAGATTATTTAGGTATCTGAGTATAGAATGCTGCGCTAACCTTTGCACAATAGGATTAACTACATTGTGTCTGTAATGACACAAATGATTATGGCGACTTGGCACATCACATCCAAGTCAATGATAATATTTCATTATGCTATTTATGATAAATTGTAAATTACATTCGCTATCACACTCCTATAGTACATAAACTAATATGGCATTGCGCTTTACATTTGTATAAGCGCCATTACTAAGCAATAAGTAAGTATATTATCCCTGAACTGGGTAACTATCTTGTTACTACTGCCTCTGAACGACAAATATCTACTCCAAGGAACGCTAACCTTAGTCAGTCCCTCTTTATAGTCCCGAGAAACTATCCTCACATCACGCAAGAGCACCTTAAAACGACTCAGATAATGACGACTTTATAAGAAGCCTGCTCTGCTCTGCTCCAATATTGGTCCTGAACCATGTCGTAGGGCCTTTAAAACACCTCATCAAAATTGGGCAGCTCCATTTCACTGGGCTCTCGGTCCAACACAACATAAATGCCGATAAGCCCAATAAGAGCATCACCTTCCTGTTGATTGGAAAAAACTTGGAAATTCCCCATCATATTGTATGACCACACCTTAATTAGATGACCATGGCGGTCAAGAACCCTGATCCAAAGAAGGCATGTGTACGTAAGTTTTCCAAGGGTCAGACACATTGGGTTTATGTTCCTCCCTATCAGTACCCATAGCCTCATCAAATATCCTGCAATCGGGCATAGTTGCCCTTTGCGAACGACGAACGGCCTTGCGCCTGAACAATGGCCGTGGAGGGGCAGACCGACCACCCAATGACAAATCGGCGTCTTACCAGAGTTCGAAAAGAAGTATCCGGAGCATAACTCTTCCTACCAAAAGAAGCGCCGGATCTAATCCTAGTCCATGAACTCTTTCCAGTGCTTTAGATATTGTGGTGCGACGTCATCTATGACGTTATACATGGCATCATCATCGTGACTATGGAGGTCCACATGTCCGGCATAGTAGTTGTGCCGTCCTAAGCTGTGTGCCCAAGAACTTTTGCCTATTCTGGATGGGCCTTCTATGATTAGTTTTTTAGGCCAGTGCGGTCTCTTATGGGCCTCTTTTATGTTGTTCTTGACCCATTCCCGTAATGTATCTGGGACCTGATATTCTATAGGGAATGGGTTCTGGTATTGGACTGGAGGGGGTTTGAAAATAAGATCAAAGTGATAGTTAATCTTTTCATAATTTAGAATGAAAGCTGCTAGAGATTTAGGATCAGCAGTTTTAATAATATTAAGTGTTTCCTATTTATTACCGACATTGAGAGCAGCTGCATATGATTCCTTGTCCCCCTTTGCTATTTTGCCGGTGAATGTATATGTATATATGTATGTGTATATGTACGTGTGTGTATATATATACACACACACACATACATTTACATAGTATACATTGTATATGTACGTGTGTATATATATATACACACACACACATACATACATATGCACAGTATACATGCACATGTATACATATGTATGTATGTGTATTTATATGCATATATGTATACGTATGTGTATATATATATGTATGTATACATATACATACATATACATTTACATACATATATATATACATATATGTGTATATGCATATATATATACATATATGTGTGTATATGCATATATATATACATATATGTGTGTGTGTATATATATATATATATATATATACATCTATATTCATATGCATATACATATATATATATATATATACAGACACATTTACATACATATATATACATATATGTGTATACACACAAACACACACACACACACACACATATATATATGTATGTATGTATATGTATATATGTGTATGTATATATATGTCTCTCTATGTGCATATATATATGTATGTATATATGTATATGTGTATATATATACTCCATTTTATTAAAACCGAACTAAATAAGCCTAATAAAAGGCTGTACAAAAGTTGAAGAAGGCAACACAATAGAACTTAACTAATCAAAACCACCTATTTTGAGGAATACTAGACAAAACAAAGAATGAATAAGAAACTCCTAATTCCACCATATATTTTTGAAAAATAAAATTATAATTCCCTTATGCATAAGTCTCGAGCCGTGTGACAATTCTGCGAAAAATCGAAGTGCTTGCCTAGTAAGGATCGATCGTGTTAATGGATAATGACATTTCTTTCTGCGAGGTTTTCTTTGCTCCACTAAGCTTGGATTATTGAAAACCGAGCATAATTTCGATTATCAATCTACGACTAAAATACTTAAAAGAAGTAACTTGTTGCTAAAAATTGTGTATAAGAGATTATCCATTTCTGAATGTTAGAGTTTTTGAATAAATTCATTCAGACTTTCCAAGCTTTCTATTAACAAGTTTTTCATTATGGAAAACTTGGTCATCCATAAAATAATTTAAAAAAAAAAAAAATTATAGGCCTCCAAATCAACCATAAGTCTCTCATCAACATCAAGATTTTTGATTGAAGTACAAAGCAAACTCGGAAGCCATCCACCATTTGTGGAGATGTTGGAACAATAGGGGCTGAATCCACTTGAGTAGTAGCAACATCATTAATTGGATCGGCTAGGACAACTATCCTTTTAGTTGATTGAATTGTTGATTGACACACCTATGTAATCGGAAGTAGAATTTTTAGCAATTGAAAACCCAAATTTTGTGATAGAGTTAGTGATTGGAGCACCTTATTTTGTTGTGAAAGTTTGAGCAGATGTGGAACCTATTTTTTCGATAGTAGTAGCAGATGGGACACATAAATCTTCAGAAGCTAGAGCAACTGGAATAGCAGTTTCCTTGGCAGCAACCAAAGTGCCCAAATTGCTGGAATATTCTATCAAATGAACACTAACTGTATAAGATCATCAGCCAAATTTTAGGACTCTCAATCAATGAAGGAACTTCTATGTTTTTAGCATTAAAAATGGATGGACTTTGACACCTTAGTTATACCTGAATGAAGGAAGGATCTCAAATCGATTTAGGATATCAAAATATATGGAAGCCCACGATAGATTCTCTTTGATAAAAAATATGATGAAATCAAATCTTTTCCTTTTTTGATTTCATCATATTTTTTTATCAAAGAGAAGAGACTAGTTCTTTGTAATTGTCTTATTTCTTCAAATCTTATAAATTTGATGTATAGCCGAGTGTACTTGCTTTAACACATCACAATTCCTCTAATGGCGGTTGTATTATGACCCAATTTTCCACAACCAATACTGTAGAGAAGGAACTTCTTCGTAATGTACTTGCTACCAAAAACCTTTTGAACTGTGGCCA
Organism: Cinchona pubescens; assembly: GCA_025175665.1. Classification (NCBI taxonomy): domain Eukaryota; kingdom Viridiplantae; phylum Streptophyta; class Magnoliopsida; order Gentianales; family Rubiaceae; genus Cinchona; species Cinchona pubescens. Next base: position 80,331 of record JANKKI010000475.1, read on the forward strand.
ATCCATAATCTTTGTGGTAGTGGTTTTAGAACATTAATTTCAATACAAACCCTAGCCGCACTAGGTTGTGAGAAAGTTTGAGAGGATCTCGATCAGTCTTGCAGGAGAGAAAAGAAAACCCTTATCAAATAAGTGTGCATGAAGTTGAGGAAAAGTACTCCAAACAGGAGCCAATGCAGATTCACGCTCCACATAGAAATCAAGAGACCATTTGAAGAATTGCATGAGAAAACCTTGAAAAGATCAAAGACCTTTACACCAACAGTTGAGGAAGTCCTCTTCCACAACAAATCTTAAAAGAATATGATGAGTATCTAGTAAACCCAAAGTAGACAGAACGCTTAAAACCAATCGTTACAAAATCCTTGCAAAGAGTGGCAATATTTGGTCGTCCTCTCAAATATTATCTAACCAACTCAAACTTTAAGGGTTTTGCTAATGAGGAGATTGTACAATCTTCATTAGTAAGAAATATCGCCGGTTCTCCTCGATAAATCCCAGTTGTTTGATTGATTCTGATGCTTTAGGCCTAGTAACAACATCTACCAAAGATCTAGTAGCAAAGGATGAAGGTTGGGGTTTTGCTAATTGGTAGAATTCTTCATTAGTAAGAAATATCGCCAGTCCACCTTGATAAATACCTAGTTGTTTGATTTATTCTCATGGTTTGGGCCCAATAACAACATCTGCAAAAGATCGAGTTGCAAAAGATGAAGGTTGGGGTTGAAGACTGAAGGGCATCCATGGTAGAAATTGAAACCCTAGAAGAACACTAGGAGAGTTGTGTGTATGTGTCTCTACATCTAGATGTGTTATGCTGTCTCAGGTACCCAAAACTAAAAAAATCTCAATATTAATGCAATAGCAGTGAGTCTAAGTTGTCCTACGAGAGACGGAGTATACACATACGTATAAGAATAGAGCATATGAATACATGTCTCTTATACATATATAGGCTGTTGTATAAGATACACGCGTAAGAGGATTCAATTTAAGAAGAATCTTGTTCCGATCATATCCACCATGAAAATTTTACTAGTCAATCCTTCACACCAAGGATAATTCAGTTTTTATACCAAGCACAAATTGAAAAGTTAATCCGAATTCTAATTCAAAGTTGATTGTTATTTCTTTCTAAAGTTGGCTAATTTTCAACACGCGATACAATTAACCCTAACTATTAATTTAACCTAGGTACGCGCCAAAGATTAATTAATAGAAGTATTAAAATCAGCAAGAACAATTAGGTTAATTAAACATAAACACACACGGTTATGACAATTAGTTGATTATTTTCCCTAAATTCAATAACGCTAATCGAGCAATTATCAAACTTAGTTGCTTCACATATTGAATTAAGCATACGCGGTTAAAACAATCTAGCTATAAATTAATTCCAATAACTCAGTATTCTGCAGTAGTAGCAAGTTAAAAAGGACAATTATAAAATTAATCGCCGGAAAAAGAATGACAATACTTGATATAAAAGCGAATAAGTTCAAGAACAAAAGGTCTCACAACATAGTAGAACCAACCATGGCTCCAATTCCCTCGACTAGGAAGAGGGGTTTAGGCACTAAGTGCCATGGAAGAACAAGCAAGAATTTTCTGCTAGAAACCCTAGCTAAAACGAGGAATAAAAATATCAACTCCCTTCTAATCACCCTACATGGGATATTTATAATGAATACTAGGGTTACAATTCCTATCCTTGGATAAGAACATTAGTCCGCTAAAAAAGAGTCTAACAGATTCTAGATGTGCTAAGAGACAAATCTTATGTAAGTGAAGCCTGTCTCTTATACACATCTAGATGTGTATAAGAGACAGAAAAGATACGGAACTTTGCTCAGTATGAAGGTCTAGCGCATATATGCTGCTCAACCCTAGCGCATGTGCGCTAGACCTTCATACTGCATTTCACCTTCAACTTCAATTTTGATTGCGATGCTCTTAGAATTTGGAGACAGAGTACGAAACATGAAAGTTGTAACTTTCCTTATTGGCTTTCCAACGCATCTTAAATCAAATCAATCAAAGTTTGGACTTGAAAGTTATGCTTAAAATACGAAACAGCATCCAGAATGGCTACATACTCGTGCACATTTCGTCCTTAAAATATCCTTTCATCTTTTTAGTTCTTTTTCATGTTAACCCTGCAAAAACTAAGAATAACCAAATTAAACTAAGTATTAACTCAAATCTTGCTTACAACACATAAAAATATTATAAATGATACAAAAAAATATAGCACAATTATGAACTTATTAATGTGTGTGTGTGTGTATATATATATAATGTCGCATAGTTCATTGGAAATAATTTATGGGTCATGAATTTACCCATTTTCTATTCAAGTATTCACTCGCTAACATCTTATCAAATCAACAAAGGTACAATATCTTTTCTAGCAACTTTTATCTTTTCATTTGAATTATTTATTTTTCTACCATATAAAATTACTTTGTTAGTAAATATTATAATTGATATATTGATATTTAATTAAGGTTAGAAAATAAATTGAATCAAATTCTTTTTCTTTTTTAAGGTGGCATATACAATTGAGGAAAAAATTGGTTAAAGCAATTTGAATTTTATTGGATTTGTGTACTGGTTTAAAACCATACCCATATTTTCTGGCTATTTTTAAAAAAAAAATTACTATTTTATTTTAAAAATAACAATTTGGACCCGTGCATTATTGCACGCGACATTTATTTTAGTTTTTTTTTTCCAAAATTGGGGACATTTATTTTAATTGTATATTGATCACCTACAAAGAAAATTAGTGATAATTTTAGTTTAAAAATAATTTTTACATATAAAGTAACGGGTAAATACGAAATTGTTTGGAGTACTTTTCCTCAACTTCATGATACTAAATTCAATCCAACTTTTTCTTTTTCTTAGGTGGTATAGATAATTGAGGAAAACTTGGATCAACATAGTTAAATTTTACCGGGTTTAGGCCTACTTTTATAGCCATACCTATATTTTTTTGTAAATTTTTAAAAATTTACTATGTTATTGAATTTTTTAGATAAAAATTATATTTTATATTCAAGAAAATCAATTATATTTTTACTAACTTTTAAAACTCAATTATATGTTATTTTTATTATTTTTATAAATAATTTAAGAAAATAATAAAAATCCATACAATTGCACATATTATCATCAGTTTATATAGATTTCAGCAAGAAGTAGCAAAGAAGGAGAACCCTCAAGAGAAACCATATGCAAGCATTTGAGTCAGTATTAGGTTGGACTAGAATAGTATGTAGCAATGTTGTAACGTAATTTGTCTCGTACAATGTTGGTATTGTCCCACTAATTTTATAACATAATTTGGTAGACTGAAGAAGAAGAAAAATCTTGATAAACTGAAACTAGTTTAGAGTGGAATAAAAAAGAAAAATATTGGTCAACAAAAGATAAACAGTGGCCCCATCATATTCCACATGTAAGACCAATAATCACCCACCTGGAGCTAGGGCTAACTTTCGGAGTCCAAACCTCCTGTCTAATATAATATCTAGATAAGTGTGATAAGACCCGTATAACTTGGGCTGGTCATAGTTTTTCAGTTAATCGTAATTTTAGTCCTCGAAGAAGATTGCATGTAAAGTGTTCGATTATTGACCAACAAGAGCAGGAACAAGTGGTTAAGGATGCTTCAGCAGCAGCTTCAGTCTTTACTAAAGAAGAGACTTCTTTGATTGATGCTCTCATTGGCATGCAGGGCCGCGGTCAATATGCTCTGCTTCTTCTAAGCAGCTCCAAGTATAAAAATTCTAAATAGAACATTTCAATATAGTTCTATCTCTTATTTCATTTAGATGGCGTGATTAAGACGGGACATAATTTAATTAGAAATTAATATTTAATTAACTAATAACACATTTTTTTTTATTATTGTTCTTATATTTAAATTCAAAATTTGTTAATTGGTGTTAGAATTTTAAAATTTGAAATAGTTTATGAAAGTAATTAATGTTCTAATATGACTTTAATGTCATTTTTAAGAATTTGTATCAAAGGTAAAATAGGTAAATTAACTTTTGTTTAATTGCCTTCATAAATAATTTAGAATAAATAAAAATAAAAAGAGTGACTAATAAAATAAGACGGAGGTGTAGTTTTATCTCTCTATTTATATGTGTTGCTCAGTATCTTTTTTAGCTCTTATAAAAATGCTACTTACATTTCAATAGGCAATATAATTTTGTGAAATTACACAGGCACTTTTAGAAATTATTCTTAAATTTTGTATTTTAAGAGCTTGTATAATATTATATATTTTAAAAATTTATATTGCACAAGTTCTTAAAGTTAAGAAAATAATTTCTTCAACGGGATTGTAGAATTTCCCTATAATTTTATCTCTATTACATGTGTTTCTCTGTATCTTTTTAAGCTCTTATAATTTTCCAATATAATTTGAGTTGTCCAAAAAATGTGCAGGATGTTGAGGGAGCTGTGAAAGTGCTAGAAGGTCTGGAAGGAGTGGCTGATCCTGTGAGCATTATCTGTTTTATTTTTTTTTTAATTTTTTTTTCCTTTTATATAATCCTTTGTTAAGAAGGCAAAAGTCAAAAAAGTTCTTGTTATATTAGTCCTCTCTTTGGGAGCGGATATGATAAGCAATTATCGAAGCAGGTGATTATACTCTGTATGAACCTGAAATCTCTATGCATCAAGAAGCATATGTAGAAATTTCTAAACTTTAATTGGTTCTAGTTGTATCTAAGAGCAGCTGTATTTCTTGAATTTGTATTTCTGTATCATCAGACAAGCTCAAACTTGATAGAAGGTTGCTGGAAGTTAATGTTCACAACAAGGCCATATCGGCATCACCAATTCAATAGTGTTTATAAAAAGTTGATAAATTGTATAATAGAAAGATTTTAGGTATCTAGACTGCATTATTTTAATGATATATATATATATATATATATATTAAAAAAATGCACGTGGCTCGCACGTGTAACACTTCTAGATTGTTGAAAATTTTATTTTCTGAAAAATAAATGAATAATAAATTAATGATAACTAAGTAAATATATCTTTATTTTCATTTATTAAATATATTTTTAATATCTTTATTCTTTTGATTGTAATTATTTTCACCTGTCTTTTTTTTATTATTATTTGTAATTTGTTACAAAATTATATATAAATTTCATTTTTTCTTAAAAATTAAGCAAATTTTCTCTTTTAGAAGAACAACATATGATAATTGCATTTTTTATATTTCTCTTCTAGGTGCATAAGTTATAATTTTCATATAGCGTCACCACCAATTAATTAAACAGTTAAAGGTTAAGATATTTTTCATAGTATTAAACTTTTTAAATATATTTGCATATTTTTGTTAAAAATACTATTATTATCAAGTATCAAATATTGTATAGACAAAATATTTTGAAATTCTATTAGTAACGAAAATATTAACAGTCAAATGATATATTGATAATAATTTAAAAAATGATTAATAAAAATTTCGAAAAATAAGAAAGAAAATGAATCTAATTAAAATGTAAAGAACATATAAATCAAACAAAAATTATGTCTTATGTATACGATAACTAAACAGATCAACTAATGTATTCTTCATATTATAAATAGGTATTATATAGTATATTAAATGATTATAAAAAATTGAAATAATAAATTGTTCTTTTGTCTTGCTCTAAAATGCAGCGAACGTTAAATAAAACAATCCTTTATTGTACTCTATAATACACGAAATGCAAATGAAACTGTAGTTCTAAAGATAACTAAAATTAATGGACACATTATTAGTTTAAGTGAGATTTTATATATATTTGTGTCACAATTGATTTTTTGCTAACATACTATGTAAAATATATATACATATAGAGAATATATTCCCTTCTATTTTTCATATCTTTTAAAGTTATGATAACAGTTCATCACCTATTTTTTTGAGAAATTCTGCAATCCCTTTTAGAGAACCATTCCCTTAGTTTTAAAAGCTTGTACAGCATAAGCTTTTAAAGCACACGATATTGTATTGTACAAACATTTAAAATAGAAGGGAATGGTTCCCTAAAAGGGATTGTAGAATTTTCCTTTTTTTTCACACTTATAATATACCTTTAATTAAATAGTTTCATGCCTAACAAGTCCATAATAAAGTTGGTAAGTCATCCTAAATGAAGTATAATTGACTTATTTAAAACACTCTATGTTTAATTTGATAAAATTATTTATTTTTTATAATTTATATTACTACTATATACTTATTATATTTATATTTCAAATTAATATAACAAAATGTCCTTAGAATTATATAAAATTATGGAATAAATATAATAAGATGGTAGAAATTTTTTGTTCTACCTGCAACAAATTTTATTCATCATGTTTTACTTGTTTGGTTTGAATTCAACAAAATCTCTTTGTAAGATCAAGTTTTACTCCAACTTAACAATCACAAAATTAATAATCATTATCAATAAAAATTTAAATTTATAAAAAAAACTCATAATCTTTAATTGAGATAAAAGTATTTGTTATTTATCTCTTATACACATCTAGATGTGTTTAAGATACAGTACCCTCTTAGTCATAAAGTGATTCGAACTCATGACTAATAAGTCAAAGGAAGCATTTTACTACCTAAACTGCACTAAATAGAATATTGGTATTAAATTCTTATAACAGTTAACACTATTTTGAAGAATATTGGTTTAGAGCAACTATTGATGAGGTAGAATATATGTTAAACCCATGATATGATAAATGCCCCAAATATTCTAAAATAATCATTTTAACACATAAGAATTTTGCACATAATTTATGGAATGACAACATAGAAAAGTACTTAGATAAATAAATAAATAATTAATTAAAAATGTACATGCTAATGAAAAAAGCATGTGTTTTGCACGTGTAACATTCCTGATTTATTGAAAATATCATTTTTTAAAAAATAAATAAATAATCAATAAATGATAAGATAGAGTACCAGATATAAAAATTTCATTGTTTAAGTTTTTTTATACAAAAGTTTTATAATGGAAATATATATTTAATATCTTGCGCTTTTCTTTGTAATTTTAAAACAGATAATGCTCATTCTTTTCATTATTGTTTGTTATTTGTAATATTATACGTATATTCCATTTCTTAAAAGATAATTAAACAAACTTTCTAAGAAATTGAACAATGTATAATATTTTATAAGAGTTAAGGAAGAAACAATTTATTTCATTAGCATTTCGTGCATTTTTGGATAAGATAAAGAATGTTTTTATTAACATTCGATGCATTTTAAAGCAAGACAAAATGAACAAATTATTATTTCAATTTTTTATAATGAACTTAATTTACTATATTATGCCTATCCGTAATATGGAGAATATATTAGTTTAATATGTTTAATTTCTACCTCTAAGACATAATTCCTGCTTGATTAATTTAGTTTGTGCATTTTAAATGGACACTGGATATGGAATAGGGCGGACATTTTAGGCATTACAAAAGAAAGTAGAGAAACAATTAAATATGTTTTCTTAATGGAAATTATAAATGATATTTCATTAATGGCAGATATTTTAGGAATTACCTGTTCAGAAATCAAAAATGGGAGAAACAACTAGATAATCATATTTATATATATATATATATATATATATATAAAGCATTCATTTTCTAATTTGTATAAAAGACATGGCATAAACAATGATTACTGAAGTTATACAATATTTTCTTACTGAGGAGATGTTCTTGTCTGTGCTCCTTGCATACCATTAATATGTAACTGTCTTTAATACACAACCTGCATGATTAAACAGATACATGATGAGGTCTTTATATTTCAAGCTCTTTACCCTTGAGAAATTATGATGTATCATCTTTGAACATTATTAAATTGAATATTATTAGATTCATCATAATCTCGCTCTCTCTCTCTCTTTTTTTTTGAATTTTTTTAACTGGTTATTTTGCATACAACTCGGGCAGCGAACATTATCACAAGATTTTTATTCAAGGAGAATCTTATGGATTTGAGCAGAATTCAAGGCTTGGACTTGAGTGTTTAACATCTTTCTAACTAGAGAAGAAGAATGCAGAATACAAATTTTTGTTTGCATTTAGTCGATATCTTGATCAAGAGAACTTAAAATTGGAGAGGAAATTTTCTTGAATTGTGTAATTTGTTTAAGATACTTATAGTGTGACTATTATTCGTTGAGCACAAAGATAAATTCTCCTTTCAGTTTTACCATAGGTTTTAAACACATTAGTCTATACGGTAGGCCATATTTGTGTTTCTTCTCTTGAAATGGTAAAAATGAAGAAGGCATATAAAGTATATTATTGGCCAAAGAAAATTAAAAGAGGCTTTGAACAGTATAGAAAGCATATGAACGAGGAAACCTTGAAATGTAATACGAGTAGAAAGTCAAAATGTTCTAGGAACTCCAGTAGTCTCCAGATAATGGTACTCTATGAAGTATTTAAGTGACTAAATGCTACGAGACTTAACTGTGTTATGCACAAAAGTGTTCATTGATTTATGTGAAGTTTCCTATAGATTTATGTACGAGTTACCTTGGTTTTAGCCTCATTACCAGCAGTACCATTTTTTTTTTTTCCCTTCCTTCAGAGGACATTCGTTGGGTTTGACTCATTCACTGTATTTCAAGAGGTTTACCTTCGTACAAATGACCCACGTGTCTCCAACATTGTCAAGTTCTCTGATGCAGTGGGTGAGCTGAAAGTAGAGGTAAGACTTCAGTTTCTTTAGTTGCACTGAGACAGATTAGAGGAATATTAAGATGCTGTCCAATCACTTTGGGCACTTAAAATCATCTATGCTGCTTGCAAGATTATTATCTTTTCCGTTAATAGAGTTCGGGCCACAAAAACATCACCTTATTTCATACATGACCATTACCAAGGCAAAGTTCTTTTACTGGCTCTGGTTTGTATCACTTGCTCAAATGATTTGACAGCTCATCCATGAAACTTGAGCTGAAGTTATGTTCTGCACTTTGCTTTAATTGGTTATCACAGAAATGATGAAACTGGACTGAAGTTTCCAGCTTTTTTGTTTTTCAGATTCTGTTTTAGCAAAAGATTTTCCCATCTTATGTAACTTCCACTGCCTGGGGGGTGATATTGAATATAACTTCAAGAGTTAAGAATAGAAAAGAAAGTCTATAAGATACTTTTGCAAAACTCAGCCAGTAGAAAAGGACTTCAAGGGCTTCTTCTTTTGTTCCATCTTTCTGTACATTATTAATATGTTGGACTATATAATAGGAGAGAAATGAACAACACTTTACCAAGCAGATCTAAGATTGCATGTCTTTCAAAAAAAATTAGTGAAAGCTCAGAGAAAGAATACTTGCCAGCTTTGGGATGTGAAGTTACCTAACAGATCTTAACTATATTTCTTTTTTGGTTTTTCAGGCGAGAGCAACAATTGAAGACGGAAAGCGAATTCTTTTCCAGTTTGATAGAGCTGCATTTTCTAGTTTCAAATTTCTTCCCTTCAAGGTTCCATATCCAGTTCCATTTAGACTTCTAGGAGATGAAGCAAAGGGATGGCTAGATACTACATACTTGTCTCAATCTGGAAACCTTCGTCTCTCGAGAGGAAATAAGGTAACCAAGTGCATCGCTCTTTACAACCATTTTGCATTTTGTTTGGAGCATTACAAAATTTTAGATTATGTAACCAATAGTAGTTTGTCTGAAACCTTCTGTGGTCATTCATCTTCTAAGGACTAAGGACCACCAATTAAAATGTTGTAGTGCAGGGAACCACATTTGTGCTGCAAAAGGAAACTGATTCAAGGCAAAATTTGTTGTCTGTCATATCCACAGGAATAAATGTGAAAGAGGTATTCGTTTTCCTTCTGCTTTTCCCCTTCCTTTGGAGATTAGTAGGTTGTCATAGCAAAATAGTCATGGAGCATGTTGATAGATCGCTGCTTCCTTTTGCTAACCTCTTTCCATGTCTCAACACTTACAGCCAGCAGTTGAAGAGTTTGTGTCCTCAAATAAACACATAGCAGAAGCTGAATTGGAACTCCTTGAAGGGGAATGGCAGATGTTATGGAGTTCTCAGGTAGTTTTCTATATTTTTGGAGAAAATAACATTGTATAAACTATCTTGCCAGACACATAGGTGGGGCACTAGAATCATGGATGCCATGGTTCCTGGCTGCCATGAACTTGGAATCTGGTGGATTGGCTAATCTGATGTCATCCTCTCTTGGATGTCATTATCGTGGATAGGTTATACACAACAGGACATAGTGTTAAAAATCAGAGTATCAAAGATGGATTCATCCATAAGGATATTTATTCTGGGTTCTGGTCATTGATGATTCTGAACATATGTAAAAAAATTTCAAAGATGGATTCATCCATAATATAAAAGGGAAATGTTAGTTATAGGTCCATACTTGAAGATAAAAGATAATACTAATTGGTAATAACATGCTTGTGTCTTAATTTAAGGTCTAAAAGGAAATCTTTTTGTTGAGCTTGATTACATGCATATCTAGAGATTTTACATTTCTAGTTGTTTCTTTCTCAATATTTAGGTTATTGTTCTTAATAATATTTTTCACATTTTGTGTTTACTCATTTGTTTGGGATATTTATAGCATTAATACAGAGATCTTGTATTCTTCTTAGAAGTTAAGAGTACTGCATTTATGATGTGATAGTCAATGTTAATTTGCTGTCATTTCATAATTGGGACTATCCATGCGAACTATTTATTCTGGGGATCATTAGCTTAAAAGTCTCTTTTCATCATGTTAGCCGATCAGATATATTTTTCTGTTCTGTCTGTTGACTTCCTATTGGTTCTATACTTCTATTCCTATTCTACATGGTCATTGTTTTCAATTGTATTTGGGATCACTTGATAATTCTCCTGCCCACACTGTTGTTGTGGTGAATTTCTAGAGCAATTTCTTTTCAATCTATGAATTGTTCCCTATAATTTTAAAACCAATTTCTGGTTGGAAATGGTTTTGCTAGAACCTGCTTTATCTTGAAATGACCCACCTTCCAATCCTTATTCGAAATTAGATACCAAAATTGGCTCTTTTGAGACATAAAGCAGGTAAGTATGACTCTCGACTTATGTTTGCCTTAAAAGAAGGGCTCTAATACCAGTACTGTTCTAGTTTTCTGCAATTTTTTTCCTTCTGTTTACTCTGTAGTTCCAGCTGAAGTTTTCTTCCATCTACTTGAAGGTTGAAACAGACAGTTGGATTGAGAATGCCGCTAATGGTCTCATGGGCAACCAGGTGCACTCCAGAATTGCAAATTCTACAATTTTATGTTCCATTGCTTGTCCACGTTTTTCTCCTTTTATCTGCTCATATTCTTCTTGCTCATTAGTTTCTTAACTTTGTACATACAGATTGTCAGACCAAATGGAAGCTTGAAATATCTAGTTGACATATTTCTTGGCTTGAAATTCTCTATGACAGGAACCTTTGTGTAAGTTCCCATTTTAAATGGCCTTGCTGGTAAAGTTTTCCATTCTAAAAGGATGTTATTATGGCAGTTGTTTTCCTGTTCAAAATCTTGTTGAATGATTAGTTGAATCAATAAGCACATAGTGTTATTTTTGTTTTTGATGATTTTTAAATAATGAGTTAAAGTACACTCTACTTATCCAAGAAAGAGGAGGAAACAAAGATGAGAAACTTAGAAGTATGTCTTCTATATTTTGGAACATACCCATTTAAATGTGCAATATTCAATAGCTGTGTGTAAAAGATGACACCAAGTGTTTGTATCACTTTTGATTGCCAAGTTGAGTCTTCCATGGTTTGTATCATTTTGAAGCTAAACTGACTCTAGGAGCTGTAAGCCTGTTGTGATCAAGATGGTTTATGCAGTAAATGAGCAATGTTTGATGGGGATCAAGGGATGAATGAAAGAAACCTTGTTTAAAACATGATGGAAATGGTACATGTGATACTTCTAATAAGATTTTATCAGGTGTGGGTTATTGGGCACTACCTGTTCAGTGGATGTGTGGGATGACCTGATATTAACAGCAACATTATGTTAAGTACCCATCAAGAAAATTAATTATCGTTCCCTTTGTAGAGAATAGCTAGCATTTATAGTTTTGTTGCAATGATATAAGTTGAATTTTTCTGTGTCAGCCGTCATTGGAACAGAGGAAAAATAGAACAGGGATTCGTGTTACAAGAAGGGACAAGGAAATAGAATATGCAGCAAGGAAACCATTGGGAAACTCAGTGCCAATCTTTCATAAAATTCAAGTGAAATAGTTATGGAAACTTGAGCACGTAGAATGGTATCATAGATACCTATACTAGAATTTAATGAGAATATGACAACTATAAAATTAATGTTGAAACACAAAAGAAAATAATCGAAAATTTGTACCAAAGTAAGCGTGCGTCCAATTGCAGTTCCAGGCTTTCAAAATATTGTTCTCAAGACAATATTTCCTGTTGTCAGAAATCTGATATGTGATCACATTAGATGTGGTCTAGTTTGTATTAGGACTAAAGACGCTCGTAAGTCAAGATCGTCCCTAGTAGTTTTAGCTCTTTGACTCATAGTTTGACCCCAATCTACTTCTGTCTAGCTCATGCTTGAGCCAAAATACTCACACAACTGGTTTGAGCCAATCTTAATCACAAAATAGTAAGTTTGCTGGCTGGAGCAGAACTGGGTGTTATAAATATCATAATAACTTTCATATATATACATATATGTGTGTGTGTGTGTGTGTATATATATATATATATATATATATTTCATACAAGATACTCCTTTATGTTTTATCACATAGCATGTTGTGTGAGTGTATTTTTTTATTATACTATTGATTGCCAAGTGGAAAGAAATCTAGTAACATTATTGTCTATTGGATCTTAAGTCAGAAGTTTTTGGCAGAAGTTTTATAATTCAAGTTGAGATTGAGCCTGTATGTGTCTTCAGTTGATTACACTCCCAGTATGATCACTAAAGAGGGATATGAAATAGCCACATGGTACGTGGTGGATCATCAAGGATGTTAAAGTAGAATGGCCTCCTCTCAAGTTTGCACATGTTTGGGCCGTGAACATGCTCCACGAGCTAATGGACAAATTTGGTCACGATGCAGGGAAGATGCTAAAATAAAGATTGATATCAATAAGAACAAAAATGGGGTGCACACTTTTTCTAGATGGTAAACTATGATAATCCTCTCAAATGCAAGTGATATATTGGATATCTTGCTCTTAGGGTGTTGTAATTCACTTTGGACGTATAGATGTCGTTGTTCTTAGAGATGTTCGACTTATTAACAAAAGAGAATAAGAGAATGTAACACATCATAATAAACTTAATGACTCCTGCTCTATATTGTCTCTATAGCTACAGAATTTTGCTCTCTTTTATGGCTTTTGCTTCCATAAAGCTAGAAAAGAATGAATCAATTAAATATTTGAAAATACCTACAAATAGAATAGGTAGATTCCTTGACTAAAAACTTCTTGTTCTTCATCTCCTGCTATTGCTCGAGTTTTGTATGCAAATCATGCTCTTCAACGGAAGCATTCTTTCATTCTGGTGCCATCAACAGTTAGTTTTTCTCATATGTTGCTAATTTGCAGGAAATCTGGTACGAACACATACGACGTGACAATGGATGATGGAGCAATCGTGATTGGCCTGTATGGACTAGATGTGGAAACGCAAACCAAGATTACCATGGAAATACTGTAAGAAATTTGTTTTAATTGATGCCTTTCCACTGTGAATCAATAGATTAAACATACTGGCGAAGGTTCTTCTTGAGTAAATGTCCTTTCTTTGTTCATTGTTACAGGTATACCGATGACAAGATCAGAATATCCCGAGGCTATAACAGAATTCTTTTTGTCCATGTACGGATAGATGGATCCAAGCAGAAATGATGTATCATCCGAGTGAAAGGAGTTTCGAACTTGCAATCAATCATTCAACACGTTTTTCAATCACATTTTAACTTGCATCAAAGCTGCTATAAAATAATTATTCTAAATAGTGGCTATCCAAACATAGCTACTTACGTCCATGTTGTAATTCAATCATCAAACTATATAGCGGCATTTTCAAGTAAAAGAGATAACCAGAGAGTGTTTAAAACTCAAACACTAATAATTTCCAGCATCATTCTATAAACTGTTGTAATTATTGCTGAGCCTGTGTAGTGCTTAAATTAGCATGAATATTCATTCATCCCCATTCCTTGGTATTTTGAGAGCCGCAGAAATCTCCACTGGAGAAAGTTCAATTGGGAACCAACATCATGTAGTGGAGTTGGTCAGAAGATGTCTCATGAAATTATTTCTGCTGCAATATCTGGGATTTAAACTTTAAATCTTGCAAATCCCAGGTAGGTGTCAAAGTATCCTTGCTTGGTTTGGAGGATTTTTTTTCCTCCAACTTCTTAGTAGTATTTAATTGGATCTCCTTTTGTAGAGTATTAGATTAGGATATTGTCGATTTGACTAAAAAAAATGGTCCATTTGGGGATTAAGAAACCCTATGTTTATTTTATTTTTCGGTTTTAATAATTCTTCTAATAATTTATGTCTCGTTTAAATAATTGTTAATATTTAGATCTAATGTATGATTATTTGTATATTAATTAATACATGTCTACTAAATGTTTATAAATAATTTGTATGATTTTAAAAGCGATTAATATGCGAGTTATGGTTTTTTGTCATTCTATTAAATGTATACACAATTAATTACATGTTGAATTGGGTTTAGTGTGGGAAAATTTGGACACACTAATTATAGATTTAGAGTTGATAATACACTTGAAAAATAGACTAGAAAATATATTTGATTCTGATACATTAGAAAACACATAGTACAAAACTGTCTTAGGCAATTTTATAATTATACAAATCACTGGCAGGAGACATGAAGACATATTTAAAGGATGAAATTAATAATCTTAATCGGAAATATTACCATCCAAAACATAAAAAGGATTAGATGAAATCCTCATAATATCTAGGCATAGGTGATGTTTTGTCCAAGTAACTTTAGTGAAGTAATCTTGACAGTTTATTTGGTGGTGTAATAGAAAATGATACAGAATATACACATAGAAGATCATGTGCGCAATATTTGCATTGGTCAACTGATGGTTCACTACAATATGACCGGTCACAATGCCATACATGCATTTTGGTTACAAATTTTTTAATGTTGCTTGATATATTTTGTCTACATTTTAAGTATTTGATGTATTTTTTGAACATTAAATTTTCTAATATTTTGTCTACTTGACCAACGTAAAAACAATAATAGATAATTCCTAAACCCACCAAAATCCAAAACCGATAAATTATTTTAAAAAAAATAAAATTCAAGCCAAAGCAGCTATCTAGTACAGTGATCTTGGATCGCCATCAAAGAAAGTTACCTAGGTAACTATACTACAAAGTACAAAGCCGCCTCGCTAGTTTTGGAAGGAAAAAAAAAAAACACCTTCGCAAAATGTGAATCATAAACCAAGAATAAAAAAGCTGATGTTATGAATTCAAATCATGTAAGTTATAAACCTTTTAAAAATTTTAGTTACCATAATTTTTGCTTCAATGTGTAGACAAAACTATGTGAAAGTTTTTACAAAATTGTAACTTATGCAATGATTATAAATAATTTTATTAATGCAGAGTTTGAACGTTATACAATGTACTAGGACATTTGATTTTGTAATTGAAATTTTCTTATAATCATTAGTTAATGTGAGGTTGTAACTCCTATTTCTTTTAACCTATAAATATAGGCTTCTAAATAAGAAAAAGAGATGACTTCATTGTAAATATTTATTTTATTCAATCCTATTACTTTGTGGGAAAAATACGGTGTTGTGTATTTTTTTAATATAATTTTAGGATTAATTACAGTTTACTCCCTTGAACTTGCACTATAGTTGCACTTTACCCCTTGAACGTAAATAATGTATACTTTGCCCTCTCTTACAAGATTCCATCATATAAATAATTATAAAAAGATGATGTGGATATATTGTTTTGATAAAATATCCTCCAACAATTTGTGTTCAAAGTTATTTTACTTTTAATTAATTTTAATGATTGAATACATTCTTTTTATTTATTTATTCATTTTTTATTTTGGGACTATAAGAGAATTTTATGAATTGTGAAATTTCTTTAATCAACTTATACATTATTTTGTTCATTTATAAAACTAAATACAAAGAGACATTTTTACAACTATTTTTTGTTCATTTTCATTTTGCAAGAACTAAACATGTATAAAATATAGATTACTAAATAATTTTTTTAAAATTAAAAGATATCTTATATAAGAATATAATTTCTATTTCACAATTAATAATAAGGTCCAAGAAGAATATCTTTTAACTACATAAGTACATTTGTGTGTGTGTGTGTGTGTTAAGAGACAAAAAAAAAAAAAAAAAAATTGCACACACACATTTTTATTTTTAATTTTTTACAGATTTTTTTGTTAAGTATAAAATGTGTAAAAATAAAATCATTTATATATAATAAAAGAAATCTACTTACTTATTTTATTTTCAATACATTTAGATCTTGCAAAAAAAAAATTGAAGAAAAAGTATTATGAAAGTTCCCTCTATTAGTATTTTGTTTCAAATATGAAGAAAAATAATATATAATTTTATTAAGAAAATTTTGATAAAAAATTATATTATTCTTACGAAATAAAAATATATTATATGGAATCATTAAAAATGAATAATAACGAATATAATTTGTCAACAAATGTTTGAATAGCAATAATGTCAAAATAATTGTACACATCATCTTTTTGTAGTTATATATATGATGGAGTCTTTCAGAGGGGGTAAAGTGTACATTTTTAGAGTTCAGCGGACAAAGTGCTACCGAGATGTAGGTTCAAGGGGATAAAATGTAATTAAAGGGTTAATTACACTTGGCTGATTAATCATTGATGTTGATTTCGTGCCTACTTCAAATCAACTGGCTGATATTTTTACAAAACCCTTGGCTCTAGATCACTTTGAATCTCTTCAGAAAATATTTGGGGATTTTATAGATCAATTTGGCATAGTTTCTTCGTTCGGATGCACTCGATCGTCCGAACAACACTATCTTTCGGATGCTCTGTCTCGTCCGAAAACTTCCTATCTGCCTCGGACTCTCATAATCGTCCAAACGATATTCATTTTCTTCACCAACGCTCTGGAAATTCTTCCGGACGCGTACCATTGTCCGAAAGAACATCGGACACATTGACTCTTCCATCGGCCGTCCGTTCATCAGCTGTCGGACACTTCATCGGACGCACACCAAACGTTCAGCAGTCGAAACAGTCTCTCTGTTTTATTAAAATTGTCCTATCTTCGCCATTTCGGACTCAACCTCACCCCCGAAAACCATCTAGCGAAATTTTTTCTTTCAACCTCTCCTCCAAATTTCTTCCCTCTCTCCACAAATTAATTGGAAAATTATCTTCTCCAAAGTATTTCTCACCATTATCATAACTAATTTCCCTCATCTACCATCTCATTTCATCAAATTCTGGCTGTCCCAAATCTTTCAAAAAGAATCAAATTTTTCCTCCTCTTCCTTCCCTTCCTTCACAATGGTTAAATTCCGCAGAGGTTCTTCTACAGCAAATCGTGGACGAAAAACAAAAGGGGAAGTTCCAGTGCATGGAGAATCGTCTGCTAATCCCCAAGTTTTCTCAAATCCAACATTACCAAAATTCATTGATGCCAAGGCATCTGAACGGTATAAATCTCTTCTAAGTAAATCTATAATCGTTCAACGTCCTGCATCTCAAAGTCTTTTTGATGAGTATAATCTTCCCATTATCAAATCATGCTTTGAAAAACAAAATTGGGGTCACCTAGTGCATGTTGATTTACCCGTGTTTCATGACATGGTGCTTCAATTCACCGCCAATCTTCGGAAAGGCCCACTGTTCGCATTTTAATTTCTCGTGTAAATAGCACCAATCTAGAGATTTCCTCTAACATCATCAACACTATTTTTGAATGTCTCAAATCCGCATGATTTCTCCTATTTCTTTTCTTTTCTTTAGATAAATGGCCCGCTATTGATACTCGATTTGACATTGATGAGGTTAGGGCTATTTTTAACATCAATTTCAAACAGGCCTTGAAAGTCAAAACCACATTGCTACCTCCTAAACTAAACATTCTATACACTCTTGTCACGAATCTGTTATTGCCAACAGAAGGGCATCGTACTAAGCCCGGAAAAATGCAGCTTTACTTGTTTTTTTTGTGTTTTCAAAGGCATTCCTCTTGACTTTGGGTATCTCTTTTTGCTCCCTGTGGGAACTCTTCCTTACTGATACCCGAAGAAACATTCCCTTTTAAAAATTCCTCACCAAAATTTTTGATTTCCTCGATGTTCCTTTCAGCGGTAACAACAATTTCCCCCTTATTTTAACAAATCTTATATTGAACGAAAAGGCATCCGATTTTTCAACTATCAATGGTTTACTAAGGCAGTTTTTGATATTGAACGTTCAAAATCCCAGGCCTCCACCTCCAGTTTGGCTATTCCACATTCTCCTATCCTCCTCAACCACCCCCACCATTCCATGATCCTCATCCACCTATCTCTGAACCCTCACTTTCTCATATCTGTGGCTTTCTCACTTCCTTGAGCACTCAAGTCAGTTCATTTCAACGTCACACAAATCGTAAGTTAAAGCGACTTGAAACTTGTCAGGTGATTCTCCAAGAGGCACTTAGCCTTGGCATGTCTGCTTCGGCTCAGGTTCAATTTGCCAACCTTCAATCACAATATCCACTTGACTCATCTTTCGATAGTGAAGACAATGAAGATAGGGATGTTCGTGAGGACGACGAAGAAGATGCCAATACTCAAGGTGCTGCCAATGAAGATGAAGTCGACGATGAGGATATTGACGACACATTCGATTTTATCATGCAACGCCGCACTGGAGAAGAGGAAAACGGTGAGGCCACTGATGAAGATGCTCCTTCAAAACGCCAAAAGACTGAAAAGCGCTCCAAGAAGAAAAATTACTCGAATTAGTTCCTTTGACATCTGTTTTTAGTTTTTAGCACTTCTTTGTCTTTTAGTTAGACTTGCTCTTAGATTTAACCTTTTATGTATTCCCTTGAACTAAGTACTGTTATATATTTGAGTTGAATATTTGAGTTTTTATGCATTTTTGTTGAATACTTGAACTAAGTACTAATTAATATTTGAGTTGAATACTTGAGCTTTTGTTTATGCATTTCTGTTGCAATACTTGCACATTCTCAGGGGGGAGCTTTGTTTGATGATGTCAAAAGGGGGAGTAGTCATCTATATTGCAAAATGATTAGTCATATCTGATTGTGTATAAGAGACAGCTTCTTAAAGGCTAAATAATAAATGCATAAAAAAGGGGGAGATTGATGTTTTCCAAACCTTATTTTGATGATGACATAAACACTTAACTCTGTAAACAAGTTTTTGCAGGTCTGTTATTTTTTTTGCTAGAGACAGGGTTTTCTGACGCATTGTACCATCCGAACTATGAGACAGCTTCTCGGACGGATAAAGCCATCCGAAAGAACTTCTGTTATTAATCTGTCTCTTAGAGGAATCCTACTGCTTCTAAGAAACAGGACGATACATGACTGTCCGAAGCGTTCTATCGGCAGAAGGAACGGAGGCATGCACGGACGTTCGAACGAAGTTCTTCACCAACTGCCTGAAGATCGGACGCTGTATCGGACGCATCCCATCTATCTTGGACATCCGAAACTCCAACGGCTACTTTTTGTGCATTTATTATTTAGCCTTTAAGAAGTAGTTGCAACCACCATTTATTGCTCTTATAAATAACTGCTTTGATATTCTGTAAAGATTATCTAATACATTGAATACAAGCCTTAGAGAAGGGCAAATTTAGTACAAATTGGCTATAGTGCTTTGTTGTATTAGTGTGCAGTTTAGAGTGCAATTCAACTTTGAGTGGAATGATAATCTTGTACGAAAGTGAGGTTGTAAGTAAGATTTTTGGCTCAACTAAAGGAATTTTAGTGTGAGCAAGAATATCCCTACTTTGTAAAGATTATTGGCTCACCAAGTGTGTGATAGCATTTTAGTGATTTGATACTTCAAGCTTGTTAGCTTGGAAGTATTGGCTGATTAATTTTCTCTCTTTCCAACTTCACTATTTCACTGATTACCACATATCAGTTTTTATTTGGAAAATCTTAATATTTCAAAAATTATTTTTAGAAACCTAATTCATACACCTCTTAGGTTATTTTGGGACCAACAATTTTCACTTGAGGGAGTTTAAAAAAATTAGTAGTTTAAACTTTCCTATCTTTTCTTGTTTTTGTTGCTTTAGTTTTTTTACTTGTGTTTGTTTTTTTTAGTGTTGATTTGTCAAGACATGAATTAGAATAATTCATGCCATGGATATTTTCATCCTTATAATTATGGAGGCATGACCAGTGAACCTTTTTCTTATGATTACTCTTCCTACACTAGTGATTGTCCAATGGGATGATCAACCTATCCAAATTCCTTTTCAAGCTATTAAGATTATCCATACTCTTTTTCTATACCTATAGAGCCTCCATGTAATCAATTGGAGTCTCAAACTCAATGGATTTTCAAAAGTATCATGGTTGTGACTACAAATAATCACCACCAACTGGAAAAGAAGAGAATGCATGTTTGTAGACGATGATGATGATCCTCATGGAGCAATCAAATATTCGTTTACAATGCCTTCAAACTCAACTAAATGAAATAGCACTAAGGTTCTGGGAACTACTCAAGAAACTCCCATGAACCCACTAAACACAATCGATGAGTGTAGTGAAGACAACTAGTATTCATCTACACCAACAGACAAATGCAAATTTGGGACCTGTGGCTATCAAGAAGGATCAATATAATTGGTTGATTGTGACTATGCTGAAGCCAACTATGAAGAATCTCATGAAGCAAACTTCACAACAACTGGGTCACCATTCACCATGTGGGAAAATGCACCGACCATGATGACCTTCTTGAAATAAAACAAATCCAAGAAGAGAGTACAAGACCAACTTTCCAAGATCACAAGAATGATGGTGGTAAAAATCGACCTCTGGACTTCAACACTCTTAACAAATGGCGATGAGTTTGAACCGGCTCAAGTAGATAAAAAGGAAGAATATGTCTTGGAAGAAACCGGTTACCAAGAACCTCTTGGGAAAGAATTTTCAACATCTGGGTCATTCTACGCTTGTTCGGAATCACCATCGACATATCCTTTTGAGTGAGTATGTTTTTTTCCTATTACCGCAAAGGAGGTACAATATGGAGTGTTCATGGGGAAATGCCAACTCAAGAAGTGCAAGAAGGAAAAGGATACTTCTTAGATGGAACTGCAGAAAAGAAGACGTATACTTACACAGAAGTTCCACAATTTTTTGGAAACTTTGGATGTGCTAGCTATTGGAGTAAATTTACCAAGGACTACAATATCCTTGGAAGCCTCCTTGGCCTTACTAGGGGAGTATATTCTTCACCCTTTCTTTTTTTATACTTGTTTAATTTACATGCCCTAGTTAAAGAACTCGGAGGGTTAATAAAGGCCTATAGTCTTGTGTTTAAGCAATTTATGCTTTATGTTCTGAATTGACTTTTTGGTTTCTTGGATAAGTAGTGTTAGTTGATAACAATGTTGATGGCAATGTCGTATTTCTTGTGCGTAGTGATTGCTATGTGCTTTAATTGATGAATTTAAACTCGGTTTACTACTTGATTATGGAAATAACTTACTTTTTAAAGCTAATTGTGCATTGGGGAAGGAATTGGGTATATAGGTAACCCTTGTGTTGTGTTTATGTATGTTTTTCTTTTTCTTTAATTGTTTGGACCCCCGTAAAGTCCCAATTACCCCTTCTTAGTGTAGCATTGTTGGTTTAGAAAATGATGGGCAACCTCTAGACGTATGTGTTTAATTCAAATTACATTTGTATATATGATTTTCTTGGAATTCCTCATTGCTTACCCTTGTTTTATGTTATACTTATCATTAATGAAATTCATGATTGAGGATTAAACTATTATTTTAGGTTCAATTAGTACTTAGTTCAGTGCATTAACATTCACTTAGAACTATAAAAAGTTGTTCCATCATCTATATGACAATTCTGATAATGCAAGTATAGGTTAAAGTCATTCACTAGTATTATACTTAGTTTATGTATTCATGTGCTTTCACTAGTATTTTTATGCCTTGTGATTGGGTGAGTGATAGGATAAGTTTATTACTCATCATTGAATAAATTGACATGAATGGTGGTGTAATTTTGAGTCATGTTTCTTTTTTTTTTTTGGGAAGTGGTTATGTTTCGTGAATAAAAGTTTTGATAGTTGGATAGAAAAAGGTCATTTTGGAGCTCAATGATAATATGGACCTAATAATAATATATAAACTTCTAGTATTTTAATTGGTTATTCTGGTTTTTAGTGTTAAAATGAAATAGTTCTTGTTGTGAGTAAATATTTCAACCAACTATTCTTGATTTCAAAATGACAGTATTGTGTTAATTAATTTGAAAACAGTTCATTTGAATATCTTTGCTCAATTCTCAAAAGTTCTAATTGTTGTCAAGTTTTTGCCTTTTGAAAAAATGTTATAAATGGTTGGAAATGAGTTAGGCCATTTGTGCGTTTTTGAATTTTGGAAGTATTAGATCTATTTTGTGGGTGATTAATTTTAGATATGATCTTGGATACATTTCATTCCTCTTCCTTGGCTTAGGTTGCTTGTTATTCAAAACCTATATCTAATATCCTATTTTTTCCCCTCACTTCACGTATTTTCAAAACTTGATATTATATCTATAAATACTCGTAAACACTATTTTCAAGTTTTAAATAACTGTTCTACCCTTTTCAGATATTTTCACAGTTCGCAGGGTAAAAGTTTAATTTTTCAAAACTTGAGGAACCAATGTGTAAAATCCAAAAGTTTATGAAAACTTTCCTACGAAGGCTGATTGTTAGCTTTAGGAAATTTTCCCCAAAAGGTCTCTTCAAAACCCCTTTCCTCTAGACTTCAAATCCTACATCTAGTTTAGGAATTTTGCCCTCCAAATGAAATTGGTGATACAAGAGTACTCCACTTCAAGCTATATTTCCTCATTACAAGTAACTTCACTCCAAGTACTTGCATGATTCTATAACAAGGTTTAAGTTTTTCAAGACATGGATTAGCTTGATTTTTTTGTGGTTTATGGTTGGATTTTGATACTAATCATGTTTATGAGCTATTAGGACTTGATTTGTGATTTGAAATTACTTTTTAGAAACTATTTTGGTGAGATTTGTGTGAGGGTTTGGACAAAAACTAACTTGATGATATATTTTGAAATTATGAACCCTAAATTTTGGACATTGATCTTGTTTTCATTGATTTAAATCAACTCCTACTTGTTTATGTTTAATTATTACATGAATTGAACTTTTGGGTGATACCCAAAAGTGAACTCCTACATTTTTTCATCCCAATGGTATAACATTCTCCTAATTTAGGTGATAAGGAGTTTAGTTTTAGATTGCAGAAGTTAGGGTCGACGAAGTCCATTTTTGAGGTAAGTAATGTTTACAAACTTTTTATCGATATCTTGTATATGGTTGGCTGTGCAATTCTTAAGTATACTTGGTTTGAGTAGACTTTGTGAAGAGTCCAATGGGTCATTTGAGTAGACTTGGCTGTGATTGAGTGAGTGAAATGGTACAATGAGTATTCTGCTTTGTAACTGTTATACCGAGCCTTTTCCACCTCATAACTCATAACTTTGGATGTTTGCTTCAGGGGTTATGAGTTATGAGGTGGAAAAGTGCAATCATTTTAGGAGAGGCCTGCTAAAGGAGATACAGGAAAAAATTGCAGCAGCAAATACTGATACATTTGTGGATCTGTACAATGTTACTGCTTGTGTGGACATTTTCTGAGATGTCGTGCTGTGGAGGATGGCAGAGGTGTATGGTTCCCGCGACAAAGATTGTTGTATAGATCTGCTGCAACTCTAGTCGTAATATACAACATCTAGATGTGTATAAGAGACAGCACACTTTCGTGGTTTCAGACCTACACCATGACAGGCGAAAGTCTACCACTATTTAGCCATTCTGGACCCAATCGAGAATTGATAAGAGAGAAGTGACAATACTAGCACAAATTCTAGTTTAGACACAAGCCATGTTCTAGAGTGTAGTTTCTATCACCGTTATCACATGAGAGTGTGTACGAGATCAAGAGCATATTTGGCTTGTGGTAGCTTTAAGCATGTGATCGGAGATTGCGCAACTACTACATTAGGAGAATCACAGCAACAAGTGTCATAGGAAAGGAATTGTTGTGTGATTCTCCTAATGTAGTAGTTGCGCTCGGCAAGAGATAAATGGATCAGGTCAAGTTGTGACAAATACGATATTAATTAATGATACGCATGCAACTGCTTTATTTGATGGTTGTGCTACATATTCTTTTATTTCTAGAAGATTAGTTAAGAAGTTGAATATCAAACCAAATTGGCTTGATACTCCTTATAGAGTCACTACATCAGGTGATAGGGTTATGAATCTATGTGAATGTCTCTTCAGGTGCTTGGTCTTTGGATCATTATGACTCTGATATGCTAACCTAGTACAACTTAATATGTTTGACTTGGATTTGATATTGGGTATGGATTGGTTGTTCCACAATTATGCTCACTTGGATTGCAAGGAAAAGAAAGATAGATTTTGTTGTTTAGAGAAAGAAAAATTATGTACAAGGGTGGTATCAAAAATGCAGATAGGCAACTACACCAATATTATTAGTTTTGCAGGCACAGAGGGTGTTGAGAAAAGGTTGTGAAGCACTCCTAGTTTATGTGATTGGTAAAGAAAAGGATGGTGCCAAGCAAGAAGACATTCTGGTGGTATGGGAGTTTCCTAATGTCTTTTTGAAGGATTTGCATAGACTGCCACCAGAGTGGGAAATAGAATTTGAGATCAATCTACAATGAGGAAGTGCACCAATTTCTAAAGCTCCTTATAGGATGGCTCTAATGGAGTTTAAAGAATTGAAGGCACAATTACAGGAGTTGTTAGATAAGAAATTTATTAGACATAGTGTATATCGTTGGAGAGCTCCAGCGTCTTCTGCTCTTGAAGAAGAAAGATGGTAGCCTCAGATTATGTATTGACTACTGTGAGTTGAACACGGTCACTATTAAGAATAAGTATCCCTTACCAAGGATTAATGATTTTTTTTTGATTAGTTGAAGGGTCTCTTATACACAACTAGATGTGTATAAGACCTGTCGGTTATACATCATTAGAATCAAGGCAGAGAATGTTCCAAAGTGTGCCTTCCAAACTAGATATAGCCACTATGAATTATTGGTGATGCCTTTTGGGTTAATCAATGCCCCTACAGCTTTTATGGACCTAATGAATAGCGTATTCCAACACTATTTAGATAGGGTTGTGATAGTGTTCATCGATGATATGTTGGTTTATCCACCTTCTGAGAAGGATCACAAAATGCATCTCATACTGGTTTTATAGATGTTATGGGAGCAGAAGTTGTATGCGAAGTTTAGGAAATGTGAATTTTGATTGGAAAGTATAGCATTTCTTGCACATATCATCTCAGAAAGTGGATAAATCAATGTCCAATCTATAGTGGTGCATCAAAGAATGGTTTGGATTGTTTATTGATTCAAAATGGTAGGGTCATCACCTATGCTTCAAGATAGTTGAAGCCTTATGAGCAAAATTATCTTACTCATGACTTGGAGTTGGCAGCTAATGTATTTTCCCTTGAAAATTTGGAGGCACTACCTTTTTGAATAGTAGTATGAAGTATTTATATATTATCAAAATCTAAATCACTTATTCACATAGAAGAAACTCAATATGAGGTAGCGTATATGGTTGGAACTACTCAAAGACTCTGATTGAAGATCAATTATCACCTAGGGAAAGCCAACAAGGTAGTAGATGTACTAAGTAGGAAATTTTCGGTGGTCATGGCTAACATGTTGTTAAGGCAAATAGAAGAACTTAATTTGGAAATTGTGGAGTCTACGGACAATATTTTAGCAGCATTTGTAGTTCAATTGACCGTGATAGAAAAGATTAAACAAGCTCAAGTTATAGATATAGAGTTAATGAAGATCATGAACAACGAGAAAAGTGGACATCCAAGGGAATTCTGGGTGGAAAATGACATTGTTTGGATGCAAGGACGCTTTGTGTGTCTGCAAATGAAGAATTGAAGAAAGAGGTCATTCGTGAAGCTCACACTTGTAGACTTTCTGGTCATCGTGGAAATACTAAAATGTATAAAGATTTGAGGCAATATTTTTGGTGGAACAACATGAAAAGGGAGATGATGAATTTGTTTCCAAGTGTTGGTGGTTTGTCAACAAATAAAGGTTGAGCACCAAAAGTCGAGTGGTTTACTAAGACCATTGACTATTCCAGAAAGAAAATTGGTGCATATCATGATATATATTGTCAGTGAGTTGCCTAAGACCAAATTAGGACATCATGGATTACATTTGGGTTATTATGGAATAGTTAACCAAATTTGTTCATTTCTTGCCTTTGAGGACTTCGACCCCTATGGACAGGTTAGTGTGGATATATATGGAGAATATTGTAAAGATGCATGGTGAACCTGTTAGTATTATTCAAGATTGACACCCAACGTTCACTTTGAGGAATTGGATAGTCTACTAGCAAGCCATGGGTACAAAAGTGGTTTTAGTTCTGTATTTCATCCACAAATTGACTGGAAGTCAAAAATGACAATTTAGACCATAGAGGATATGTTGAGGGATTGTGCTATTGACTTTAGAAGTAACTAGGATGAACATTTGATGTTGGTAGAGTTCTTTTACAACAACAGTTATCACATGGGTGCATCGGCATAGCTCTGCATGAAGCTCTGTATAGAAGGAAATTCCTATCACCTTTGTATTGGTATAAAGTTAGGGAAAGAAGACTAATAGGGCCAGAGTTGATTCAAATTACAATAGACAAGATAGCCGTTGTTCAGGATAAATTCAAGTCAGCTCAAGATAGACAAAAAAGTTAGGAAAATATGAAAAGGATACCATTGGGGTTTCAAGTCAAGGGCAAGGTATATTTAAGGGTTTCATCAATTAGAATGTTATGAGATTTGGTAGGAGTGGAAAATTGAGTCTGAAATTTATGGGATCCTTTGAAATACTAAAAAGAGTTGGAAATATGGCATATAAGGTGGCTTTACCTCTTGAGTTGGCTAGAGTGCATAATGTGTTTCATATTTCATAGCTTTTAAAACACATATCCGATCCGAGTCATATGATCGAGTATCAACTTTTCAGTGGTAAAGAAGAGTTAGTGTATGAAGAAGTACTGGTTTGGATTATTGATACTAAACGAACAAGTCCGTCGATATCGGTCTATTCCATTTGGTAAGATTCAATGATCTGATCATTCAAAAAGGGAGGATATATGGGAATCGAAAGCTGACATAGAAACAAGTACCCTTACTTGTTTGTCTGGTAGATGCATTAAGTTTCAAGACCAAAACTTTTCATAGGAAGCGGAGAGTGTAATACTAGACTTTTTCGCTCACCCCACGTATTTTCATACTTGATCTTATCTCTTTAAATACTTGTAAACATCATTTTCAAGTGCTAAATAACCATTTTACCCTTTTTGCATATTTTCAAAATTGCAAGGTAAAAGTGTAATTTTTCAAAACTTAAGGGACCAAAGTGTCTCTTATACACATCTAGATGTGTACGAAGCCTGATCCCAGCCTTCTACAAGTCTATTTCATTTCTTAGATTTATGAATTTTCCCCAAAATCTATCTTAAAAACCCTTTTCCTCTAAACTTCAAATCCTATAGCTAGTGTAGGAATTTTGCCCTCCGAAATCAAATTGGAGGTTAAAAAGTACTCCTAGAGCTATATTTCCTCATTACAAGTAAGTTTGACTCCAAGTACTTGCATGATTTTGTAACAAGGTTTAAGTTTTTCAAGACATGAATTAGTTTATTTTTGTGGTTTATAGTTGGAATTTGTTACTAATCATGTTTGTGAGATACTAACTACTTGATTTGTGATTTGAAATGACTTTCTAGCTACTATTTTGGTGATATTTGAAAGAGGGTTTGTAAAACTTCTAACTTGCCTTGCTGAGTCTATTTTGAACATATGAATCCTAATTTGGACTTTGATCTTGCCAACCATGGACTAAAGTCAAACCTACTTAGTACATCATCTACCTTGTGTATAAGAGACAGCCCCATAAAAAATGAAATCTTGCCTCTATTCATTCTAATGGTATAAAACTCTTCTGATTTAGGTGATAAGGGGTTAGAGTTTTAGACCATAGAAGTTAGGGCCTACAAAGTCTATTTTTGAGGTAATGAATGTAATGTTTACACTATTTTTATTGATATTTAGTATATGGTTGGCTATGCAGCCCTAGAATAATTTATATTAAGGTAACTATACTTGGATTGAGTAATTTTTATAAGGTAAGTACCTTTATAATTTATACGCTCGTTATGTAATATATGGTTTTGTTCCATTTATTGTACTTTGTGTTCATGATTGACCTTGTGAAGAGCTCAATGGGTCATTTAAGTGTACTCGGCTATGATTGAGTCAGTGAAAAGGCATAAGAAAGTACTTTGCTTTGTAAATGTTATAACCAGACTATCGGGAAGACAAGTGATAGACACTTTCTTATGCCTTGTCTACTCAGGCAGATAATAGGTAGATTTGGATCTAGTGCTGTGAAGACTTTTGTGAATCATGAGCTTATTGATTGTCATTTGCATTTTAATTATTGATAACATCTTGTATAATGCACG
The DNA here is from genome assembly GCA_025175665.1 of Cinchona pubescens. Lineage (NCBI taxonomy): Eukaryota > Viridiplantae > Streptophyta > Magnoliopsida > Gentianales > Rubiaceae > Cinchona > Cinchona pubescens. Next base: position 109,274 of record JANKKI010000475.1, read on the forward strand.
CTGCTCTGATGTCATGTTTTATCAATGATTGGGCTTAAATGTTATTTAGTATACATTATGAGTTAACTATGATGACTACCCTATTATTGTTCCATCTTTTGTTTGCAGTTGAATACCAGAGAAGGATTTAGTAGGTCTGGAGTCAAGTGCAGACCTGGGAAGGAATTGTAGTATGGATCCCAACTATTAGAATTAGAGTTTTTAGTTTACCATCTTAGTGTGAGTTTTGTTCTTTTCCACCCAGAATTCCCTTGGACTAGTTAGAGTTTGTCTTCTGATTGTACTTTAGAATGTTCTTTTAAATCATCGTTTGATTCTTGTATATAAGTGTAATTTGGTTATGTGGTGGACTGTCATAGTTATGATTTGTCATATATCTTTATGGAATTGCTATAGTTGTTTTGGGAGATTGATTATATATATATATATATATAGTGATTTGATTATTTCTCTTGAATTCTGCCTTGCATGCTTAGGGTAATCCCAAGGTGCAATGTGTCATTGTTCCATTCTGGGAGTGTCACAAAATATGGCCAGTACAGAAATCAGCATCACAAATATCATACCTTCGAAGAGGCTCTGTCTCTTATACATTATCAATGTCGATAATTGCTCCTAACTAGATTAATGCTTCCTTTTCTTGACATGTGCATCTTAGATAGGGTCCTAATGATACTTTCATTCCAAGTAATTTATTCGGGAATGCTTTATTGATGTTTGGTTCTTTTGAGTGGATTAAAATATATTTTGCATAAATCAGTTTACTTCTGTGAAACCTTACTATTTGAAGCTTTTATAGGTAATTGAACTAGTTTTTTAGAAAAGAATCATAAGAATGACTCTTTTGAATATCGTGAATTTAAATATTACTTTTCGTTTTGAGATATTGCCAAATTATCCAAAATATATCCAGATTCCATTACTTATATTTTGTGAACTTGGTGGCGTAAAGTGTTATGTGTTGTATGTTATGTGTTGAAGCATTTTGTATCTATTAAGTGTTTGTTGTTTTGTGTATTGATATTTTTCTTATCTTTTTTTTCACATGTGGACAAGTCTCACCATAAATTTAGGGAGGGGGTGTGATAACTCTAGAAAATTAGAGTATATGTATCCTAATTTTTTAGTTTGGTACTACATTCGAATATTTTTAGTATATAAGTGTGTTTTTGTCTATTTCTTCATTTATGTGTGAATATGTGTATAAGAGACAGCACTAAGTGTTTATTTAGGGGCCGTTATCTTATTTTACTATGTTCTTGTGTTTTGCTTTTAGCTTAATTTCGCCAGGAGTTAGGGTCTTTTGTCTTTGTTTTTTAGCTTTTATGAGTGTGCTTTTTAATTGTTTATGTGTTATTTTATATATATTAATGTGTGTTTTTGTTCTGGAGTCGTATGAAAAAAGTTGCATCAATCAGACTTTGGATGGGGATTTTTAAGTGTGGAATTGTGAGGCTACTAAGGCTTTCTGGGTAGCTTGCTGCTATCGAGCTTCCTAGGCTTAAGGTCATCAATCTTCAGCTGTGGGCTCACATATTAGGAACCTTGCCAGCGGCGACCTTCAAGCCCGCGGTGGCGAGGGGTTCCCGACAACACGATTTTGGACATTTTGGGCACTTTTTCAGTGGCAATTGTGTACAAAACACCAAACCCCAAACCTTAATATAAAAAGACACTTTATGGGGTGATTTGAGAGCCTTAATCTTTTTTTTCTTTCTCTTTTCTTCCTCCCCACTTTAAATGTCTAACTTTTACTTTCTCTTTGTTTCTTTTCTTTTTAGTTCTCTTCCATTAGTTGTAGATTCTATTCAACTATATGTAAAAATTTCATTTATGTTTAATGTACATATTTGTTCTTACATTTCATGCCTACTTAGTTTAAATGCTTTTATTTTCTGTTCTCCATTTAGAGTTTTCATTTAATGCTTTCTCTACTAACTTTCCTTTATTTTCATGCTTAGTTTAGATATAATGTTTTTATATTCTTTCTTGTAGTTAATATGTTCTAATTAGTTATAGAATAGGATTGTGTGAAGCAAATTTCTATTGGGTAGAGGTTAATGCGTTGATAGGTGGTAAAATAGACAAATTAGACAATTTTATTGGGCCTAAGAGTTAAATAGGGGATTGATCACTCCACTTGTTAATTTGAGTAAATTGAGGGGATACGGGAATCAAACCTCCATTATAGACCTAGATTAGTATTGGATTAGGGTTAGGATTAGATTTTGGAGAACTAATTCACCTAGTTGGTTGGTACAATTCCATGGGTAAATAATCAAATTTGATTGGCTTAAGGACTAGAAAGGGGATCCACACTTAAGTTAATTGAATTGATAGACTTAATAACCAAGGTATTGAGATTTGGTTACAATTAGAAATGAACCTCTAATTGATACATAGGATCACTTGATTGATCTAACAAAAACATAGGATATTGGCTAGCGTAAACTGAAACCCCCATTTTATCATCTTTTAGTGTAAAACCTAGTTAAACTCTTTTATTTAATCAAACCCTTCAATGAGCATGCTTCCTACCAAATAATCGATAATGCACACCATTCCTCGTCGCAACGATCCCTAGTTTTATTAGCTACTATTTAACACTTTATTTTTGTAGTTTGCTATCTAGTTAAGGTTAGTTGATTTAGGTTTTTTCTTTATAACTAGATGTTTGTGTCTCTTTTGATGCAACAATATACTTTCTTGAAGATGTTCGAAACATTACGTTAAAACACGGTGTCAGATGATAAAATTATTCTTATCCTCACTTAGGGACAAAGCAAAGATTTGGTTGACTTTTGTAATACCAGGGTTAAGCACAACACGGGATATGATGGTGGAGAAGTTTTTAAGTAAGCATTTCTTTCCTTCTGAAACTGCCTGGTTGTGTAACAAGGTTTTATATTTTGTGTAGAATTTCTTGTATAGTTTATACGAGGCATGGGAAAGATTTAAGGATTTCTTAAGAAGAGTGTCAAACCATTAGTTTCCCTTATGGTTGCAAGTTTAGACGTTCTATAATAGAGTGAGTCCTTTGACGAGAATTTAATAAATGCCACTGCTGGTGGTACTATTATGAAGAATTCATTAGAGAAAGCTTATGAGTTGTAAGAAGAAATAGCGACCAACGCATGTCAACGGTCGGGTGAGAGACCACAACCAAGCAAAGCTGCTAGAGTTTTTAGATTGGAGCAGTCTGCAGATTTTACTACTCAATTACAAGTATTAAATACTAAACTTGATAAATTGAACATGAAAGCTTCTGTTGATGTTTGTGATTTTTGTGGAGGAAAAATCATCCAAATTATGAGTGTAAGGTAGGTAACAATAGTTAATCTAATTTTGGGATTAATTATGTCACTAATAAATTTAACAGGAATCAATATTCCAACTACCACAATGTGGGATAGAGAGATCATTCTAATCTTTCTTGGAGTAATTAGAATTAGCAACGTCCACCAATAGGTTATCAATGGCCACCCCCGAGAGGAAGTCTAATTTGGATGACATGACTAGAAATTCTATTTGAAACTTTGAAAAATCGTGTTGTCGGGAACCCCTCGGTAATAGGGGTAAGAAAAGGAGATTGAGCAGCATGTCCATAACAATGATTATACTATTTTGAGTATACCAAGGTGTCGGAAAAATTCTAAGGAGAGTCCAAAATACACCATTCCTCTAAGAAGGAATGAGAGTGATAAGCCACAATGTATTAAGGTTCCTATGGGTGTTTCAGTTTCTTTTTCCAATGTGTAAGAAGAATGATAAAGATTTATAGTCTTTGAAATTCTTTGATTTATTTAGAAAAATTGCATGTTAACATTCCTTTTGTAGATGTTTTAGAGTAGATTACTATTTATGCTATGTTTACAAAGGAAATTTTTTCAATGAAAAGAAACATTAAGGAGGATGGTACCTGGTAATGTTGACTGAAGTATGTAGTGCCATGACATGCATAAAATACTCACATCTAGTTATACATTTATAAACACATAAATCCTACTACTAAGTAGATGGTGCGCCACAAGTATATACGGTTATATAGTAGTAAGGAGGAGTAGGGATCGAATCCACAAGGATTGGTTGACAATTACTAATTATTTAGTTAGATTACTATTTTAAGAGACTGATTTAAGGAAAGATTTAATTCAAAACTAAAGCTAAAGGAATAAGAAAGCGATTTAAAATTTTTTAGGTTTAATTAGCCAATTCTAGGGGTTTTATCAATTAGTTGGGTCAAATAGTTCAACAATTTAATTAGAGGTTCCATCCCAAGTACGAATCAATCCCTTGGTCCGGCTCATGATTCTAATCTAATATACTCATGGAGTTCTAAGAACTAGCTAGAACAACTAGTATCTTGACCCGACTACTAATTGTCCTAATCAAGTAATAAACCTGTCTAAGAATTAACACGCAATATTCATATGGTGTGTTAACCTCACTAACATGATTCAAAGGAGGAACCTTCGCTCTGACCAAGCTACCCAATCATTTATTAATGCCCAGTTTCACCATTTTTTGCCATCCAACCCACTAATCAGTTAATGAAGACCAATGGGAAATTGGCATTATTAAATCATAACTCATACTAACTAGAACATCATTAAAAGTGAGAAATAAAAAGAAAGCATTTTAAATAAAGCATCTTAAGAAAGCATTTTAAAAACCCAGATTACAAATTATCACTAAGAAAGTATATTCAATGAAGGCAACAAACTAATCTACTGATTAACATTTAGAAAGCAAATAAATAGAGAAATTAATCTAAACTATACTAATTTAATCCATGTAAATGGCATAAACATAAAATAGAAATTTTACATTAAGATTCTTCAAGAAACTAAAACTAAACTACATCTAATCTAAGAAAACCTTCCCCAAATGAGGAGGAAAAAGAAGAACTACACTACTCTAAATCTCAAGCTCTCTATCTATGTCTACTTATTCTCCGAAGAGTCTTAAAGGGTGTATTTGTAGTGCTAGGATTGGAGGAAATGGCTAAAGTAACAATTTGCACTGATCTAGATGTTTTTGCCTCTAGGGATATTGGACTGTGCTTTGCCACTGCGAAGTCAAACTAGATATCACTATCTTGGCTATTGGTTCGAGTTTCTCTTCTTTAATTTTGACACTGTAGTGTGGAGCACTTTAACCAAAATTTTGTTTGACATTGCAGTGTCATTTTTCCCTTTTTGATATTGCTTTTTGATATTAGACATCGTGGTTTTGAGCTTCTTTATTTGACACCACAGTGTCAGGGCTCGGTGCCACTTCCAGTGAGCTATTTGGTCTCAGCACCATGGTGTCGAGATTGAACAGTGTGGTATCGAGGACTTAACCATTTTCCCAGACATTGACTTGGCTCCATCATCCAAACATGGCTCGATTTGATTCATTTCTCTTCTAATTGTTGTGTCATTTTTTTTCCTCCACAAAAATCACTTACATCAACCTGTAAAAATGTGCACATACTAAAGCCAAAATACTTAAATTTAGTGTACATATTACTCTACTTTTCTAGTGTTATCACATCCTATCATAACACCACCATGAAAATTGGAATATTGAACTCAATGGTACTAGTCAAAAGTCAAAATGGGGTTTTGACTCAACAAACTCAACATTTTCTCCCACTTCTTTGTTTACAAAAGTGCATACTAGTTTTGGTTACAAACATTACTTTGACTAATGAAGAGTTAATACAATGCCAATTCAAATGTAAGTTGATCTAGATTAAACAAGCCTAAGTTTTCAAAAAATTACCCCAAGAATAGAAAGATCATTAGTAATTATTTTGAAAAGCACAAATCAATGCAAATGAAACACACAAGGATATCTATTGGTACCGCGAGGTGTAGCAAAAGACATCGAATGAAACAACACTTCACCCTTGACTCACTAATATCCTTTAACTTAGATTAAGGATCATTACGACTTTTCGACACTTGTATGTTGGCTAGGGTAACAAGGTAGGATAAATTTAGATATAATTATCTCAAACCACCTTAACCATTCCAATACAAACTCTTGGATTATTATCCCATAGATACAAGTCCCGAAAACCAACATTACTTAAATAATAAACACTTGAAAGGCAAAAACACTACTTTTATTAAACTAATTTTTTAAGGTAAAATGAACTTTCTTTATTGAATAAGGAATATAAGACTAGTAACCTGATTTTTTTGGCCTTTCTTTTATTTCTTTTTCTATTTCTTTGTTTTTTGTGCCAAAATAACCATAATATAATGTAACAATTGCAAAAGAGAAATATAAACAACATTGAACTCTTGACTTCATTTCCCAACAAATACTCAAGAAAACTCTTTTCTTCACTATCCATCCTAATACAATAAACCATTATATTAAAGAACTCAGTGAGATCAACAATGACTAAGTTGATGGGTTTGAAATAAGATATATAAGAGAGGTGAATTGGTTAAATTATATGGCTAATAAGAAAATAGGCTTCATAAGACTCAATAGGGACACTAGGGATAATAATTAGTATCGGGCAAGCAATTTAGGCTCAATTGGTCCTAAGAAGGGAAGATCATTCTTAAAATCCAAGTTTCACCAACACTTCATAAAAATGAAGGATTCACATTACCCCAATCAATGTTTTGAGCTATCTTAACAAAATCCATAAAATATCCTGAAATGTGACTTCATACAAAATAACTAACCTGGTTTTTCATTTCCTTCTTTACATAGAAACAATTCTCAAAAAATGTTAAAATATGTAAACTAAATCAACAATCAATTAAAACTGGAATTGGAAATACACTTACTTAAAAAGTAAATATGTAAACTAAATCAACAATCAATTAAAACTGGAAATTGGAAATACACTTACGTAAAAAGTAAAGTTCAAAATAAAAGTTAGTTAAGAAACCATTTTTGAATTAGTTGAAAACATGGTTGAATTTCAAGGGTTAAATCTCACTTTTCACATGAAGTGCAACGTATGTTCAACATCTAATTTCAACTTTCACAAATAATAAAAACAAAACCATTTCAAATGAATAAGACAACAGACACCAACTCACTTTTCATATTATTCAATGATGAGTACAACCCATCCTACCACTCACCCATATCACAAGAATAAAAAATACTACTAGAATTCAAAAAAAAAAAAAAAAAAAAACACTATACAAAACAATTGGCAATGATTATGAACTACTCTTGGACAATCAAAAGTTCACATAGAAAATGGACAACATATTAACCAAGTGAATGCGAATGTAAACACTTAAGCACAAAGTGAACTTAGAGCTAGAGTTCTACCCTTTATGGAGTTCACCAACAATAAGCACCACACTAAACAAGCTTAAGCAATAATAAAATCTCAAGTTTAACATGTAAATGCATATTCCACTTAAATGCAAGAGTTCTATAAGTTTTCTATCCTTCTTCAACCAACATAGTTACACTATGTAGAGGTCATTGGGATTTCACGGGTATCAAACAAGAAAACAAAAAACACATCTAAGTATATGCCCTACTAATCCCCTCCAAGCTTAGTTTCTCACATGGTTGGATTCAAAGAAATATTCAACAATCAATGACAACTCCAAATCCATATCAATCACTCACATGAATAGCTCAAAATAATCTCAAAACACTTAGCAACTAAAGTGTATCATCAACTAGAATCTCTATAATCAATTGGTAAAAAGCAATTTCATGTTCATTTGATAAAGTATATATATCAATCACAACTCACACAAAATCCTATATTTCCATCAATATTTTCATCAAAAACAAAATTTGTCTAAGAAAATTCAAAAATCATTCACCAACAAAACATAAAATAAACTAAGCACAAGGCTACAAGTCTTTATTATCCCACTGGGTACTCAAACTTAGGCAAATAAACTCAAATAAAGCACAATAAATAAAAAGAAAAGAAATACTTTCCAGTGACACCAGGGAGGCTTGCCACCAATATGATAGTCATTGGTAAACTTGCTCCATGGCTTAACATATCCAAAGTTTCCAAGGAGTTGTTGAATTTTGGCTTGAGTGATTGGCATCTCCCTAGTCCCCTCTAAAACATATCCCTCTTCTTCACCCACTTCTTTCATTGCATCTTTTGTCGCAAACTCTCCAAATGGAACCTCTTTTGCTGTAAACGGGGCAAACTCCCACTCATACAAACAAGTGTTGAGTTTTCCAATTGTTGGATTTTCAAGATCAATAGGTCGTTGACAACTGATTTCCATCAATATGTATTCTTTCTTTTTATCTTCTTATATTGGTTCTTTATCCATTGGTAGGAGTATTGGAATCCATTAGTTTTCACCACCCACGATACTTTGGAGCTCTGCAATTTGGACTTGTAACCTCATTGATGGATTTGTCTTGATCCTCTAATAATTTAGAATGCTCCTTCAACAATTTTTTTTCTTCTAAGAGTTTGGCTCACTCTTTAAGGATGTTTGATCATTCTTCATAGAAGTTGGCCTATTCTTCAAAGAGTTTGGTTCTCTCCTAAAAGATGTTGGCTATACACTTCTTGGAGTTCTTGAAGTTTTATCCTCATGTCCATTATTCTTGCCTCTTCACTTTCTTGAGTTGGTTGATGAAGGAAATATGGCTCCATTGGTTCATATGAAGGCTGTTGAGGTTGACCGAATAAATAAAAATTTTCATGATAGCTCTCATAAGGATACGGATAGATAGACCATCCCATTTGATAATCTAAGGGGCTTATCTCAAAGGCGTTCGTGAATAAACAGATGAATTCACCATATAGGAATCACTAGCATAGGCTGCACAATTTTTTTTTTTTTTGAGGTATAGTACCAAGAAAGAAATAATGGAGCATGTACCTCAAGGTGTTTCAAAAAATGCTTATCACATCTAGATGTGTATAATTGACAGTGATTAAACATGCTAGTAGTAAGTTAGAGAGAGGAACAAAACAAATCAAGTAGAGAATGATACTTACCCATTTTGGAGCAAAATCCCGTGCAAGTGTTGTCGAGAAAAAGGTAAGAAGGTTGTTAATTATTTGCTTTTAGATATATCCTGGAGCATTTAAATTGATTAGCTGCATTTTAAAACTATAACAGAAAAGGAAGGAGTTGAACTTTCAAAGATAGAATCATTTGAACTTAGTCGTCATTCTAAGAAGAAAGGAGACTTGGTCAACTACATGGCCAAAGAGACACTTGTTAGCAAAATGGTTATGCCAAACATTTATATTCTTCTTTATTGGTTTGAGCCTAAGGTGCATAACCATATTCATTGTTCTATTTATTCATGAAAAAATGAAAAAATTATGGCTATAATATTGATGATGACTAAAGCAATTTGCGAGAAAGAAGTTGGATATGTTCTTGGATAGGTAAGTACTAGCCATTTTCACGTGCTGCTAAATTTCAAACCTGAAGTGTTGAAATTGAGAAGCACGTGAAAATGGCAGATGTGTATCAAGAACGCAAACTGCAGCAATTGTTGAGAAATTCAATTCTTAATAGAAGGTTATTAAGAATTTAGGGTGGCAACAAAAAGAAACAAAATAGCCGCACGAGTAGCTTCTGCAAAGATGAATGAATTAACGAAGTAGCAATGGAAAAATGTAAGTGTCCATGGGTATTCCAGCTTCAATGCCCTTTCCCACTTTTTCTCATCCCTTAGAATCTACACTTTCCTGCATTTCTAGACTGTGTCTCAGTTATCTAGACTTTGGGCTCTTCAACGGCTCTTGTTTGTGGTATTGTTGCATTTGGTTTCTACTATGTTATTTCTACACTACATTACTGGGTTTTATTTTTTACTTGTGTAAGAAATGTTCATATCATTCATCGTTGATCATTTGAAGCCATGTTACATGGTGTTAGTTTGTTAAAGTTTGGTTGTGTACTTTATTAAAGAATGGATATTGTTTATGGATAGTCTATTTACAAAGCATACAGTTGCGGTAGTTGCAATTATTTAAAAAAATTCAATAACATGAAAAATGTCTTATTTTCAAATCTTGTACTAAGGATCAGTTCAAATTTGTGATAAAACTAAGGGTTAGTTCAATTTACTTTATTTATAGAGTGTTTTCCATGTTGACAAGGTTATTGGGAGATTAAAAGATTTGGTCTCTATTCTAAATAATAGAGTGATATGAAATCTAGTTCATTTATTCTTTTAAGATTTGGTCTCTATACTATATAATAGAGTGATATGTGATCTGGTCCATTTATTCTTTTTAGTCTCGAGGTTCTCAACTATCTAGTGATTTTGAAATTTTTTATGAAGCCTTTTGTAAATGACCTTTGTTGATATATTGGCCAAAGCTAATTTGATCTTATTAAGAATTCTTCAAGTGCAAAATGAGTCCCAGAATGTTTCTACTTGCAATGAGCCAATGCTATTGTTCCCTTGTTTCTACGTGCATTTTCACTCTTTAAATAAGACTGCAAGAGCCACTTCCTTTGAAATAATTTGCATTCTTGTTTTAACATTCAATGGTTTTTTCTAATAGTTCATACAATCTAATTTTTTCTTAATTGTACTTAGAATTCATTTTCAAAGAGTTTATACAATCTTTGTTCATCGTATTCTTATCGGGATCATTTTTTTGTATCAATGTAGTCTTTAGCGATTGACCATCTGGAGATATCAAGGAGACAAATATTTTTGGACACCATGCTATGCCTTGCATATGATGATGGGTTATTTTGTGGATAAAAGTATATTTAGAACTCTATTCTAGATGCTATTAGATGCTATTATTATTACATGTATAGTTTGAAATTTAGCATTTTGCTTGGTGACTCCATTTTGATGCTTTTATGTAAATATTCCTACTTTTGTTAAATTAGATGCTTTTGGGAAAAGATGTACAATTGGGATTTTCTACTACAGTGTGTGATTTCTTATTTTTTTAAGGTATGCTTATATCTTGTACTGTATTAGAAAGAATAGGTGTGCAGAATGAGTTAGTGACAATAGGTAAAACCAACAACTATCAAAAGGATGTTGTCACTACATACAAAAATGGACGTGTGACAAGAAGTTGTCACCAATAAGTTGTGCACACAAAAAAATGTCTATGACAATGTAGAAACTCAATCAATGACAAGAAAAGTTGTCAAAATTAATAGTTGTTTATTGTGACAAGGTATTGTCACTAAAGGGTTTAGTTTAGTAACAACTAGGGTACCTAGTGTGATAAAATTTTAAATGAAAAAGTGACGATAACTGTTGTCACAAATTCATAAAAGCAGTTGCGATTACTTTCAGTCTCACTATTGGTTGCGCTTTTGTAATGAAATTCTAAGGCTGTCACATGGTGTTATTTATGACATGAAAATTTGTAACAAACAAGTGACAACTACCAAAATCATCACTGATGACTTTTTATGACAATTTTTCAACATTCTGTGACAACTTGTACTTGTCTTTGAAGGCCAATTTTCTTATACTGAAAGTATGTTATCCATCTAGGTAGCAATAAAATATATCACAATGTGAAGAAGCTCTATTGTTGGAATAATATTGAGAAAGATATCGTGCACTTTGTTTCAACGTTTAACTTGTAAACAAGTTAAACAGTAGCATCAAAAACCATTAGGGTTACTTCAACCTCTAGAAATACCTGAGTGGAAATGGGAGCATATTACTGTGGACTTTGTGTCTGGTTGCCTAAATTCAACAGTCATATGATACTATTTGGATTGTTGTGGATGGGCTTACCAAGTCCGTGCATTTCTTACCAATAAATGTGTAGTATCCTCTTGAAAAGTTTAATCAGATTATAAGGTTACATAGTATACCAATAAACATTGTTTTTGATAAAGATCCTCGATTTGTTTCTTGATTTTGGAGACAAAATCAACAAGCGTTAGGTACCAAAATTAACCTTAGCACTGTGGCACATCTACAAACTAATGGACAAACCAAAATGACCACCCTTGATGATATTCTTAGAGCTTGTAACTTGGATTTTGGAGGTAATTAGAAACAACATTTCACATTTGTAGAATTTGCGTATAGCAATAGTTATCATGGTTATCAATTTATCATTGGTATTGCACCTTATGAAGCTCTATATGATAGAAAATTCACTCACCAATAAATTGGGATGAAGTTGATGAAAGAAATATTGTTGATGTAGATGACGTACCTTGGGTTGAGAAAGCTTATGAAAAAGTTCAGCTCATCTAGCAATGGATGCATGTGGCCCAAAGCCAGCAAAACAGTTATGTAGACAATGGAAGAAAAGATTGAAGTCAAAGATCAGTTATTCCTCAAAGTTTAACCTCAGAAAGGCATAATTAAGCATAAAAAATGTGGAAAGTTAAATCTAAGGAATGTATGTAGGACCATTTGAAGTATTACAATACATAAGAAATCAGTTGGACCTACCACCTAACTTATCCAGGATACACAATATTTTCCATGTCTCACTTCTGAAGAAATATCATCTAGATCCTCAACATGTTTATATCTGAAGAATTGGAAATATAAGATGATATTTCATTTGAAGAAAAAAAATACAAGTGGTGGATAAAAAAATAAAAGTATTGAGGACTAAAGAGATTCTCTTGGTTGACGTGTTATGGAGATACCATGGGATAAAAGAGGCAACCTGGGAACTAGAAGATGAGATGCAAAAGAAATACCCCAAACTTTTTATGTGCTAAGGTGAGAATTTTGAGGACAAAATTCTCTTAAGGAGGGAGGGGTGTGAGGATATGAATAAAATTAATTTGATTAGATATGATTTGTTATGTGTGATTACTTAAATTCCTTTTCATAAACTGTTTTGGTAACTAAAATCTGATATGTTACTAAATATTAGGGAAGTAAATAAGAATTTGAGAGAACTTGGGGACTTAAGTATAAGTCTGGGTTTTTACTAAAAAAAGAAAACAAAAATAATATAAAATCAAATTTAGTGACTTAAGCACAATCTAGTATGAGTTAAGTTACATTCTAAACTAGTCTTGTAGCCACCAAATAAACTTGCTAATAACTTATAAATATATATACTACTACCTAAATAAAAGATATTAGAAGGTTGCAAAAAGGAAGGACAAATTAAAACAAAAAGAGAAGAAGAAAAAAAAGAGCAAGAGAGCCGAGTGGAATGAGAGAAAACAAGAAACCTTGGAAGGCAATCTACTTCTTAATTAGTCTACTATAATCCTAAGTTTATAAAATTGATTACCTATTGTAATCATGTAATTTTGATTATTTTATGGCAAGATATAACATGTTTTCGCTACTACAATTCCTTGTATTTGTATGTTTGTATTGGTGTTGTTGTGGATTGTTTAGGTGTTTAAGTCTTAGTTGATAGCATAAGTCAACCTAGGAGCTAATTGCTTTTGTGCGATTAGATGATTTAAGGGCTGTTTAACCTAGGATAGTGCTAACTTAGTTTTGTATAAGAGAACCTACATAAAATAACTAATCTGGAATAGTTATACTTAAGTTTCTTAAATCTTGGCAGAAGAAGAATAAATTATTTCAACTAAATGAAGTAGAATCTAGTTTCAAAGTGTTTGAAGATTTACTCAATGTATATGAATATATGCTATGGTTTGTGGTTTTTTTCATAAAGCCTTTTAGGGGCTGATTTTTATACCCATGAGTACTAGCAAATTTGGCCTATTAGTTTAGCCAATTTAGGAGCTGCATACTTAAAATACTTAGGTTGGATTAAGGTTTGGGGCTAAATTCAGTTTAGTAATCTTGTTTGTTCATTAAAATTGTTGTGAGAAATTACAAGTTTAATTTGAACTTTCATGATTAGGGGGGGCTGTTATAACAAGTTTAAATTAGACATAGCTAAAATTGTAAGAACCTAATACCTAAATCCATTGACTATACTATTATGGATATTAGAATTGATTTGTAAAGAACTCTTTATATCTCATGCCATGTTATAAATATGTATAAGTGTGCATTACTTTTGAGATCTTAATGGAGAAAATAATATTGATAGGGTGCTTTTAGTTACTTAAACAGGTTATAGGAAAAGGAAGACGGTTTGTGAAGGCTTTGACTTAAATTGTAAGTGTTCTTAGTTCTTGTTTTAACGAATATTTTTATGGTGAATTTCGTGATGCTGCATGAAAATTTTAGTAACTTTTGTACACTGATCGGGTGATTAAAGTAAGCACACAATGTGATTATTTATTTTGAATTCCTTGAATACGATTTATTTTCATGTGTAAGATTATCTGTGCTTGTTGTACACCTAGTTGTATACTTTATCATACCAGAGAAAATTAGACCCATATTATGTATAGGTTAGATACGCCAATCTAGTAATGGATTTCGTTGGAATGGGCTACCTACCATGGCTAAGCAACCCAAACACTTTGGACTAGATGATAGTCAATTTTGGATATGTGATTTTATATTGGTATTCTCAAGTTTACCAACTTCGTTGTGGCCACTTGGAGTTGAGATTTATTGTTGGGGATTTATCATTTGGAGGGTGTTCTAAAATTAATGAGTTGAAAGTTAAATACTATTGTTCTTTTATTATCAAAGCAAACAAAGAGATATGGATCCTATATGGCTCTTATTTGGGTTGACGGTATCCGTCTTTATGTGTATTTTATTTTGACCTATATGTGTGTACTTTATTATATATTGCTTCTTTAGATGCATTAATATGTTTCTCTTGTGATTAACAAAAAACTATTTTTGTTTACGGATCTCACGGTATAAGTTCATAATATCTTTAAAATTTGTTTTTCCTTATAGATTTGAGGATTTTATGAAGATATTGTGTTGCAAATAGAATTTTCTTTTGCTAGTCGTAGTTGTTTCTGTTGGTTGTAACTAGTAGCTTGATGTTGTAGTCTTTCTAGTTTGTATTTATTTACCAAACAGTGTGTATTTAATACAAGTACTATGGTTGTATTTTTTTATACTTTGGAAGCCTAGATGGCTTGTATTATGTATTAAAGTAGGTTTGGGATATGTATGCAAATGGTTTGGAATTCTAGTTATTTGTCCCAGGCATGGTTTATTTACTTTGTCCTAGTGAAAGCTCGGCAAGATCCGACTAGGTCCCGGAGGTTAGAGATCTAGTTGGAGCATCATATACAGGCACGTCGGGTTGAGGTTAAACTAATAGAGCTATATTCCTCAAGTATTCTTTCAACTCATCAAATGCTTTTTGTGCCTTAGCTGTTCACTCAAAATTGTTTGTCTTTTTCAATAATTGGCAGAGTAGAAAGCCTCTTTTAGTAGACTTACATAAGAATCTATTTAAAGTTGCCATTCTTCCCATTAGCCTTTGTACCTCTTTGACTGTGGTAAGTGGTTTCATATCACGAATTGCCTTGACATTTATAAGATTTGATTCAATACCTTGGTGCGAGACACTATAAAGCCAAGAAATTTTCATGAGGATCTCGAATGTCTAGTTTAGAGGATTGAGGTTCATGCTAATGGATCGGAGGTATCAAAGGTTTCCCTCAAATCAGAAATGAACATGTCATGATTATTTACTTCTAACCTTTTATCAGGTGACCTAAACATCCATATTTCTTCCAGATACTTTTGAATAATTTATTGAACGGCCTCTGATAAATTGCTCTAGCATTCTTTAAGCTAGTGGATATGGTTTGATAACAATATGTTCCTCGATTAGTAATGAAGGAGGTCTTTTCTTCGTTTTCTTTTGGGAACCTCATATCTATCTAAAAAAATTTAAAATTAGAAAGCCTATAAATGAATCAGCTACAGTATTAATCAGTGGCAAAATTTTTTTAGATAGATATGAGGCTGTCTCTTATACACATCATAGATGTGTATAAGAGACAGATTTTTGCTTTTGTGTTCCCACAGATACTAATAAACATTATGACAATTCAATTTCAATCTAGTATTCAAGCAAAGTGTTTTCTAAGAGATCAATATTAAAGATTGCTTGTTTGAGCTACAACTACTCTAAGGGAAAAAAATAAATGAAAGCAAGTAAATCAATAGTAAAATTAAATGAAAGTAGTAAATCAAAGCATGAAATTAAAAAAGGCAAGAATTAAATGCAAAAGTAAAGTAACGGATTAAATTCAAATTAAGCAAGCACTAGGAAGTTGATTTCACCAAGCAAACATATCTAAATTAATCATATTGAGTCGATCATATCACATAAGATAGTTGAATTCATTATTATTCTCAAGTAATTACACATCAACACAATTAATCATGAATATTCTCTGGAACCAATCATGAAATAGAGATGGCATGTGTTATCATGGACTCAACTTTTAGATCAGTTCAACATACTACCAAATCAAGGACCCAATATCACTTCTAAGATGAAACTTAAAACAAATGAACAACAGATTAAAATAAAAAAAAATAAAAAAAGCATCAAGAATCACAATACTAGACTCTTATGGAATAAAAGATTGAATCTTTAATCAAAAAATGAAATCTTGGAATGTAGTTAATGCTACATCAACTCCTAATAAAATAAATCTACTCCATAACTAATGAATCGAAAGATAGAGCTACAATAAAAGACATCTTCTTTAATCTACAAAAGAAATTAGTCAAATGCTTGGAAGATTGAATACTATGAAGAGAATTGATGCTTAAGCCTTCTCGTGAATGAGGATCAATCCTTGAACAAATTTTCAAAAATCTTCTAAGAGTTTTCGACTAATCTACCAAAGTGAATAAGTCTAACTATGAAAAGCTGATAAGTAACTAAACTTCTCTACTCTACTTTCTCTAGAAGAGAGAAGAATATAAGAGAAGGCGGAAAGTCTCTATTGAACCTCTAAGGCGTTGTATTTATAGGTAGGAGATACCTTTAGGGTTTCGGGTAAGTTTCAGTAGCATAGAGTTCTATTTGTACCCAAACATGAGTTTGAAAAGGGCAAGATGATGAATTGCGAATTACTTTATTCTGCATATCAGCGTAAAATCGTAGCACTGTGGTTTTGTCTTGGTAGAAATGCTACGACGTTTCACTCCTAGATACTCATCTAATTTATGCAAGAATATCGTGATAGGACAATGCCTGTACTACTTAGAACACATACTAGATGTGTATACAGAGACAGTTATGAGAAAATACACATCTAGATGTGTATAATTTACATATACAATCTAACCTCCATCCTATAAAACACACAAACATACTTAAAAAACACAAAAACACATAAAAACACTCAGCATGAAAACAAGCACTATCAAGATTGAAGTGAATGGAAAATAACTCTTTTTTTTTGTAGAGTTATCATACCCCTAACCTAAAGTTTTGCTAGTCTAGAGTAAAACAAAAT
The DNA here is from genome assembly GCA_025175665.1 of Cinchona pubescens. Classification (NCBI taxonomy): domain Eukaryota; kingdom Viridiplantae; phylum Streptophyta; class Magnoliopsida; order Gentianales; family Rubiaceae; genus Cinchona; species Cinchona pubescens. The sequence continues at coordinate 126,547 of JANKKI010000475.1, forward strand.
AGTACATAAACAAATAACAAAAACGACCATCTTATAAAATTCACACCAATAGCGAGAATCAATAACAAAGAAAAAAACCATTCAAATCCTAGAACAATTTGAAAAGTGATCAAGACCATATTAATGAAAATGTCAACACTTGATTCACTCAACAAATAAAAAGGATAACTAAAGCTCCACCACAAAAGACTCACCCAACAAAATTATCCAACTAACTATATCGATAAGGCTTGACAAGGGATAATACAATCGGTACAAATGCTATACCCCCAACTTCACCAATACACTAGCTCAAATCAAAGATTAATTAGGACTTTACTAAAATTCTAATGTAAGACTAAGGTAAAAATTGGTAGGATCGATGTATATGGATAAATTGACTATAATCACCTTCGACAAAAGATCAAAATACTAGATCATGATTCTAGCAGAAAGGTCCCATAGTACACATTCTTTAGCCACTACACAATGAAAGGCAACATGCACCTTCTTTATTCAATAACACACTTGCATTATTTTTTTTTTCATTTTCTTCTTTTTTCTTTTTTTTGTTCTTTTTCCTTTTTTCACAAGAATGGAACAATCAAATATGGGAACTATTTACATATTTTGAAGCCATTACAGCTTATGTTTGGACTTCTTCCCTAACAAACAAGACAAACCCCTTCATCCATTATAAACAAATGAACATGACATTTATGAACTAAAAGAGGCCAACACTAGTTAAGGTGATAGGTATAAAAGAAGATAAGTAAAAATAGTAACTTAGGCTAAATAAATGGCTAACATAGAAAATAGGCAAAAGCACAACGAGGAGACTATGGAATAATATAATAAAGGTAGGCAACGTAGTCTCAAACGGTCCAAAGAATGTCTAAATCATTTTGATGATCCAAGTTTCGTACACACACACACACAAATATATATATATATATATATATATATATATATTAGACAAAAGCAAGAAATTGTGGATCTTCATGAACTCATCTTCCCTTTTTAAGTCAAATCTCAAGTACATGCTAGATAACAATCGACATTCAAATTGAAAACAACAAAGCTCACTAAGATCCACACAAATCTTACACACTATCAATAAAAAAAAAAATGAAGAAATCACATATAAAATGGATCAATTTAATCAAAGTATCTTATACAACAATTCTGAAAAATTCAAAACCAAGCATTAATTGAAGCATATTTAAACCATTGCAAATAATAAAAAATTAAGCTTAAATACAAGACACTAAACCTTAGCATAAAATGTAAAATATTTTTTTTGTTTTTTTTTTTCAAAATTTCAATCTCCAACCCTTATATTAATATGAATATATGGGCCCTATGCTCAACAAAAACATCAAAAAGAGAAAGAAAAGCAATACAACCCCAAAATTTTGAACACATGTAACGCTTTCACACAAAGTACTAACATAACACCAAGGTGTCACAACCACACGAAAACAAAGGAAACAAGAATCTATCTAACTAATATTTTTGAACCCTTTATAATTTTTCAGGAAAAGAGGGTATAGAAATCTTTAATACTACAATCTAGTAGGTAAGGAGTCTTTTAAACAATCAGATTCTCAAAACTAGTAACTCACAAATCACAAAAGAAAACAATACACAAAATAGATAAGAAAAAGACAGAATAACCCCAAAAATATGTTAGAAAAGAATCATTCCAAGGCTCAAGCACTGTGGCATTCCGTTTCATGCACAAATCATGAGCCTTGGAAGTTTAGTCAAATTTTTAACTTCATGTAAGTTTCACTCACTTCTAAACACTCAAGGCACTTATGTGAACACCAAAAACAATAATCAAAATAATAAAATAACACAAACAACTAACTGAATGAAATAATAAAATAAAAGAGAATAGGGATAGAAATTAGTTTTAGTTTAGAGTTTTTAGCTTGACTTTCCAATCAACTTCAAATATTAGGCAACTCAATGGAGTGAGTGCAATCTACTCCTCTACCACTATACATCTCCCAATGATTGTCATTAAATCCCATAGCAGATTGCCAAGGTAAATTTCCAGTCACAATGAAGTCCTTAGCCCTTGTATAAGAGACAGGGCTTGTTCAAGCCTTTGTGAACATTCACCCACCTCGAACGGACCCATCATAAAAGGTCATACGTTCATCAAACTTGTTGAATATTTTTACTAGCATATTCTCGGTAGAAAATACTTTGAAAATGATATATTCTTCTTGACCTTGGAATTCTACTTTTTGTTTGGAACAACAATTAATGTCCTTTCGATAGCTAAATATGGTCTTCCCTAAATCAAAGACATATCATCGTCTCTCTCCATGTTCAAAACAATAAAATCTGTATGGAAAATAATTTTTTCTACCTTCACAAGGACATCATTAATAAATACATATGGACTCTTTGGGGTCTTATCAGTCAATTGCAATTATGTGGGCGTTGGCTTTGCATCCTTCAGCCCTAGTTTCATATAAACAGAAAGGGCATTAAATTAATACTTGCAACTGAATCTCATAATGCCTTATATAAACTTCCTGGATCCTTTAATTTAGGAGGTAAAGTTTTTTGATGAACAACGCTACATTCTTTAGTAAGTATCAAAATACCATCTTCCTCTTTCTTTTCTTTGAAAGGATCTGCTTCATGGAATTTCTCATAACTTGGTATCAACTCAAGCATATTTTCAAAAGGGATGTTAACATGCAATTTTCTCAATGTATCAAGAAATTTCTGAAATTGTAAGTCTTTATTATGATTCGAAATAACAGTAGGATAAGGAAGTTTAACACCTTAAGGAAGTTCATTAGATTTCTCTATCTGACTCTCCTTCCTCTTGTTGGAGATTATATATTAGAGAGTAAATTCAGATAGGTTAGGCATTGTCCTGGGACTTTTAGAGATTAACATCTGTCTCTTATACACATCTAGATGTGTATAAGAGACAGCCACTCCTCAGGATAATTGAATTAGTTTGCTCCTTAGGATTGTTCACGTATTGCTTGGCAATCCCACTTGAAGTATACTTGATCATTTGCAGTGATTACTAACCAATTTATCCTCTAAATTGTCTAATTACACATCTAGTTTTGTATAATAGATTTAAGTATCATCGTCTCCAAATTTGACTTTTTCTATGTTGTTTTATTAAAGACAATAGATGTTGATATTGTATTGATGGGCGTTGCTATCCTTGATTATTCCAAGAAATATTAGGATGATCTATTCATCCTGGATTGTAAGTGATAAGTTCATAATTGTACTATATTTTATATGTCAATTACCACGTTTTTATGTGTTGTAAGCAAGATTTGAGTTATTATTGAGTTTAATTTGGTTATTCTTAGTTTTTGTAGGGTTAAAGTGAAAAAGAGCTGAAAAAGATGGAAAAAGATGAAAGAAAATGCTAAGAATGGAACATGCATGAGTATGAAGCCATTTTGGATGCTGTTTCATATTTCAAGCACAAATTTCGAGTCCAAGCTCCGATTGAGATTATTTTGGATGATTTAGAAATATATTGCATAGTTCTACAACTTTTGTGTTTTGAGTTTTCCAATATTCTATAGGCATCTTGTTCAAAATTGCAAAGTTGAAAAATGTGTACCGGCGAGGAGCGATTCTGATATAGTTTGGTAGATTCAGTATAAATTTCTTATTTGAGATCCAATTAAGGTGATTTAAGATGTTTTGGAAAGATAAGAAACAGAAATACAACTTTCATGTTTTGAGTTTTCCCAAATTCGGTCTGCATCAACTTTTCAGCATTGCCAAGGGCGCACATGCGCCCAAAATAGGCAGCACATGTGCGCCGAAGCAGAATTGATTATTTTTGAGTTTATGACAGATTTTTTCTCCCAGTTAGACTTTTTTTACCTAATTTCACATTATTATTCATAGACCTTAATTGTAACCCTAAGTACTCATTATAAATACCCCAATTAGGGTGAGAAAAGGGGATCGACACTTTATTTTCTTGTTTAACTAGGGGTTTTAGTAGTAGAAATTCTTCTTTATGCTTTCATGGCAATTTGTGCCTAAACTCTTTTCTTGGTAGAGGAAATTGAAGCCATGGTCCATTCTACAAATTTGTGAGACTTCTTGTGCTTGAATTATTCAATTATATGTCAAGTATTGATTTTTTTTTCGTGATTAATTTTATGGTTGTTCTTTTACACTCTACCATTGCTTTAGTTGCTTATGTTATCGGAATTAATCTACTGCTAGATTGTTTTAATCACGTGTGCTTAATTCAATCTATGAAGCAACTAAATTTGATAATTACTGAATTTGTGTTATTGAATTTAGGGAAATTAATCATGTAATTGGCATAACTGTGTGTGGTTATGTTTAATTAGTCTAATTGTTTGTGTTGATTTTAATGCTTCTAATTGATCTTTGGCGCATGTCTGGGTTACATTAATAGTTAGGGTTAATTGGATCATGTATTGAAAATTAACCAACTATAGAAAGAAATAAGAATCAATTTTGAATTGGTATTCGTTCGAGTTAATTCTTCAATTAGTGCTTGATATAAAATTGAATTATCTTGTGTGTCAAGGATCGACTAGTGAAATTGCCATGGTGGATATGACCAAGACCAAGATCTTTCATAATTGAATTCTCTTTAGTATTTTACACAAAATTTTGAGTTCAAAAGCATATTCAAAAACCCCCTTTTCCATTTAGCACAAGAATAAACTCCGTTCTTTGTGGGATAACCAATACTCACCGCTACTACATATTGAGAGTTGTTAATTTTGGGTGCCTACGATAGCATTACAACTCAGCAGCATATTGTTGCACACCAATAAGTGTTGAAGAGTAAAGATTCTTATTAAAACCATTTGAAACATAATTAGAATTCTCAAAAGAAAATTGACCATTATTACCTATTTTGCTTTCACGATTGGGGTGATTTCCACCACAAAAATTGTAGATAATTGAAGGTTTCATGTTCATGTTATCAGTCTTCCTATTGTTTCAAGTATGTAGGGAAATCAAATTATTATTCCAAATTATGCATACCAACGGTTTTCTTGGCTGTGCTCTTTTGCTAGACCTAGGCAAGTATAATTGACCATCTCTTCTGGCTACTTATTAGCATGTTCAGTTGTTTTCTTATACACATCTATGAGTGTGTATAAGCTACTGCATCTATCAAATTTCTTTTCTTTACTATAACACCATTAAAGAAAAGTTTGAACTAGCAACATAAGGGCAACTCATGGTTGGGTATTATGCTTAAAAATTCCGAAATCTTTAGATTGTTATATATGGACTCTTTATGTGTCTTAGAGAAACAGTAATTATATTACATAATCGGGAAACTTTCGAGGTGAAAAATACTTACATAAAATCGTTCCACCGTAGCATCTCATGTTGTGATTAACCCTAGTGGTAAAGAGGTCAACCAACTTTTCACTCTATCCCTGTGAGAATGGAATAGTCTTAAACGAACAAAATCTTTCGACACTCCGTTGTAATGGAACACATCACAGATTTCCAAAAAACTAGACAAATGTGCATTACAATCTTCAAGGAGTGACACATTAAATTGGCATGATAGAACAATAGAACACTTCTAGTCTTATGATACTTGGATTGGCTCCGATCATATTTGGTGCAGCAAAATTTATCATTGTTCTACCCTCCTCTTGGCTATTCGCCTACCAATAGTTCTGCTTCCTCTATTTGTTTATGCTCATCTTCTAACATCACTTCCTTCAGATGTGTAACTGTTCTAGTCTAACTAATCCATCTCTCAATTTTCGGATCAAAATCTTCAAGTATCAATACTTTGTTCCTGGTCGTAAACCAAAAACAAGATGAATATAATGAAGCACCATACAAGCACGCATAGTTTTTGGCACTATTGAAAATAATATGAGAATTTGTTATTTTATTTTCTTATCTTTTATTGTTGATTGTATAGATCATCTCTTATACATTTCTAAAAACTATGCGTGCTAGTTACACTAGCAAGTTTACTAGTCATTCTAGTAATAAAATGATATATAGGTAAGAGTATCATTCCCACAGAAACTAATAAACATTATCACTTTTCAATTTCAATTCAAACAAAGTGTTATTTGAGAGATCGAAATTAAAGATTGCTTGTCAAATTGCAACTACTCTCTCAAGGCAGAAAATTAAATGAAAGCAAGTAAATCAATAGTAAAATTAAATGAAAGTAGTAAATCAAGAAAAATTCCTCACTATTGACTCCATATTGCGGAGTAAGTGTTACAGACAGTTGAATGCTTGAAAAGTAATGGGGCTCTTCTGGGTTGCAATCATTTCAATGGTTGTTATACCCACTCCATATTACGGAGTGAATAGGTAAGACTTACTTGTAAATCAAAGCATGAATTTAAAGAGCGCAATTAAGAATTAAAAGCTAATCAAGTAAATCAACATATTGAATTCAAATTAAGCAAGTGGTAGAGAGTTGATTTCACCCAATTAAGATATCCAATATCCAAGATCCAATTACATTGAGTCAATCATATCATATACTATTTGAATTAATTATTCTTCCGAAGTAATTAGACAACAACACAACTAATCGTGAATATTCTCTCGAACAATCATGAAATAGATATGGAATGAATTATAGTGGACTCAACTATTAAATTAGTTCAATATACTACTAAATCAATGATCCAATTCTCTTTTTAGATGACCATCTTAGAACAAGCAAATGATAGAATAACAATTAGCATTAAGAACAACAATACATAAACTTATAAAATAAAAGATTGAATCTTTAATAATAAATCGAATCTTGGAATGTAATTAAGGCTACATTGATCCCTAACTAAATAAATCTACATCATAACTAATGAATCGAAAGACAAAGTTATAATAAAAGACATCTTGTTTAATATACAAATGCAACAATCAAACGTTTGAAAGATAAAATGTTGTAGAGATAAATGTCTCTTGTGCACATCTCGCGAATGAGAATCAACCCTTGAAAAAATTTTCAAAAATCTTCTAAGAATTTTTAGCTAATCTACGAAAGCAAATAAGTCTAATTATAAAAGCTAATAATTAACTAAACTACTCTGTTCTACTCTTCTTCAGAAGAGAGAAGAATATAAGAGAAGACAGAACATCTTTATTGAACCCCAAGTGTTGTATGTATAGGTAGGAGGTAGCCCTAGGGTTTGGGGTTAGTTTCAACATTATGGAATCAAACACGAGGTCACAAAAGGTAAGAATTACAAATTGCCATATTCTTCACATCAGCATAATGTTGCGACACTATGGTTTTGCCTTGGTGGAAATGCCGTGGAGTGTTACTCCCAAGTTCACTGTAATTTTTGCAATAACGTCGTGACATTTCAATTGTACTGCAAAAGAATGCCACGGAGCTACAACTAAAGTAGTTTTTTTTTTTCAACTTTGCTTCACATATTCTTTGAACATCCATTCCATTCTCTATCTACAAAACACATAAACACACATAAAAACCAAAAAAATACCTAAAAACACTGAAACACTATAAAGTACAAAAACATGCACTATAATACTAAAAGTAATTGAATCATAACATGAATCAAGACTGAAATGATTGAAAAATAACTTTCTTTTGTAGATTAATCAGTAACTATCCTTAGAACATGTTTTATGTAGATCTGTATAATCAATGCAATTCTCCAGCTAGAATTTCCCTTTGTACAAGTACAATTGTGTATAAGGACTGGCGTCTTAGCTCGGCCGAGATATGATAATCTTGATCCAAATTTTTCAAGGATCACCGAGCCTTGACGGCAAAGTGATTTGCCTCTCGGCCACGACTGAGTTGTCTGCCTGTGAATCACCAAAGGGGTTTTGAAGGTTTGAATCAGAGAATGTTCCATCTGTAATTTTTTCCCAATCATCCTAGTAGATTATGTCAACTGAACTTCATGTATCGACGATAACTCTATGCATTTTGTAGCTTCCGACCTGCATAAGAATGACTACTAGGTCGAAGTATGGCATACAGCTTGGGATTGGGTCTTCCGAAATAAAGTCAGGAATCATGAATTGCTTGATCCATTTGTCTCGACATTCACCTTCGAGCACATAATGAGCATAATTTTTCCTATCACTGTTTGAATTCCCACAAGTAGGACTACCTGCAATTGTGTTGGTTACCCCTACAATTTCATTGTTTTACTTTTCTTGAGGTTGGGGGCAGTTGCCTCGGGGAGCATTTTGATTATGTAGCCTCCGCTGTTTGGCTGTCATTAATTTCTTGTAAAAACCACTCTAGTTTTTAAGATGAATTATTCTAAATGACTCCCCTGTATGGTCTTAGCGATACGGATTTTTAGGCGATTACACACCTTGATATCATAACCATGCTGCTCATGGAAGAACAATTTGTAGATTTATTTCTCTAATTGGGATCAGACCTCATCGAAGATGGTGCTTCCAAAATTCCCAATTGTTGGACTTGGTATAGGATCTCTCTTCCAATTCTCTAGTTCAGACAAGCTAATATCGTTGTGTTATTTGGGTATGTAACTCATCTAGTTAAGAGTTTGTAGCCTATATAGGCCAATCTTTCAGATATCTTCGGCTTTGCGGAAGCTGAAGGAGTAGAAAGACATTCCAATTTTTCTTGCCTTTCTTTGCCTGATCATATAGCTTTTTTTGGTTCTGCTAGATTCTTCACCTTAGATATGATTGGAAACATTCTCTAGAAGCTCTCTAAATGTGTGAGATATTCTTTTGGCCAGATCTATATTGAATTCTTCAGGCCTCATGTCACTGGAAAAAGCAGCAATAATCAATTTCTCATCAACATCACGAATTGTACAGCTTCGTGATTGAATCCTCTTGAAGATTGAGTTAGTGTCTTCTCTTGATTCTGATGAAAATTCATTATATGAGCAATATGTTTTTGCTTAACGGCCTTACTCATAAAGTGACTCATAATTCTTTGAACAAGGCCATGAAAAATAACCATGGAGTTCAGAGGTAACTCACAGAACCATTTCTGAGCTGATTCGCTCAAAGTAGTATCAAAAAGTTGCATTTTATGGCATGGTTGAAATCATAGAGGCTCATCACTGCTGAGGGTGTTTATGGGTTGAGTTATTGGATAGGCAATTTTCTAGCTTCGGATTTTTTGAATTTTTAGTTGACAACTTAAACCCTAACCCAACATAAGTAATATGGCAACACAAGTAAACCCAAATCAAGAATTACACGAGTTGGTTACTCGGACTTTTGGCTTACTTTGGTTGAAATCTAAAAAACAGGAAGAAAATAAGATAAAAAGTATTACGGTAAGATTGTCGATTTCAATATGTATTTTGTCAAAATGAAATGGTTATGTCAAGAATAGAAAGAAAAAATTAATTATAGAATTATGTTAGATGAATATTATGTCAAGAATGAAAGGAAAAAATATAAATTAGACGGAAATGTCTAGGAAAAACAATAAAAATAAAACATAAAAGTGAATAATATTGGGTTATCGTGTAATTAGATGTGGCTGGGTATTGAAAAATAAAATCTAATCCAATCCAATAAGTTTTGAGTAACCTAATCTTTGTTCACACATCACATTTGGATTGGTGGATTTCTCATAGTTGGAGCTGCTGTGCATGCAATGATTTTTATGGTAAGAGACTATGATTCAACTACTCCGTACAGTGATTTATTAAATCGTGTCTTTGGACATCATGATGCAATCATATCACATCTCAACTAGGCATGTATATTTCTTGGTTTTCATAGTTTTGGTTTGTATATTCACAATGTTACCACGAGCGTCTTAGGACACCCTCAAGATGCGTTTTTAGACAGCTATACAATTACAGAAACCAAGAATTGTATACCTATTTTTACTCAATAGATACAAAACTCTCACACTTTAGTACCTGGTGCAATGGCTCCTGGTGCAATAGCAAGCACCAATTTAACTTGGGGTAGTGATTTAGTATAACATGAGACTGGTAACCCAAACTATTTAATTTCAAATTCATTTGAGTTGAGTTTGAACAACCCTATTCACAGCTGCCTCAAGAAAAATATGATCGAAGTGATCGGAATATCCCTTATATTTATCCAAATCAGGTTGTTTAAATTGTAAAGGCAATGATTATATTTTTATGGACATTGAGAGTGGATCTCTCTCAGTTTCTGACAACAGGCAAGCATGAGTTACAAGATTAATTCTTTTTTAAGATTTCTTGTGTCTTTAGTTGTATGTTCTTTTCCTTGTGCCGTTTGAAAACGGGTGGGGAGGGACTTTTAACTAGCTCAACTGGTGGACACCTCTGTCTAGGCCCTAAACGCTCATGAATTGAGCGAGCTCATGGTTTACTTGTGGCTGTTTTGGGATTTCTCAATTTTGTCCAAAAATTTGGCTTGTGAGATGAGGTGTCAACTTGGATGTACTCAGTTGCCTAGGGCCGTTTGGACGGGCGGTAAGTACATAACTAGATTTATACGAAAGAGTGTGATTTTCCCTCTTCTCAAGTAAAGCACGGAATAACTCGAAGCGGTTTGATATGTAGGCCAAATTATTAGCCTGAATCTACTATTCAGTAGCTGAAGTACCAGCTTTGTCCTGGCTTTCAGCATAGACCAGATGTTTTAGTTTTCAATTTCAGCATCCTGGTTGTTGCTTCTTCTGATTCACTTTGCGATTTTTCATTTTGAGGAAGATTGATCGGTGAAACAGTTGCAAAAACTGAGAAATTCAGAGGAAAGCAAAGAGAAAACACAGGCTTTTAGTTGAAATTTTCCCATATGGCGCCATTTAGTGAATTATAAAACTAAAGATAGAAGTAAAAAGAGAATGCTTTTGTATTGAGTGATATAAAGATACAATAATGGGTGCAAGAATCCCTTATTTATAGATTTCGATTCGGGTCTTAGCTACTTTAACTATCCTTTGTTGGGTAGCTAATTATAAGAATGCGCTTCATGAGCTATATGTGTCATCAACGGTGATTACTGGTGGTACTTAATTGACACCTTTGTTATTGAGCATCTGATTTGAACATTAACTCCCACGCATTAGATACAATACTTAAGGATTATAGAGATATTAATCAAACAATTACACAGTGAGTAAACTATATCAAACCATTCAACCTTTTCTTCTTAAAGCTCAAGCCGTTCAACTTTAATATTACAAGAGTGTTTTAGTAGAATAAAGACAAACAAAGCACACCAAGAGAGAACCTTTAACCCGCCAAGACGATTAAAAGTTTTAAAGGTAGAGATAGAACTCTACCTCCCTTATAACAAGCATAGAAACTTATAACTAGAGGAAATACATACACGACAAACCACAATTTTGCATTGACCCTTTTATTTAGGCGACTTTAGTTTTACACATTCCAATAATTGCCGGTGGAAACTTGCTCATTTTCAGTGATCGAGAAAGAACTTGAACTAACCAGCAGATAGCTTTGGATACCTCTCCAATTCCCTACCAAAATTTATGTAGTTCAAGCCAAAGCGATAATCAAAGCCCGAAGCCCATTCTAAATTGTCTGTAAACGACCATGCATAGTACCCTCTGATATTGGCTCCCTGTCTGTTTGAAAATCGGATGTAAAATATAAAAAATATCCAATGCTAGCCACACGATCTTCATTCAGTCATATAAAGAAGCATACAAAGGTTTCCAACAACTAAATTCTAGAGATATACTTACACGATAGCCTGTTTGGTGACCTCAAGATGTTGCTTATGGTAGGATACTCTTTGGCATCATAAAGGGATTCCCACATTGTCAAATTCTCATCATTTTTCTCATCAATCCCTGCAAATCAAGCCCCGAACATAGTTAAAAATTCATAAATTTTATCTTTACTTGTAAAATATGTTCCTTTGGTCTAACTGACTTCACTGTAAGAGGTGATTTTATTTTTAAAAGATGAAATGCATTTCCTTTTGTCATTACAACATAGTAAATAATTGATAATTTAACCAAATAATACCGTTTTCTGTGATGTAAATAAGGGGATTATTGTACTTCTCCTTGACATAGAGCACTCCCTTCACTAATACCTAAGGATACATGTAAATCATAATTTAGAACCAGCCCGTAATATTTTAAAGACAGAAAAAAAGGACAATTTAGTAGTAAACAAGCCTCAGAAAATATGTATAATATGTATAATTTGTTTTATCTGTCGATTGTTTCTTTAAATTTTTTTTTATTTGTTGACATACATACATATAAATTGCATAGAACATCTTATGTTGCATGTTCACATTAAGATTTTAAATCTTCTACTGGTATATTACACCATGACTTTTAGCTTAATTCGAATTGAAAGAGAAAATGTTGAGTTCAAATTGGTTGAGTTGAAAAACATGCCTCCTCACCCAAATCTAGAGGTGGCTTTACTCATGTGCTGGCCCACAGGCTAGCCCATGTGATGGCCCCTAAGCTGACCCTCCAATTTAAATTTTTACTTAAATTTTAAAAATATTTGTTTGAGAAATTTAAATTTTTACTTATTAATAATTTATATAATTAATTATTATTTTAAAATTAATAACTTATAAATTTAAAATCATTTACTTACTATTCATTAGTAATTTATTAATTGTCTGCATTACTACTTACTAGTCAATATTACTTTATTATTCTAAATTAGTACTTATATATTAGATTAAGTTATTAATAATTAAAGTTCAAAGTCCAAACCAATACTTATATTCGTGCTAAACTAAAGTTCTTAGTTAATATTCAAAGATCAAAATTCGAAATTAGTTATTAGTACTATATTATTCCAAATTAGTACTTATTTGACCAAGTTATTTCTTAGTTGCATAAGTCAATACTTATTATTATAACTTATTATATGTTCATCATATAGTAAAAATATGTAATTAGGAAAAAATCACCTTGAGATGGTGGGGGTTTGGCATAGACCCCTACCATGTATATTAATATTATAAAAAAAAGTACAAGGAGGGGGGCATTGAACCTTACCTCCAATTCATTACAAGTTATAAAACTAATCTAAGAATTTAAATAAAATTAATAATCTATTTACTACATATATAAGGAAGGGGACATAGAACTTTACCTCCAAACAAAAAATTATGAAACATTAAAATCCTATGTATACTATATATCAATTCGGTGAACTACTACTACCTTTATCTTCGTCGATATCTTGCATCATTAATCATTGTTTTATTTTTTCAGCGTCTAACCAATCCTTATGTGTATAAGAGGATCAAAATGTGTTCTAACATTTATATGAGGCATAGAATATTGTGATCTGATGTGGATGAACCAGAAGATGCACTTTGTTGTGTGGGGAGTTTTCTTTGTAAATTTCATATAATTCACGCAAAGATTTTTTAGTAGTTTCTATGAGTAACTTTTTTTGTCTATGATATTTGTGGTACTATGGTTATTAAAAAATTCATTGAAAGCATTTATTTAACTTATATAATTTATTATGTGGATCAATAACACATGCCAAATAATACAACAATGGAATACTTTCATAATACTCGTCAAATTTTTCTTCCATTGCGCTAATCATATCATCAAAAAACTTATTCCTTTTATGATTAAAAAAAAAACTTTAATAACACTTAGTTAAGGTAAAACACCATGAGAGGAAGGTTTATAAATAGCGGAGAACAAGTTTGTAGCATACTCAAATTGCTTTAAAATTTCTACCATTGTTTTAGCTCGATTAAAATCCTCCTCGCTCAAATAAGTTGCATGAACCGAACTATTATGCTCGTTATAAAATGCGGAAAGTAATTTTTCATAACCAAAAATACTTGATAACATTTGACAAGTAGAATTCCACCTAGTGGGTACATCTATTGAAAAATATTTAGGTTTCATGCTATTTTCTAAACAAAGTCGTTTAAAATCTTGTTGACGAGCAGTAGATGAACGGATAAAATAAATAGTACTTCTAATTGAAAGTCATGTAATAATATCTTCAACCATTTTTAAATCATCTTGAACACATATATTAAGTACATGACATGCACATCTACATGTAAAATAATTCACCACTTAAAATAGGTTCGAAAACATCTTTTAACATAGGCACACTTGCAGTATCATTTGAAGCATTATCAAAAGAAATGGATATAATTTTTTCAAGCAAACCATATTCACGGGCACAATTAATTAGTAATCAACCTTGTAATTTGGGAGGCATTGTGAGGGTGTTTAAAAATTTGAAAACTAATAATTCGTTTTTGTAAATGCCAATCTATATCTATCTAATGTGTAGTGATACAAAACTAATCTTTATTTGTGACTGCTTTCCAAGAATCAGCAGTAAAGGGAACTTTATAATTAGTCGATGCACTAGCAGCTATCATTTCATTTTTCTTTTCCTAATAGATTCTTTTAATATCACTTCTCAAAGTACTTCTAGAAACCTTTTTAAATTGTGAGTTCACGACTTTGTGTATGTATTGTTCTTAATGAAATTGGAACTTTCACTCAAAATAAAAAGAAATTCATCTTTAACTATCCATTTAGCCATTTCCTCTCTATTTTTTCATGTGAATATTTAAAATTGTCCGCTACTAGACCTTGTGTGGTGTGAATTTGTATTTGAACCATTTTTTATTTTTCTTGAGTTTCACTATATTTTTTTACTAATGTGCCTATTAAATGTTCCGGTTCTTATCCCTTTTTGTGCTTAAATGATATAGGTGGAACACATAATTTACAATTATAGTCTCATTTTCTTCATCTCTTTCAAAAAATTTCAAAACGGGACTTTTCATTTTAGTAGTAGTGGGTTGTTTAGTAGGTGCTTCTTCATTTTGGTTATCTATATCATCTAAATCAACAAATATTCTAGAACCATCTAGTAGGATGTGGGGTGCTTTTGATCCTTCTTCTATTTGCTTGTAATGGAAAAAAAATTTAAATAAAGAAATAAATAAAGTGATATTATGAAAATTAAAGTTGCAGCTACTATAATTTTCAAATAAAAGAATATAACAAAAGAATAATAAAGAAAAAAATAAGAGAGTTGATAAAGAAAATTAATAAATTAAAAAGTATGAAAAAACCAACTTGAAAATTGAAATGTTGAATTTCAATTTATACACTTGAGTACTTGAATTCCACTTGAGCACTTCACTACTTGAATTTTGGATAAATCTCCAAATCTTCAATTGATCTCTCAACTTAAGAGTGATTTTAAATTTCTAAAATACTATATATTTTAATTTAAGCATTGTGAAAGAAATTATAATAATATTTGGAGATAGAGTTGGAGAGTAGAAAGACGAAATAAGAGAAAGTAGAGAGAAATTGTGGTGTTTTTTGATGGAAAAATTGTGTGGTATTTATAAGAAAAATTTCCAACATTACCCAAAAAACTAGCCGTTTTATTGCTGTTGGAAGGGTAAAACTGTCATTAATAGCCTTTTAAAAGAAAAAAATTTAAAAAAAAAACAATTTCCAATGGGTGGCCTGCGGGCCCCAACACTGGTCGACCCGATGGGTTGACCCGCAGGTTGAATCCGTTAGATTTTCGGGCCGGTTCAACGGGTTGAACCGTTTACTGGGGCCGGTTACGGTTAAAAAAGGGCCGGGTCGCGGGCTGAAACTTCTTGGCCCTGGCTCGACCCTATTCCCGGTCCTAGGCTAGGGCAGGGTTGCTACAATAATTTACGGTCCAGGCCGGGCCGGGCTGGCCCACTGACATCTGTTTAAGAGACAGATAGTGTCATTGGTGAAGGCTGTGGGCCCTGTCTCTTATCGAGCCAGGGCCAAGAAGTTTCCGCCCTCGAAAATCTAACGGATTCAACCCTAACTCTTATACTACATCTAGTATAACTCTAAGAGGTGTCGTTCCTAGTTATACTAGACAAATACATTGGTATAACTCTAAAGGGGTACACTTTTATTGGAGGACTTTTTTAAGGATTTGTTTCGAACTAAAGTGATGACTAATATCTAACAAGTAAATAATTTATAGACTTACGGTGACATATGGCATGCTTAGAATCTGGATTATTTATGGAGGATCTTGTCTGTATTGAGTTGTCACTTACACTATTACTAGTGTAATAGTTCATCCCAATAAAATCAAATGAACCAGCCAAGTCTCTTATTGGGTGTGGTGTGAACTCCGGAAGTCGACTTCCTGAAAGTCTTCTCATGCTAGATCTGGATATTTACCAAAACCACAGGATCAAAAACCTGTAAAATGCATGGCAAAAGTTGAGTACCCTTTTGGAATTTACAAAGAAAAAGCACTCGTTGCGAAATTTAAGATCGATGATGGCTCTTACCATCCTAGCATGAAGTCAAGCACACGTTGTGCAGCATCTCTGTCCGCTTGTGTATCAGTGTGTGGTTCAGTCCAGATTGTCACGAGCCCAATCCCGATTTTTCCCTTTTGAGCGTTCTGCGCATATTTCAACATATATTGAATGACAAAATGTACATTCTTTGAGCTGCAACTGATCGATATAAACAGATATGTGGGCCGTTTTCTAATGATTGTGTATTTTGAATATATCTACAATAGGAAAGAAAATAACAATTTTTTCTCCACTCTTGAAGCTGATTTTCGTACAAAATTATCTTCCAAAACCAAAAATTATAATCTCATCAAAGAATACATGAAATACCGCAAATTTTTGGGTTGATTGGGTCTATTTTAGAATATCATGAATCTCTTAATCCAAAATATGAGTGATTTTGGACTAATAAGTCTATAACACCTATTATAGACCCAGTCAAACTAAAATTTTTTAATGACATACAAAGACATAGATAAATATAATTTTTCAATAACAATTTATTATGGGAGGAAGATAATAACAATAACTTCATTAATATGTCAAATAAATGATGACCAAAGAGTACTCTTTACAGTCCTAATAATTTTAGATTCTCTTTAGGAAAAAAAAAAACTCTAATAAATGCCATATTTATCCCCACAAGAAAAATAAATTCTAATAAATGCCCTGTTTATTCTTAGGAAAAAAAAACTCTAGATTTATCCCTAGCAAGATAGTTTTATAAGAAACAACCATGAAAGTATACTAAATAAAATACACACCTAAATAATAAAACTATTAGCAAATTTAGCTTAATAAAACTACACACTACAAGAAAATTGCTGTTTTCATACGGATTTTGCTGCGGATAATAATGAAAAATCCGCAGCAAACAAGACTTTCTGATATATATTTAAGTATGCTGTCTCTTTCTTGTTTCAGATAGTTGGAAATAATTCATTTCTGTGGCATCCTTCTTTTATGGTTACACCAAGGCTAAATCTTACCTTGATTACACAGCCTTCACCAATGACACTATCTGTGACATCAGCATCAAGCATCTTTGATTCTTGGAGGCAAGTGTTCCGCATAGGTTTTTTTGTGATACCCAAGTTGGCATTGTAGAATGCTTCACTTGTACACAATATGTTCCCAGTAGACCGTCATACAAATAAGCTTGAACCTAAATGAAAGCATAATCTAGTCAACTTCTAGAGCCAAGAATCTCAAGATGCAATAATCACTGAGTGTAACTAGAAGTGGATGGTAATTTTCCAATATCATACTCCTGTGTCACTGCTGTATGGATTATCAAATTGTTACACAAACATTAGCAGCCTTGAGCAAAATGCAAGCAACTAAATAAGATATAAACCACCCTTAAACAATTTCAATCTTTTAAATTCTATAGGACTGCAGAACAACATTGTATTTGGTCTACATTCGAAATCGTATCCAGATAACATATGGCATTTGAGAAATAAATGGACGAATATCATCATTTTGCCCCAAATGTAGTATGATGTTCATTGCTCAACAAGGATAGTTCTATAAGAAGATGCAGACCACTGGAGTAAAAATGATGAAAGAAGAGCAACTTTAGAAACGAACGAACCTCATCCAATTGAAGTTGCACTGTGGATGATTTCACTTCCAAAGTCATTGGCTCCAGGAACTTATCCCGGAGCAGTTTGTCATCACATCTTTGCTTACAACATATATACCCATACTAGCAATGTAAGGCATCTCTTTGGCCCTCTCATCATCAAGACCTAGAATAGTAGTATCAACTGAAACCCACAGATTAAAGTTATTTAACCGACTTATAGAAAAATGTCAAAATTCACAACAACATGCTATACATCTCTCAAGTTATTAACCACTTAAGATGGTTACCCTCATAGCTTTCAATTGCTCTCCTTTTGGTTTTTCAAAACTCAATACAGGTTTTTGATCCTGTGGTTTTTGGTAAATATCCAGAGAGCATGAGAATTCAAGAACGTTGTGCTCCTCTAGCAGCCATAAATACATAGCCTTCACCAATGACAAATAAATAAAAAATGATAGATACCAAATGTTGTTTCCTTCACTTTTACTATCCTATTTTAAAATAATTATCATTTTTACAATATATCCTATATTAAATTATTTGTTGTTATCAAAAATTCAAAAAAACAGTAAATAATTTTTTTTTTTAAATTTTACCATGCATTTGCATAAAAATTAATATAATCAACTATTTTAATCACCTTTTCCCTATTATCTCATAATTAAAGTCTACTAAGTATCATTCCAATACATACATTTATATAACATTTCATTTAGAAACATTATTCATGGTTTAGTATTTTGCATATAATATGCATTATGAACTTGTTCAACCCAAATTGTATAATCCTAGTAAAAAACTTGAATATCTCATGAAATGGAATTGTAAAAATGATAATTATTTTTGGGTTGAACAAGTAAAAGTAAAGCAAACAACATAACTTGGTATCTATCGATAATAATGTCTTTATACAAATCTAATGTGTTATACAAATGTAAAACTGTCAAAAATTATAGCAAAAATCCTACAGAAATTAGGGATTAAAAAAAAACAAAATAACATAGCAAAAATCTATACGATAACAAACAAAATAAAAACAAAATAAAAATAAAACTGTAAAAATTATAGCAAGAATCCAACAGAAATTAGGGATAAAAAAAAATGAAAATACCATAGCAAAAATCCTACACAATTTATTGACAACAAATAGCTGAAAAAAAATAAAAAAACTGAAAATAACAAAATAAACCACTCACAAAAATTATGGATAACAAGAATTAAAAAAAAAATAGATAAAAGAACAAAAATTGATATAAGAGACAGTTCCAAGATGAACACCAAGTTCACGCAGCTTCTTCAAGAGGAAGGATGGAGCAAAATGGCTTGAGGAGAGAAAGAAATGAGGAAGAAGGGATGAAATTTAGGCTTGAAAATAGTAGATGGTAGTTGGAAGAAAGGTGGAGGGTGAATGGTGGCTATGGTGCAGGAAATAGAGATATAAACAGCTTAGTGCACTGTCTCCAAAATGTCTTTGGGTTTCTGCATCAGAATTAAAATTTCTCGGAATTTACCGCAGAATTTCAGACACTTGCTGCGAAATTAATATAAATTCAGACACTTGCTGCGAATTCAATGTCCGCAGACATGTGCTGGATTTAATGTCCGCAACATGTGCCGCGAATTCATTTCGCAAAGTGTGCTGCGGAATTTATATTAATTTCAGCAAGTGTGCGAATTAAATTTCCGCAAAAATTTGCTGCGGATTTATTATAATTCCGCAGCAAATTTGCTATTGTCCTTAATTTTTTTTTCGATTTTTATTGCACAATTGCTAATCAAATAATACAGTTCCAGCAGAATGTAATAAGTATTATTTTTTAAGAAAGCATTTTATTTCTGCATCTCTTTTTTAATCCGTAGCAAAATTTTAATCTATATACAGAAAACAAAATTTGCAGTAAAATCCGTATATAATTCTCTGGGGAAAAAATCTAGCAAAAATCCGCATGAAATTTGCAATTTTTTAGTAGTGACAGTAAATTACTTAAAAACTTCTATTTCTTAGTTATTTGTAGCTTCTAAAAAAAAAAAAGGATAGTTAAGGGAACAAAAATAACTAGTTTACTTGCACAGATTTCTCGCTTAAGTTCCCAAGTATTTTGTTTCCAACGCTTGAGGAAAATCCCAATGAAATAGAGTCACGCTTGGCTCAATTCCTGGGTACAAGTAATCACAATTTTCATCAGAAAAGCATTTCTATATATTTGTTTCTGAATGGAAAGATTTTCCTCAAAAACGAAAAAAAAATGGTTTATATAGAGATATATATTACCATTCTCAAAGGGCAAGTTAATGACAATATTATAGAAGTCTATCCCGGCTTATTCACTCCTTGCTCTTCATTATTTGGCCCTTTCGTTCTTCTTCCATCTCGAGATATAGAGGAATTTTGTGTGTTAATTAAAGAGACGTACAATTGAAACTAAACAAAGATGGAACCTGAAAAATGCTATAATTGTGTATTTGTGGCAAGTATCTGACTTCAATTTAAATTGGTTTAAAATATTTTTCATAATTGGAGATGAAAAGGTTTCTTACTGGGTAATATTCTCGGCCAAGAGAGGGAGAATCTGAAAGTATCAAGTCCTGCAGCCTTCATGGCTTTTTTGTCCTCCTAAGAAGATATGTGCCAAAAACACGACAATAAATTTATTTACTTTTAGATAATACTCATATTTACATAGAAGATCTCGAACTATTCTATTTAATTTGTACAACATTTCAGTATTCAATTAATTTTTAAAGGTTGGACCTAATTATGCAAAATTAAGTTTAAATAGGTATCTTTTAAATTGATTTATCATGAGATTGTATTTTTAAATGGTATACGTATTTGGTGTTAAGTAGTATTTTTTTTAATCCATAGCATCTGCAATCAATCAAAATACATCAAGCGGTTCCAACAAAATGAACAAATAGTAAAAGCTACACCTTGTTTCATTACACAAATTCAATTGCATCCAATCCACGTATGGAATGGAAATAATTGAAAAACAAAAACGAATTAGCTCTAACATGGATGAATTCGAAAAAAGAAAAAATTTTGACTCAGAAATCAGAAAATTAATTGTTTCTACGTGAAAATAATAGATGTGTTTAACAATCATGATTTGGGATATTATTTGATATTTATAAAATTTAAAATAATTTTTTAAATTTGATATATATACTGAAAAAAATTAGCTTTAAGAAAATGTATTTAGAAATGATTGGAAAGTATTGTTTTGAAAATAACTTTTTAATTTAAAGTAACTTTTTATTTGTCATTGGTGAAACTTTATATTTTTATGACACCGGTGACAATTAACGTTTTCATACTGGTGACAATATTTAGTTTAATTTTGAACCAATACTTCCACGTATTGATTTAATTTAATTTAATGTTTGACCAATTTATTTGTCAACAGGAAAAGTGAACAAAGGACTTAAAGGTGGTAATTATATCACCAACCTTGTCCTATTTTTCACGGAAATAATTGTTGGATAGAAAAACATTTGACAAGAGGTAATGAAACCATTCTTTCTAAAATAAAGAGGGAGAAAGAGAGAGAAAAACCAGGCTCTTTTTCCCTCTTTATTTTATTTTTTTTAATAGGTATACAGACACATGTGTGCCCCTTCATACTGAAAGGCAGATGAAGCAGACCCGAACAGAAAACCTTCGGAGAAGTCACTGCGAGAGACTGTTCCTGTAAACTTGGTGGAAGGAATCGACATTGTCCATTTGCACTAATCACTTCACTAAGCTGTTTATATGCTAGGAATAGAAACAAAGCAGTTGCTTGCGAATTTGTTGTGCAAATGTTCACGTTATTCGACCTATCTATAGTTGCAGCAGAGTCTTCCAAGGTGAGAATAATTATTGTTCAAAGTTGAAATGTTTAGCATGTGACATGCATAATTGGCATCAAACACAAACTGTGTGATTTAACCATGGTAAAAGTATGTATAGAAGAATTTGAATGAAGATTGGTCAAAGATCTTGCATAACAAATCCATTAATTAAATATATAAAAGAATTTGAATAAATAAATATTTGTTATAAAACTAAGTCAAGATTATTAACCTTGACTACAAAACTAACTAAAGTAGGAAATTTACAAGTGTAGATGAGAGAATAGTAAACAGAGAAATAGTAGAAAATTCTTCAATATCCTCTATTATAAATTTTTCATAAATCTCACAAAAGACTTATACAAGACTTACCAAAAACTTTTTAAATGATACGTATCAAAACCCCATATTTATAGGGTTACAAGTTTAGGGGATTCATAAATATGATACATGAATCACGGGAACCAATAAACCTTCACGGGAATCAATAAGTCTTCACATTAACCGATGAGTTTAGGAAGATGAATGGACATCCACCTTTATAGAATTTATAACACTCCCCCTTGGATGTCCATGCGTCAAAGAATACACGAAGAATTATTGCCTCGTTAAAAACCTTTACCAGAAAAAAAGCCAGTGGGAAAAAATCATGGTAGAGGAAAAAAGAGTACAGTGCGTATTCCATGTTTATAGTACACTTTTGCATGCTGCCTCGTTAAAAACCTTGCCAGAAAAATCCATTGGGACAAAACCATGGCCAAGGGAAAAAGAGTACAGCGTGTACTTATCCTCCCCCTCATAAAAGTATCACTTGATATCTTTGAGATGATGCATCACAATTTTACAAACAGACTTCTCAAACGTTGTTGCTGGTATCACCTTTGGATAAATCCGCTAGATCTATACATCGCATGAGTGAATTTCGTTGGATGTCAATTTCATCATTCTTCTAAAAATCATGAGAGAAGAAAATTTTCGAAAAAATATAGCCTCCCTTTAGCTAAGTAACATATTCAGCAATGTCTTTATATAATGTCATTAGAAGTCTCACTTCTAATATTAAACACATATCTTCTGGATATGTTAGGTCAATAACTGTAGCCAAACGTATTCACTACTTGCTTCATATATTACAATTATGTCAACAATGATTGCAAGAAGTAGTGACTAGAATTTTGATCGCCATGATATCAATTTCTTCATAACTCATTTGAAACCGAACTTTGTGTTGGATCAAATGAATATCCAACATATGCTTGATGTCATTCCAATATTTTTATATCAAAAAAGAACTAGATCGTTCTAACGAATTTATAGTACATGTTAGCACTGAGAGATATGGTACTTCAGGACCAATAAGTTCTTCATCATTCTCACAATGATGAGAAATTATTATTCTTGACATCAAGACTCAATCTCACAACCATTGGAATACTCAATGGATGTATTTTATCCAAATAGAATCATTCTAATACCTTTTTGGTATAAGTTTATTGATGAACAAAATTTTTGTTCGATAAGTACTCGAACTATAGATCTTTGTCAAGATCAAATTATTCTATTTGAATCTCTTCAGGAGTTCTAACGAAAGCTCTTCAGGAGTTCTAATGAACTTTTTCAGGAGTTCAAATAATATTTATATCATTAACATATACAGTAGTTATCACAAATTCTGATTTTGTGATGTATAGACAAATTAGATCATTTTTATAACTCTTATTCAACAAATACTCATTGAGGCAATTTATCATATTCGCCTAGATTGTTTTGAACTAATCCATACAAGGATTTTTGCAATCTTATTGAACAATGTTCAAGAAAAATTTTACATGCTTCAGGCATGTTAAATACTTCAAGAATTTTCATATAGATATCGATATCAAAATGAGTCATACAAAATATGCTCAATATTCTAATTAGATACATTTCAATTTTTACGAGCTGCCACACAAATTAGATATCAAAAGGGTGATTACATCCACCACAAGAGAATAATCTCTTTATCATCGATGACGAATTTTTGTGAAAACTTTCGCTCAACAAGGTATGCTTTATATAGCACAATTTCATTCTTCTCAATTTGTTTTCGTACAAATATATTTGTACCCAACCGACTCTATCATTTAAGAATTTGGACTACAGGTCCAAATCTAGACTATTATAAGAGACAGTTCTTATATTTTTATAAATGGAGAAATATTGAATATATTAATATTTTACTCAAATTAAAATATAATCCTCGTTTTCTCTTATAAATATCAGATGTGATATTATAAATAATAATATGTTGTCGACAACAATCTCTTTTCGGTTCCATCCTTTTCAGTAGTGACATAACTTATCGAGATCTCTTTTTCATCAGGTACCTGATCCACTTCTGGGGTTTTATGATTAGTTATGTCCAAGGTCTTTTCAGGAGCACTCATCTGCCGCCTCCACTTTCTAACCATCTCTAATATATGCTCATTCCTCTAACAAGGATTTTTATCATTTGGAATCGATTAGTTAACCACAATTTATGCGTGGCTAACTATCATTTATATCGATGGTTGTCCTGCTGGGACACCAATTGGAGCATTTCAGTTGGTATATGAGGTTTTTCTCATTTTAGGTCAGTAATGAATATGACAGTTGATTCATAATATTTTGTAAATGAATTATCTTGTAAACTTCAAGTTCACATACTTCGTACGAGAATCAAAATATGATAATTCATTTCATTTAAATTTCTATCCAACTGCTTATCTTCTCCCCTTGATGTTGGGAAACATTTTTATTTCAATCGACAAATTATGTCATATATAAGTGCCCTATAATATTTTAAAATATTTAATCATAAAGGGCAACTTATATCATACATATATTCACAACTTTCTTTTATAACCCATCTTTGTACGTTGCGATGGAAAAACATATATCGCACAATTAAAAATTCATAGATGGAAAAATTTGGCTCCTGACCAAAAGCCAATTATAATGGGGAGAATTTAAAATCTTTGTTTGCTTGATGCGTATAAATGCTACTGCAAGCAACATAACATGTTCTCATAAGTAATGGTCTAACTATTGTGGAGACATTTTATAAATAATTTTATTTGGTCATTTTGTGTATGAACACATGCTTCAGGACGTTCATACTAATATCATCAAATATTTGAAATATAAATTCACCAGTATTATCAAGACAAATCTTCTTGATTTCATAATTTAGAAATCGTGCCCTTAATCGAATTATTTAAACTAGTAATCACGGAAATTTCAGGTTGCGAATCGATAATAAGCACACATGTGACCATATGGTAGATGCATCTATCAAAATTATAAAATATCTAAATGGTACACATAAAGAGTGAGTGTGCCCATATATCTCACCCTTATTTCATTCCAACAATGGAAATTATTCAATTCACAATTTAATGGGAGAGGATCTAATACATTAATTTCTTTGAGAACAAGCAACACAAGAAAATTTATTGAATTGAAGAATGTTCTGGTTGTCCAATATATGTTTATGTGAATTTTCAATAATTTTTACGCATCATAAATGACTCGAGATGGTCTAACCGGTCATTGCCAAACAATAAAAGTATTTGAATCAGTAAACTTCAGGTTTATTATAACACGTGCTTCAATTGTATAGTATAAATCAAAAGATATGCAACTTTTTCATAACACATTTCTTTTCTAATGTTGCATAAATACTCAATAATTTTATCATTCATTGTCTCAAAATGATATCCTTTTCAGCGGATATCTTTAATAAATTTCTTCCGAATTTTGTAGAGAAAGTGCATTATTTGTAATTAATTTTGTTCCTTCAGGGAGATATATATTTGCTCTACCGGAGCTTCAATCTTCAAAATTTAGTAGAGAAAGTGCATTATTTGTAACTAATTTTGTTCCTTCAGGGAGACATATATTTGCTCTACTGGAGCTTTCGTTAAATTAATTTTACAATATAGTATTAACAAGAATGTATCTCCCAACTTCAGGTGGAAAAATATTTATTACTTTTGAGTATTATATGTATTGTTACATTGTCATATACATATTTTCATACCTCAAATACATTTAAATGTATCTCCATATAGTTCTCTTTAAACAAAATAAGTATAACAGTAAAATAATATAAGATAATAAATTATGTAAAACAACAAGACATGTAGAATTCTAAAATTGTAATGAAAACATATAAAATATCACGTTATTTTCTTTTTTAGTTATTTTTATCGTCAACCAAACGGTCAATACTTCCTTCAGGAAATAAACCAATAGCACAACAAACTGTGGTCAAAATCATTATAGAGAAAAGTTATTTCTATGATTTTCTCTTTATCTTCCAATGATTCTTGAGAAAATTGAAAAAGACTATTTAACGTACGACAGGTACGTGACCAATGGTCTTTCACAGCATAACAATAACGTTTATTTTTCATATCATTCTTAATGTAGACGTACGACTGACATCTTCTCTTTTATATTTTACTAATCTACCACTTCTGGTGGTGTGTTGTAGTATTATAATCAGAATAGAGTTAACTGATAATCATCATGAATATATTGGTTTCTATTATCACCACGTCCACAAGTACTATTTAAACTTTTGTCACATTCACTTCAGGGAACGGAGCAAATTAATTGAACGAGATTCATTTGAGTAACAACTCATTATTTTATTCAGTTATAAGAAGATATAAAAGTTAGAATATTTTCTAAAATTCTTTGCCAGTATTGCTTCTTCAAGAGCATATTTGAGGCAAGAAAATAGAGAATATTTTCTCTAATATGTAATCACAAATGATCTGTATAATTTTTCTCATAGATCTGCTGGATCTTTTAAATAAAAAAATTTTGAATCCTTCAAGGATATAATAACAAAAATTATAGATTTTGTTCAGTCACATTTGGATATATCATTTTGTCTTTTCTGATTATGTCTTCAGGACATATGAAATTCAAACGGCATTTCAACATCCAAAATCCAATATGGATTGTTTATTATACCAATGACCATATATTCAAATATGGTATAATTTGACATGATTAAAACTAATCAAAATAATTTCTAATAATATTTTGTTGATACAACTGAAAGTATAAAACAAAAGATGGTAATAGAGAGTATCCAAAAATTTTAAATCGTACCTTGGCTATGATAATTAAAGTTCCATATATCTTCGTCGTATTGGAAGTTCTACATACTTTTGTTGTGTTGATTTAAAATTCCATCTCAGTTGGTCAGAGTCTCGTGCTGATAACGTGTTATAAAACTAAGTCAAGATTATTAACCTTGACTACAAAACTAACTAAAGTAGGAAATTTACAAGTGTAGATGAGAGAATAGTAAACAGAGAAATAGTAGAAAATTCTTCAATATCCTCTATTATAAACTTTTCATAAGTCTCACAAAAGACTTATACAAGACTTACCAAAAACTTTTTAAATGACGTATCAAGACCCCATATTGAGTATAGGGTTACAAGTTTAGGGGATTCATAAATATGATACATGAATCACGGGAACCAATAATCTTTCACGAGAATCAATAAGTTTTCACAGGAATCAATAAGTCTTCACATTAACCGATGAGTTTAGGAAGATGAATGGACATCCACCTTTATAGAATTTATAACAATATTATTAATTGACATCTATGTAATATTAAAAATTGATTTTAGATTTATCAATCAGAATATAATTGTAATATGTGATACATCACGTACAATTGTCAATGGATAGTTATTATCACTGACTGTAAGAAACGAAATACTTAATGATTTTATTATTGAAACTGTTAAATTTTTTCCAAATATAAATTTCAAGTACACAGTAATCTAGTGTTTAGGTAAGGGTTTCGCGCATATAATCCATATCCAAAACACCCGAAAAAATAAAGATAATACTTTGTTCCCGGTGTAGGTTCCGCTGCTCAAATCAGATACTTTAAACAAGAGAAAAATTCACAGTTTAAGAATGGTTTGGGAATGAATATCTTGCATTAGACCTACCATTTCAATATTTATACCTGTGGCTGATGGTTCGGGTCAATCCACGGGTTTGTAAATATTTATTTGACTCATTTAAACTTACTTTGAATATGATAGTAAAATTACCAAAATATTTTTAGTGAACACAGCCTAGAGCCACGTGTATATTGTTTAGTGGGCGTATAATTTTGACATCGTTACTTGTCTCTTACTCTCATCATCACTTGTCCCTCACTCTCAAATCGAATATTCTCGAGTTGAGAGTAATAATTTTTGATGTTGTTATCGTATTTTAACCGGATCAATAAAATTGACAATTAATTCCAAAACTTAAAAAATTATTTTAGTAGGATGAAATAATCCAGGTTGAAAGCAGTGTTGTGATACTTGGGGGAAGTGATATCTTTGCTAGAATTGTCAACTTTTTTTTTTTTTGGGAGAAAAGAATGTCATTTGAATATGGGTACTATCACTTGAATGGGAGATACCACTTGAGTTTAGGTGGTACCACTTAAATGAGAGATTCCACTTGAGTGACAGTTACAACTTAAATAGGAAGTACTATCTAAGTAAGGTAAAATGAAGTGAAGTAAGTGAGACAGAGAAAGGTAAAGTAGGAAAAGGTAAGAATTTAACCAAAAAAATTAGATGGTATATATGTTTTCAGAATGCTCCTTAGTACCCGCGTAGGAGCTGATTAGAATCTGGAGACAGAGTACAGTAATTTTGGAGTGCATAATGAATAGTTATTGTCACCGACTATTAGAAACTAAATACTTTATGATTTCATTGTTGATACCTATAAGATGCCTAGTTAATTATACTATATATTGTAAGAAACACGGGACATGTTCTTTATGATTACATTATTTATTTTTCTTCCATTTTCCTGTGGACAATTTCTTGAAAAGCTTGAAAAAAATCTGAAAGACTAAATATTATAGATAGATAGTAAGAGAAAAACAAAACCAACGGTTAGCTGATTTTCCCTACCTCATTAACCGGCTTTTTGTTTTATGAATATATATATATATATTGTTACATAACTCGATCATTGGTGGGTTAGATGGTGGTTTGATATTCCTGTTTTGGATGGTCAAAGCAGTCAAATTGGACAATGAAGGATGGGAAGGAGAGGAGAATAGCCGGAGAGTAGAAAACCTGGCCTGTCTCTTCAGGAAATTGGAAGGAGAAGATGAGGAAGGTGGCTTCATGTGATTTTATTTGAAGGCTCATTTTGTCTTGGACTTCCAGATGTGCCATATGCATGTTGCAGACTTGCAGTGCAATTAGTAAATTAAAGACAGGATCGTCTTGTGTTATCATAGGCTCTAACCCGGTCCGTAGATTACTGTAGCAAATCAGTCCAAACCCGTAGCAACTCAGTCCAATTTTCTGGTCTGTAGGGCCGGGCCAGGACTGTTCCAGCCCTCGACCTGGACCGTATAATTTACAATCACTAATCCCGTCAACAGTTCAGCCTGTTGAACCGGCTCGAAAATCCATTGACGGGTTAGCCTGGGGCCACCTGTTGGAAATTTCTTTTTTTTTTTAATTTTTTCTTTTAAAAGGTTATTAATGATAGTTTTACCGCTCCAACAACTATAAAACGGCTTGTTTTTGGGAGTAATGTTGGAAAAAATTTTATTATGTGATTAACAAATAATAAGTTATAATAATAAATATTGACTTAAACAACCAAGAAATAATTTGTTCAAATAAGTACTAAATTGGAATAATAAGTATTAATAACTAATTTCGAACTTTGGTCTTTGAATATTAACTAAGAACTTTAGTTTCAAATAATAAGTATTAGTTTGGACTTTGAACTTTAATTATTAATAACTTGGTCTAATATATAAGTACCAATTTGGATTAAAAAAGTATTAACTAGTAAGTAGTAATTCGTACAATTAATAAATTATAATTTAATAAATTACAAATGAATACTAAGTAAATGATTTTAAATTAATAAGTTATTAATTTTAAAATAATAATTAATAAGTAATAATGTTAAATTATATAAATTATTAACAAGTAAAAATTTAAATTTCTTGAAGAAATAATTTTAAAATTTAAGTAAGAACTTAAATTGGAAAACCAACTTCGGAGCCAGCACATGGGCCAACCGTCTCGGCTAACCGGGGGCGGTTACGAGCCACCCCTTTCGTCTCCCGGTCTGACCTGGCAACCCACTCCAAGTGTCAAGCCCCTTGACAGGTTATCATGGACCTGAACCAGCGGTCTTCTAGCCCGGCCCCGACCGACCTGACCCACTACCACCTCTAGTTTGGATTAAAAGATTTGATTAAAATTTTTAAATTCATCCAATTATTAAAGTAATTTTAATGGCTAAAAACAAAAACTTTTAAATTTATCCTAATTAGATAGTGTAAAAAGAAATATTTCAAATAACTTTTAATTTAGTTGAATTTGAAATTTATTAAGTTCGTGTTTAGATCAATGGATCTGAAAAAAAATTTAAAATTCACCTATTTGTTAGAATGATTTGTAAGGCTGAAATAGATTTTAAATGATTATCCAAATCAAAAGGTGTGAAATGGACACCATTTCAAACAATTTTCTAATTCAAATAGATTTGAAATTCATTCACTTTAATCTTACACATCTCTAGAACAAATAAGTACATTTCAAATTCTCCACTAAATTCATTGATCCAAACACAATGTGATTTTAATTTTATAAATCCCTCCAACAATTTGTTAGATTTCAAATTGTTCCCAAATCCATCTATCCAAATGTAACAAAAGAAGTTAACTTGATGCTCCCATCTACAACATAAAATAATATTGGATATGAAGTGGATTATTAAAATTTAAAAGAAAAAATTGATTTAAAAAAATTAAAAAGTAAGGACATGAAGTTCATCTTAGTTGTATTTTTACACACCTCAAATTATTTAATAAGCATTGAATCCCCTACTTCATGTTTTGCAACAAAATAACCCTTGTTATTTAAATATTTTGTTATTATATTTTTCTCTTCCTTTTTTTTTTTTTTTCCTTTCATTACCTTTCTCTGCTTTTCTTTTTCCATTTGTTTTTTACCAATCTTCCTTGCAACTACCAAACAATTGCACTCCTATCAATAATTTAATGATCACAAGTTCTAATTTTTTATATTTATCTAAATAAATTATGTTTTACTGATTGCAATAAAAGTTCCAATTTTTCTACAACTGTCTAAATAGTTTATTTTTTAGATTAAACATGTTTTGTAATACAAGCACGTGTATTTTTATTGTCACATGGAGCGTGTGATTAATTATTCATATAAAAAATGATGAAACACTACAAAAAATAAAAAAATTAGATAAAACAATTTTAACCAAATATTTTAAGTACATGTAGTAAAATTGTGGGTGCTGGGACCTTAGGATGTCATATTTCGGCTGAGCTCCAATGCCTGTGTTATATATATATATATATATATATATATATATGGGGAATTCTACAGTCCCGATGAGAGAATCATTCTCTTGGTTTTAACTACTTGTACAATACACATTTTTAAAACATATAGTAAATTACATTGTACTGTATAATTTCTTAAAACACAAGAAAATGAGTCCCTAAAGGGACTGTAAAATTTATATATATATATATAGCTAACCCTATGTTATACAGCCGTAAAAAATTTACCTGTTGAACCATTTGGTTGCCATATAGTGATTGATTTCACCGTACCTAAGACCCTATGTTCTGTACCATAATATTTTGTTAAGTTTTACTATAGTTGCGCCAGGAATACAAGGTTTCATATAAGCTACTTCTCTGCAATTTATTTATGCGCTTAGAATAATTTTTATTATTTTTCTTTGACTTATCCTTTTATTTTTCACAGTTTATTTATTTCTTAAATTCAGTATTAATAATCAATTACACACTTGATATTAGAATTTAATATGTGTTATAGGGGTAAGCATGAATTCATAACCGTTTTCACTTTCATATTGAAAATTTGAAATTGATTAATCGAAATTCACTCAGTTACATTAGTTAGATCCAACTTTTAATTTGCTCTAATGGCAAGTACCAATAGTTTTTCTTAAATTTAGAATTTAGAATTAATCTATTTCTGAAGTCAATTCAATATTTAACTCCCTTCTATGTATACTACACTTCTTGAAAAATGCATAGAATTTCGAGCTCAAAATCTTTTAAGAAAAACTATTGGTACTTGCCATTAGAGCAAATTAAAAGTTTGCAACGTTACTTCATGTTTTTAAATAAATATTATTTTTGTATAATATGATTTTATAAAATAATACTACAATTACTTATATAATACATATATAGTCAGACAAATGGTATTGTATATATAGACGCGAACACATATATACGTATGTATACAACTTATATATAAAAAAATTTAAGAAAACATTGCATAAACATTAAAATTTTGCTAGTAAAAATATATATTTTAATTGGTATAATAACCTACAAAACTTGGTTATTTTATTAATTTTAATTTATATTTAAATTGCTACTAAATAATTAGTAGCTAATTTTAATAATTATAATTGACTAAATTAATAGTCTACGCCATAATTATTACTAATAAATCTCATAGATTTGGTGTTTGACTACAAAACTCAACTATTATTGTCATTTTTAACTCATGGCAAAATTTTCATTGGTTAAAAGGAATTGCCGTTCATGTAGAATTATAAAGACAAATCTCATGAGTAATTAAAAAATTATCCTATAGTTGAGATAAGTATGGTGCCTTGGTAGTTAAGTCAAACCCTCAATAATTGTTGTTATCCTTGACACGTAGCGAATTCTTATTGGCGAAAAGGAGTTTATCATCCAAAAGGGCCCATGTGGCTGGAATACCGCTGTTAGAACCATCGGGGATATTGTCTGGAAGACACGCTCTCAGAAAAGTTAAAATCATTGAACAAAAAGCTCTCTAAAGATCCTCCTGTTGACACATTAAATTATGCTTTCCCTTGTTTTAAAAGATAAAAAATCTTTTAATTGAAGAACAAACTTTCAAAATCAAAGGAATTATTTTTTAATCTTCAAACCAACTAGAGGATTTAAAATCGTGTTAATCCAAGATCAAAACTCTTTAACTTTAGGATTAAATCCTTTTGGAAATAGAATCAAAGGATAATTCTAAAGTTTGAACAAAGAAACTATTAGATACAATCTTAATTTTTTTGATTTTTCAATAAAATTCAAGTTATTTCTAGATTTTTTGTTGTTATTAAATTAATTCAAATTTTATGTTTACAAATTTTTGCTACACTTGGTGGGACAATTTCTGCCTCTCATATACTTTTCCTAAAAATTCAATAAGTATCATCTCAAACTCAATGGCTACAAAGAAAAGCCAAGCTATTCAAATTGCAAAAAGTAATGAAAGCCACTACTCTGAAACGCCAGCTACTCGCAGCAAGGCAAAATCCCTTGTTACAAGAAAAACTCAAAAAAATTCTACTAAGAGTGTAGCCAATTTGAAGGGCCAGTCACTCGCAGCCCTTTCTACTGAAAGCCACAAAAAACATGTGGTTAAGTCTGTTAATACTAAAAATGTCAATGCTTTTGAAGATAATACTGATTCACTTCAAGAATCATCATGTTCATAAACTATTAAGTCAAGTTACTCTAATTAGATTGTATAATGATGCTAGTCATAATGACTAACGCTACAATGTTGGAAGAACAACAAGCGCATGTGGTCGTTGAAATGATGGAAATGCGCAAAATGATAGAACAAAATGACTTGAAAATTGCAAGTCTTATGATCAAAGTTGAAGCTCGAGGAGAATCAAGTAATGTTTCAAAAAATCCAAACGCTTCCCACCATGATGGAGGGAAGACCCCTATATTGGATGAAAATAATATGTAAACCACTAGCAATTCCCAAAGAAGTAACCAAGGATTACATTCTACTTTTGTTGCCGGTCTATCTATGTAATAATTACAAGACGTGATCACTAATGTAGTGCATGCTTAGTGTGGAGGACCATCACAATCTTACTCAAATCCATACACTAAACGCATTGATAACATGAGAATACCTGTTGGATATCAGCCTCACAAATTTCAACAATTTGATGTGAAAAGGCAACGCAAAATAACTTGTTGCTTATTTCATCGAGACATGCAATAACGGTAGATCTGAAGGGGATATGCTAAAGAAACAATTTATTCATTCACTAAAATCTAACAATTTTTGTTAGTATATTGATCTTGAAGCTGGTTCAATTGATAATTGGGAGCAACTAGAACAAAAATTTCTGAACCGGTTCCATAGAACTAAGAGAACTGTCACTATGATTGAACTCTCCAATGCTCATGAATGGAAAGATGAACTTGTAGATTATATCGATCGTTGGAGGATTCTGAGCCTTAACTGTAGAGATAGACTCTCTGAGACATTTTCCATAAAGATGTGTATCCAAGGTATGAAATGGGGATTTGTATTTACTACAAAGGATACAACTCCCAACTTTTGAGAAGTTGGAAATAAAAGCTCACTGTTTATAAATTGACCTTGGAGATCAAGAGTCATCTATTCCTGATCCTCACAAAGAAAAGCAAGAGGTGAAGAAAGGAGGCACTTTCTCCAGGTCCCTATCAAAGGAAAGAAGAAAGAATCAATGGTTGTGACTACTACTCCTGTTAAACTGTCGCTAAATAGCAAAAAAGAGGGAAAATCGAAAAAATCTCCTAACATTGAGAGACGATGCCCTACATTGAAAGAAAGAGAAGAAAAGACATATCCATTCCTAGATTCCGATGTCTTGGAATGTTGCATGATTTGCTAAATAATGGACAACCCTATTACCCCATGTAAGCCTCTGAACAAGCCAAACAGATCAATGATCCGAACTATTGCAAGTATCATCTCATTATTAGCCATCCTATAGAAAAAGGTTGCATCTTAAAAGATAGAATTTTACAATTAACTTGTGATGGAAGAATGGTTCTTGATTTGAGGATGTTGTGGAGGCAAACTTGGCCTCTATTAAATCAACAGAAAGTAATTTTTGCACTTCAAGCAAAACTTGTCCTAAAAGGAAATAGTTGAGGATAGGTGATAGGGTTATCCAATTCGAATATTTTCATGAATTTACCCATTGCTCTTCCTCTAAAGATTCCATAGGTGGATGCTAAAATTACTTTTGAGGAGAAACAAGCCAAGGACCATGATGATAATGGTTAGATTTGGTCATAAGGAGAAAATCCAAAAAGTAACGTAGCATTTGTCCTTTGCACCCACAACTAAAGAGAAATTAAGGAAGAAAATTGTCAGTATTATCTGTTCATGAAGAAACAACCAGCAATCATTGACGGGCTAAAGTGACACATCTAGATGAGTATAAGAGACAGGTTGAGCTTAGATATTTCTCATACGACGATCCCGACAAGTACTCAGCTGAGTTAAAAGACTTAGATTTGAGTTTTGATCCTCATTCTACATGTTGTGTTAGCATTACATTTCTGATGAAGATTCATTGTTAGGTTTTAAATCACACAAATGCCCTCTTTTTGTTTCTGGACTTATCAATGAATAAAAGATAAATCAAATCCTTATTGATAAAGGGTCTACTATCAATATTATGCCTTAGTCAACATCGAAAATGTTAGACATATCAGTTGATGACCTAAGTCAAAGTCATCTAGTAATTCAAAGCTTTAACCAAGGGAGGTAATGAGCTTTAGGGATGATTCACCTTGATCTAATCATTGATAAGTTGAAAGCAATTACATTGTTTCATGTGATTAACGCGAAAACGTCATACAATCTCCTGTTAGGAAGACCTTGAACACATGAAAATGGAGTTATACCCTCAACATTACATCAATGCTTCAAATTCTATAAAAATAATATCATTATCAAAGTTGATACGGATAGTTAAGCCATTTAATGAAGTGGAGACATATGTTTGCTGAAGCAAATTCTACAAGGATTTGGATCTCTTATACATATGATGAATTGAATGAAGAGAAACAATAGACTCCTTTAGAACAAGTGGGCACAAAAAAAGATAAACTCCCAAAAGTCTTATGTTCAAAAAAGGTGCTTTCAACTACAAATGATGCTTCCAAAGTCTTTCGGCATGTTTCCAAGTCTCGAAGAAGAAATGGAGAAATTCCATTTGTCAAATACATTGTCACCAAAGAATGGGACAAAGGAACAAGAAAATGGAAAGAAATAGATTTCAAAGTTTTGAAAGAAAGCCATATATTACCTCTAGTTGAAACAACCTAACAAGAAAGGATAAAACCTTCTATAAAAGGATATGTAAAAGCAATTAGAGATGGTTCCCTAACAAGCGGACTAAAGAGGAATTTGATCCAAATGCATACAAACTGATGGCAAATATCAAAGAAAGAACGAGCTTTTTTTATGCAAGTCTTCAGGACGATCCCGACAAGTACTCAGCTGAGTTAAAAGACTTAGATTTGATTTTGATCCTCATTCTACATGTTGTGTTATGCATTACATTTCAGAAATGCTACATTGCAAACATCGTAATTTATGTAAATTGTCTCTTTTTGTTGGTGGACTTATCAATGAATTTGCGCATATATCATCATTAGATGTGTATAAGAGACAGATTTAAGAGGATGCCTTAGTCAACATCGAAAATGTTAGACATATCATTGATGACCTAAGTCAAAGTCATCTAGTAATTCAAAGCTTTAACCAAGGAGGTAATGAGCTTTAGGGATGATTCACCTTGATATAATCATTGATAAGTTGAAAGCAATTACATTGTTTCATGTGATTAACGCAAAATAAGAGACAGGACAAATATAGTTCAAGACCTTGCTCACATGAAAATGGAGTTATACCATCAACATTACATCAATGCTTCAAATTCTATAAAAATAATATCATTATCAAAGTTGATACGGATATTAAGCCATTTAATGAAGTGGAGACATATTTTGCTGAAGCAAATTCTACAAGGATTTGGATTAGTTGACAGAATATGATGAATTGAATGAAGAGAAACAATAGACTCCTTTAGAACAAGTGGGCACAAAAAAAGATAAACTCCCAAAAGTCTTATGTTCAAAAAAGGTGCTTTCAACTACAAATGATGCTTCCAAAGTCTTTCGGCATGTTTCCAAGTCTCGAAGAAGAAATGGAGAAATTCCATTTGTCAAATACATTGTCACCAAATAATGGGACAAAGGAATAAGAAAATGGAAAGAAATAGATTTCAAAACTTTTGAAAGAAAGCCATATATTACCTGTCTAGTTGAAACACACCTTTGTATAAAGGATAAAACCTTTATAAGGAGTTTATGCCTCGTTACTTTAGAGATGGTCTCTAACAATCTAGATGTGTAGAAGAGATTTCTTCCAAATGCATACAAACTGATGGCTAAGTGTGGATTTGATTTCTCCAAGGTAGCAACAAAAAATGAAAGTTCTACAAGAAACAAGCATTGGTGAAAGCCATGGCCTCAATGTGATGCAAAAGAAGTTATGCCCAAAAAGTTACTATGTTTCTCTATCAAAGTCAGGAATTGGATTCTCACCTTCTGAGCCCGTTCATATTTTGGGGAAAGAAAAAAAATCCAAGCACAATTTCTCAGTATATCACTGTGGAGGAAATCAATGATAAGGAGACAAAAGAAAAACCACCACATGGCTTTGTCTTTGATAGTTTAGGCATGCCAAATTCTCATACCTCTGCTTTTAGCAGATTGGGTACTAAAAGATCAAAACAATCTCAAAAGATCCTGCCGAAGCACAAGTCCGTACTTAGTAGATTGAGAAAAGACTACAGCTCAACTTATCAACTTTTGCAAAGTTTGGTTGATGACACAAAGGTGTTTGGCAAGGTTCTTTCACAAATAGAGAAATGACAGGAATGGAAAATCATAAAACAAGAACATTTGACACTTAAACGACATACTGTCATAGAATATTGTAAACTTGAAAAAGTCAACTTGAGAATAGTGGACAAGCCACTGTGGACAAGCTTAAGGAATTCAATTTGGGAACTGATGAAGAGCCAAGACCAATAATCGTCAGGAAAAACTTAAGTCCTGACAAAGAAAGAGAGTATGTCCAACTCTTAAATAAGAATAAATATGTCTTTACATGGACATACGAGGAAATGTCTGGACTTGGCCCAAAAGTAGTGGTCCATCACTTAGCTATAAAAGCTGGGATAAACCTAGTAAAACAATCCCAACATTTATTGTTACCAAATCTCATTCTAAGGTGAAAGTGGAGATTAATTAACTCATCAATGCGGGATTCATTACAGAAGTAAAATATCCAACAAGGATTTCGAGTATTGTCCCTGTGAAAAAGAAAAATTGACAAATTCGCATTTGTGTCAATTCAAGGTTTTGTGACTTAAATAAGGCATATCCAAAGGAAGACTTTCCTTTTCTGTTAACTGAAACAATGGTAGATGCTACTACTAGGTATGAAATCCTATCCTTTATGGATGGCTCATCTGGTTACAATCAAATTTGGATGTTATCAAAGGATGAGGAGTGCACAACATTTCATATACCTAAAGGCATATATTGTTACAAAGTAATGGCTGTTTGTGCTACCTATCAACATGCCATGCAAATGATTTTTGATGATATGCTACATAAGAACATAGAATGTTATGTTGATGATTTGGTCGTAAAATCAAAATTGAGAAATATCATTTGCACGATCTTTGCATGGTCTTTATCAATTGAGAAAATATCAACTAAAAATGGATCCTCTTAAATGTGCATACGGAGTTTTACTAGGAAAGTTCCTAGGTTTCATTGTCAGGCACCGTGGTTGAAATAGATCAGTCCAAGATAATTGCAATTTAGAAAATGCCACTGCCTAGGAATTTACATAAGCAATTGCGAAGTTTGCAAGGTAGCCTTTCATTTATTAGAAGATTCATTTCAAATCTTACTAGGCGATGTCAACCATTCAATCGATTTATGAACAAAGTGACTTCCTTTAATAAGACCAAGATTAGATAGTATCAAAAACTCTTTTTTAAATCCACCAGCATTAAGAGCTCCAATACCTGGCAAAGACATTTATTCTATAAATAGTTGCACAAGAAAAGTCCATTGGTGCACTACTTGCTCAAGAAAATGAGGAAGGTAGAAAAAGAGCTCTATATTACCTAAGTTGAAGTCTTACACAAAATGAGTTGAAATATTCACCCATTGAGAAGATGTATTGACTGCTCTTTTATGCAATAAAGAAATTGAGACACTACTTTGAAGTATACGCGGTTCGTCTCATATCATGCACTGACTTGGTGAAATATGTAATATCAAAACCTATTTTGATTGGAAGATTGGCAAGATGGTCGATTATTTTCAGTCAATATAAAATCATCTATGCACCAGTACACAAAAAGCCATCAAAGGACAAGCACTTGCAGACTTCTTAGTGGATCATCCAACACATGTTGATTGGGATATTTTTGATGATTTTCCTGATGAAGAAACATTTTTTTCTAAAATACTTTCACCATAGATGAGTTCTTTGATGAAGCAACAAGACGTGATGGAGCAAGGGCCGGGACTATATTTGTCTCTCCTGAAAGACAAATCATGGCATATTCAATTGTACATAGATGAGTTATGCTCTAATAATGTTACTGAGTATCAAGCTCTGATGATGGGACTTGAGATGGCAATCGAAATGAAAATAACGAACTTAGAAATTTGCAGAGATTCTAAGTTGGTCATTAAACAACTTTTAAGGGAATATGATGTCAAACACAAAGACCTCTTTCCATATTTCCATTATTCCACACAATTTTTGTCTATGTTTAATAGTTTATTTTAAGTCATGTCCCAAGAAAAGAAAATCAAATGGCTAATGCTCTAGCCAATCTAGCAGCAACTTTAGGCCTCATCTGAAGATAAAACAATTAAGGTTGCAATGTGTTGCATTGGGTAATACCTTCTTTTTCAAGTAATCAAATGGAGGACACAAATATTATATCTGAACCTGAAATTGAAACAAAAGATGATTGGCATTAACCACTAATTGATTACTTAGGACATGGAAAGCTATCTAAAGATTCTCGACATAGAACTGAGGTGAAAAATGAGCGCCACGCTTTGTTTCTACAAAGGCACACTTTATCACCATTCTTTTGAAGTCGTATTTCTTTGTTGTTTAGCAGATGAAGAATCCACTCAAGCGATGAAATTCTAGAATTTGTGGAGCATCAATCTGGCCCAAAACTGCATTTTTGCATAAAAAGAATGGGCTATTATTAGCCAGCCATGGTCAAAGATTGCATGGAATATGCAAAATGGTTAAAATCATGCCAATTTCATGCAAACTTTATTCATCAGCCACCTAAACCTTTATATTCGACGGTAGTGTCATAGCCATTTGATGCATGAGGGCTACAGGTAGCTGGTCCATTGCCTAAGTCATCTTGTGGGCATTTCTATATTCTTGCTACCACAGATTATTTTTCAAAGTGGGTTGAGGCTATTCCATTAGTCAAAATGACAAAGGAAAACATGGTGAACTTCATAAAAACAAATACACTTTGTAGATATGGGTGCCACAATACTTATTGATAATGGAAAAACTTTTGACAAAAAAATGATGAATCACTTTTGTGAACAATTTGGCTTCAAGCAATACAAGTCTTCAATATACAATGCCCCAGCTAATGGACTTGCTAAAGCATTTAACAAGACACTTTGCAACTTATTTAAAAAAGTAGTTGCTAAGTCAAAAGAGACTGGCATGAAAGATTCGAAGAGGCTCTTTGGATATATCGAACAACTTGTCGTACGCCTACACAAGCAACTCCGTATTCCTTAGTTTATGGGGTCGAGACAGTGTTGCCCATTGAGAAACAAATTCTTTCTCTATGGATAGCAATCCAAGAACGTAAGTCTTTCAACTGATGGAAATGCACATCTGCATCTAGCAAAGTCAGGAGCATTAGATGAGAAAAGACTTGAAGCCCAACAACAGTTAAATGTTATTAAGTCCTTCTGTCTAAAACTTTCCATAAGAAAGTAAGACGTCATTCATTTCAAATTGGAGATACTATTCTTGGTGTTCACAGACCTATCATAACTTCTCACAAAAAAAGAAATAAGTTCATATCAAAATGGAATGGATCTTATGTTGTACAAGAAGCCTACACAAATGGTGCATATAATACAGTTGCAGAAGATGGATTTCAAATTGGCCCCATTAGTGGCAAATTTCCAAAACAGTTTTATCGCTGACTAGAAAATGAAACACCCACCAATGGTATAGCACATGAATGAACTGTTAAAACACTCCATTAAATCTAGAGTTGTTAACAAATGTATACTCCTAGACCGCATGACCTAAAACTATGGACCGTAACCACCAATGGTGTAGCACGTGGATAAATTGCTAAAACAATTCCACTAAGTCCAAAGTGGTTAACAAATGGAAGCTTTTGGCTGGCACGAGCTAAAATTAAGGATGGCAACCACCAATAGTGTAGTATGTGGCTAAACTACTGAAACACTTCACCAAGTCGAAGGTGGTAAACAAATGGATGTTCTTGGCCTAGATGAGCTAAAACTATGAACGGAACCGACTCTCCATTCAAAAAAATTGAACTATGTTATGACTTGATCCCTTTTAAAAGGATACGTAGGTAGTTTGGAACAAAATTTCAAGTTCAGTCAAGATAAACAAAAACAAACTCCTCTCTCATAAGAGTAAATAAAAAAAAATTCAAAAAAAAATTCAAATTTGAGTTAAAGTAACTTGAACAATGTCATACATATCCGAAGAAATGCTAAATATGAAACAAATTGTGGTCTTAACTCTAAACAAGTTTTCACAAGAAAATAATAGGAAAGAAAGAGAGACTACACATCAATTTCCATCCAAGTAGAAGGGTTACGTGATCTTTGGTAGTTCAAGGCTTCTTCCTTTAACTCTTCAAGCTTTTTTTGTTTTTTTATGTTTAACAGTTATGATTAGATTCATGCCTTCTTCATTAACAAGGTCTTTAGCCAATTTGACCCTTATTGTTGTAGCCTCTATCACTTTAACTTTGTTTTCAAATCCTTTGTTAACTCTGCTTCTTTCATTTGGAGAGATTGTATTTCTTCACAATAGCAATCAGAATAGTGCTACAACTACCACGTTTGGTGTGCATGTCTGTGAAAACACACTTTTAAGCATAAAGTTTTCATTCTTAAATCACCCATACAATACACAAAAACTTTAAATAACCACTTTGTTAGTTTAACTTGTTAACTAAGTTGATTTCCATCACTAACAATATAATAAACCTATGAAAACCTTAAAAATAAAATAACCAAAAGCAAGACTTCAAAATAAAAAAATGGCATAAAATTTAATTGGACATGGGTTGCCTTCTATGCATTGCTCCTTTATAGTCAATGCACAGCTTGACTGTGAACAAGATAGTCAGAATAACCACTCTATACCAGAGGAAAAAGAACTCAATAATTGTTAGCGGTCGTGCATACTCTCTCTCTTTGTAGTTTCTCGCCATACACTTGTCCTCAACCTCCTTCTTGATTTCATCAGTTAGAAACTCAACTATGAATTGCCCATTTCCCCTAGTGCAGTTTACCTGCACCCCATTGATGTCTATGCAAATCAGCTTAACTTTATCTCATGATACTTAAGAGACTTGAGGATATCAAACTCTTTACGAGCCACTTCTTGATCTTCAACTCTTAAGGTCAGTCCATAACAGAATATGGAGTATAATGGCACCACAATACTATCCCCATCAATAGCCAAGTGGTGATCCTTCACAGTAGCTAGAATGTCTTGTGCTTTCTCCATAGCTAAGCCTAAAACCTTGATTGTCTCTTGCTTTGGAAGATCTTGAGGCATAGAAATTTGAAGCAATGAACTAGAGTCATCCTCAATAGGCTCATAGCGTGTCTAGTCTCTTATATCTCTAGATCTCGCTCATTTTCTTCATATTCTCCGCCCTCAATCATTTGAGATTCTAGTCTCCTTATGGAAAAAAATAGTTGACTTAGTTGATGCTCCAACCCTTGTAGACTGGCTCTTGTTCTCTCTTGAATTGCAAAGTATTACCAGGCAAAGAATTAATTAGCTCTTCCAATGACTTACCAGTTTGGGTATAAGGTTGTTGTGGTGGAACCGGTTGTATACACTGAAAATCTTGTGATGGATAACCAAACTCAGGATAATATATCCATTCTTGATTGTATTTATACGTGTAGAGGTCATACCAAGGTTGTGATGGATTTGGGAACCATTCATTGCTTCGAGAGCTAGGGCACATGTCAGTTAGCTAATTATCAGCACAAATCTAACAAGTATTTGCTCGTTGCATGTATTCTAATTGTTCGATAATAGTAGTGAAATCGTAGCAATATACCTCATAAGAATTTGTAGTATGATGGAGATGAAAAAGCACAGATCAAATAACAAGTATGAATAGTTAAATACAAAAATTTATAGCACAAAAATATGTGTATAAGAGACAGATAGCCCTTGAGTCTTATAGCCCTTGCCGATTTAATGTGTTTCCCAAAAATTAATCTAATTCTTCTTGTAAAAATGTATTAGTGGTGAGTTCAAGTCGTCCCACAGAGAATGGGATTAGATTTGTGCTCAAAATACAAGGAGGGGGGTTTTGAAAACTTGTAAATTAAAAACTAGCTCAAGCAATTAAAATTTAAGAAAATTCAATTAAAGAAGAATCTTCGTTCCGGTCATATCCACAAATGGAAATCCTATCAATTGATTATCAACACCAAAATATAATTCAATTCTGATACCAAGCACTAATTGAAGAATTAACCCAAACTCCAATTCAAAGTTGATTCTTACTTCTTCCTAAGGTTGGTTAATTTTCAACACGCGATCTAATTAACCCTAACTATT
The DNA here is from genome assembly GCA_025175665.1 of Cinchona pubescens. NCBI lineage: Eukaryota > Viridiplantae > Streptophyta > Magnoliopsida > Gentianales > Rubiaceae > Cinchona > Cinchona pubescens. The sequence continues at coordinate 170,113 of JANKKI010000475.1, forward strand.
AAATTAAGCCAGACATGAACCAAAGATTAATTAATCAAGAAGCATCAAAATCAAAAAGAACAATTAGGCTAATTAAACATAAACACACCCGGTTATGTCAATTAGTTGATTATTCTCCTAAACTCAATAATGCTAATCGAGCAATCATCAAACTTAGTTGCTTCACTGATTGAATCAAACACATGCAGTTAATACAACCTAACTATAGATCAATTCCAATAAGTCACTATTCTGTAACAATAGCAAATTAAAAAGGGCAATCATAAAATTAATGCAGAAAAATAATCAATACTTGATATAAAAAGAATAAAATTTAAGTACGTAAGTCTCTCAATTTAGTAGGATCAACCATGATTTCAATTCCCTTAACCAAGAAAAAGGTTCTAGGCACTAAGTATCATGGGAGAACACATAATAATGATTGCCGAAAAACTAATGACAAAACTAAGAATAAAAGTCATCTTCCTCGTGTCGTAACTTATAAGGGGTATTTATAATGAATACTATGGTTACAATTCCTGTCCTAGGATAAGAACGTGAAGACATCGGTTGAAAAAGAGTCCAACTATACGAAGAAATCCGCTGAAAATAAAAAATAAAAAATCATGTAACCCTTATGAGCTTGTGTGACGTACGTAGAATATACAGTGTGCATTTTTGTGCGATCAACTTCTGTAATTGAGCTCTCTGGAAATAGTGCATTTGCAGTGCTTAACCCTAGCACTTGTGTGCTAAATCTCCATACTATATTTCACGTTTGGCTTCAATTTTGACCATGATGCTCTTGCAATTTGATAACGTGTAAAACATCGAAGTTGTAACTCTCTTTCTTGGATTTCCAACGCATTTTAAATCAAGCCATTCAGAGCTTGGATGTCTCTTTACACTTAAAATATGAAACAGCATCAAAACAACTCCATGCTCGTGCACATTTCGCCCTCAGAATTTTCTTCCATCCTTTTCAGTTCTTTTCAATTTAACCTTGCAAAAGCTAACAATAACCAAATTAAGTTCAAGAATAACTTAAATCTTGCTTACAACACACAAAAACATGGTAAATGACACATAAAATGTAGAGCAATTAAGAACTTATCAATATTTCTTTTTTCACAGTGGCAAATTGGGATCTTTCGTCTTCTAGTTGCTTGATTACTTTTTGTTTTTACTTGCAGCCATGCCCAACTCATTAATTCTCATATAAGTAGCAACTATGTTGACAAAAGAGTCAACAATTGATTTGAGAATGCTAGGATCACCATCAAGTTTCTCGATGCTCTGATAAACCGAAGTAGCTTCTTAAGCAGATTTTGAACCCGATCAAGGGGTGCAAATTTGAGATTTTTAAGAAGATTTTCCCCATTGATTAAATGGCATATTGTATGATACTTGATGACATTCTCCCAAGCCTATATATGGAAACTTCTGTTGCAGGAATTTGCTTGGATATAGGCTTTCCAACTTCTACATGACACCGAGAAAGAAGTAGAGGGAGATCCTTGCCTTTCCCCTTTATAATTTTAGGAGGAATTTATTTGATAAATGATTAATCTCACTCATCACTACAAGCAAAGTCTTCAGCTTCAATAGTCTTGTTGTCATGAAAAACTACCTCATTCTCTCCTAACTTTAAAAAAAAAATTAAAAGTGTTAAAGAAAGGTTAACAAAATCGAGAGTGATTTTTTTTTTAAAATTAATGTGTTACTTGTTCTTTAATGCATTCTATAGATTTTGGACAGTCAAGAATATCAATCAAAGTGTCATCTTCCAATTGTTGAATCGATTTTTGAAGTACTAACAATCTATTCTTCTTAGAGTGATTTTCTTCAAAGTTCACATTTATTGCTGTCTCAACTAGATCTTTGCCCTGACCTCTCTTTAAAGGAGTCTGGGAATAGAATTCACATGTTCAATACTTTAGAAATCACCATTTGGTTTTGTGGTATCACAAGCAGTGTCATTTTCAGAATTGGAGTCAACTTCATTACAATCATGCCCCTTGGATGAGATAACATTTACTTTCTTCTTTCTAGGCATTGCTTCAGTACCCTGAATCAAAACAATTCAAATCCATTTTTTAGATAGCCTCCATGAACTCGTAACCACCATTCTTTATAAGTTTTGATGCTAAGGACTTTAAGTTCAGCGGGTATGCAGGAAGAAAAAATTGCCATTTGAATGTTTATTAATAGACATATTTGCCAAAGTTGTAGACTTTATGTGCAGGAGCCGAATGAATTACCTTTTTAATGTCTCCAAGTATGCACTAGCAATATCCGACATGCCTTTTAAATCGGCAAGGGCTATAAGACTCAACACATATGAGTCCTATGAGAGCATGAGCAAGTAGCAAGAAAGTATACTGATGAAATATTGAAGTGGCTCAATCTCCAAAGACCTATTGTCTACAACTTGTAAAGGGCAAGTTTGCAATACATTGCTGTGTGCCACTTTGCTTTCTTATTGATAACCAATTCATGAGCAGTATGATTTGAAAACTATTTGGCTCCACTTACGCCTGAGAAACTAGCTATCGTGGGTCCTAATTTCTGTTGCTTCAAAATGATCGGTATTGAAATATACTGCTACCATCCAACCACATAATGGATTAGAAAATATGAATACTTTGGTATACTTGGTTTTGGGGATCGAGTAATTCTTGCCAAACCAAGATAAATACTAGATAATACAGGTACTGCAAGGCTATATTGAGTAACTCTTGCCATCCTCTTGCCATCCAAGTAGTAGCTTTAAAAGTTGTTGGGCGAATCAAATTAACATCATCATTTAGTAAAGCAAAGGCACAAAGCCAATGAGAAAGAAAGGCATCTAGATAAGTCTCTTCCCACAAAGATGTGTCAAGACCAAGATCAACAAAGGCTTCCTCTTTTACAGGTTTTCTTGCGCGTGGTACTTCATAGTGACCACTAGGATTATGTGTAGAATAAGGCCACCCAAGAGACTTGCACAATGATGGTTTTTTTAAACTCATTATTGATTGCTCTTCTATACCAAAACTTAACCCATTGTGCAATGGAAAATTTTTCTTGATTTCCATATTTTGTTCGTGAGAAGAGACAGCTTAAATAAATACTCACAACAAGGAGAAATAAATCTTCTATTCTTCTTATTTATGCCCAGTAAGTGAGAGTATGAAAGAATTATTTCTTCATACATGACTACTATTATAGAAAGGCTACCAAGTATATGCAAATCCCACAATGAAATAGAAATTTCTCCTTCAGAAATATGGAACGTATTGGTAAAATGACACCAAGTTTCACAAAAGGCTCCCATAACTGGTTTGTCATAATCGTATATATATAGCGATGCATAAATTGCATTAAATATACTAGCCTTAACTAAGGTGTCTTCATTACGACCAAGGATTTCCATAGCCTAGTCCTAATATCCATGGACTGGTGAAAACTTTCCACCAAAATTTAATTTAGAGCCCCAATGTACTATGCCAGATGAGATTTCATGGGCTAAGGTGGTATATGAATCTGTGGAGGTTGAGTCTAAATGAAGTGGGGATAATAGTCGATGAGGATTAAGTATATCATTTTGTTTTGCACAATTAAGCTTCATAGTCCATTCTTTTACATAGTAAAGGTTTGCCAACGCACCCCACGTATGAGAAAAGGCCCCATATAAAGAGGTATTTTCGGGAAGCATAGTCCTATCCAACTTAATAGCTCATTCTCACTATTCCTGTATCTTATACACATCTAGATTGTATAAGCTCTCCGATTAACATCCTATCAAAAAAAAAAAAATTATGATCTTCTATTTTAAGGTTGATAAAAAAAAAAGAAAAAGAAATTGATCTTCTTTTTTAAAATTGATCAAACAAATATGATATTACTTTTTAAGGTTGATCAAAAAAAATTATGATATTTCTTTTTATGGTTATCATAAAAAATTATGATATTCCTTTTTAAGGTTGATCATAAAAAAAATGATCTTCCTTTTTAAGGTCGATCAAATAAAAAAAAAAAAAAAAAAAAGTATGAGGCTCCTTTTAAGTTCTACTTCTTTCTCGATGTCATTTTTAAGTTTGAAAGCTTAAAAATAAAAAATTATGATTCTTATTTTTTTTTAGACAAAAAATTAATTATGATCTTCCCTTTTGAGGTTGATCAAAAAAATTATGACCCATTTTAAGGTTGATCAAACAGAAAAATTATGATCTTCCTTTATAAAGTTGATAAAGAAAAATGATCTTCTTTTTTAAGGTTGATCAAAATAAAAAACATTATCTTCCTTTTTAAGGTTTATCCAAAAAAATTATGATCTTCCTCTTTAACGTTGATCCAAAAAAATTATATCTTCCTTTTTAAGGTTGATCCAAAAAAAAAAAAAAAAAAAAAAATCTTCCTTTGTAAGGTTGATTTAAAAAAAAAAATCATAATTAACCTTTTAAGGTCTATTAGGTTTAAAAAAAAAAAAAAGATATTCCATTTTAAGGTTGATCAAAAAAAATTTCTAATTTCACCTTTTAAGGTCATGGAAAAAAAATAAAAAAGAAAAGAGATCTACCTTTCAGAGTTGATCTCAAAATTTTTCTAATTAAACTTTTATGGTTGATTAATTTGAAAAAACTCCAAAATTCCTAATTAACCTTTTAAAGTCAATAAGGTTGGAAAAAAAGAAAGATTTCCTTTTCTAAGGTTGATCCCAAAAAAATTCCTAATTCACCTTTTAAGATCAATTAAGTTTTAAAAAAAAAAAAAAAAAAAAAAATGAGATTCCTCAGAGCATGCATGTCAAAGAATCCCTTTACAAGTTGTAGAAAGAAAAAAAAGATCCACATGCAGTAAAAATCCCTGCTGAACAAAATAAAACTGTTGGCAGAAGTCATGCATTCAAGCAAGTCGTGCATAGTTGTACTTTGAATGTGCATAAGTTGAAGCAAATAAAGTGTTGATTTATATGCTGCTTGATGAAAAGTTAAAGGATCATGCATCAAATTAAAAAAAAGAAAAAAAAACATGCAATTTAATTAATTTGCAATTTATAACATCCATGGGGATTCACGAATTTGGGTTCATACATGGCAAACAGGAAGCCAAAAAATCATGGACATAAGAATTAAAAAATAAGGGATAAAATAAATAAAAAATTAAAAAAAAAATCGTCCCTAACCTAGAATAAATTTGCAGTAGTAAGGTCTATTACAAAAAAAATAAAAAAATAAAAAAAAAAGTAGTAAGCTTTGGCAACTGAAAAAAAAATATGGTCAATTTGTATTGTAAGGGCCTATATTTATAAGGTTTTTACGAGAAACTCAAATTCTTTTAGTATTCTACTTTATCATTGTATGTATTCCATGTTTAGTAGGATTTTTCAATCTTCAACTCTAATCCAAAAACGGATTAGTATTTTGGACATTCGATTGGCGAAATACTTGAAGTCCCACCTCTTTGTGTTTACAACTAACTAAGAGTCGAAGTGGGGGCATTTGTAAAAATTAAAATTTTGCTAGTAAAAATATAAATTTTAATTGGTATAATAGCCTACAAAAATTGGCTATTTTATTAATTATAATTTATATTTATATTGCTACTAAATAATTATTAGCTAATTTTAATAATTATTAATTGACTAAATTAATAGTCATAAATAATTGTATTACAAATAAATGTCATGGATTTGATTTTTGACTACCACACTCAACTCTTGTTGTCATCTTTCATACATGTCAAAATTCCCATTAACTAAAATGAATTACATTTCATGTACATTTATAAATACAAATCTCATGGATAATTAAATAATTATCCTATAACTGAGATAAGTATAGTGTCCTGATAATTAAATCACACACCCAATAATTATTGTCATCCTTAACACGTGGCGAATTCTTATCGATGAAAATGAATTTGAACTCATTCAAAAAGACCTAGGATTCAAGCAAAAGCTACAGAGATACTACAAAAATCTTTCTAAGCATCCTCCTAAAAACACATTAAATTGTGTTTTTCATTTTTTTAAAAGATCAAAAATCTTTTAATTGAAAAACAAACTTTCAAGTTGAAATAAATTATTTTTCAACCTTCAAACCAACAGGAGGATTGAAAATTTATGTTAATCCAAAATAAAAAATCTTTAGCCCACGAATTAAATTCTTTAAGGAAATATAATTAGAGGATAATTTTCTTTTCTGCCAAGAAACTATACAGATATTGTAATTAATTTTCTGATTTATCAATAAAATTCAATTTATTCCTCTGATTCTTCGTTGTCATTAAATTAACTCAGAATTTGTGTTTGCAATTGCATCTATTCAAGTATGATATAGTTTTGATAATATGGAATTATGAACTATTTTATTTCTTGTTGGGTTTTGTATAGTTTTTTTTTTTTTTTAATTTTTGTATTAAGGATTTCAATCCAATATAATAGGCCCAATTGGTGAATGTGATTAATAGAATTCAAGAGCTTTTACCAAATTCAAATTTGGTTAACTGAATTTTATTTAAATTTAATTCAAAATTAAAATTGATTAATAATTTTAAGACTCATTTTCAAATTTTGATTGATTTATTTAACCAATTGGTTAACCAATTCTTATCACTATTGTGTTGCTTGTAATGCAATACATATTTAATTTTAAAGTTAAATCATTTAGATACCTATGTGAAATATTAGATCTTGTAATTGATCAATTACTAAAAGTAATATAATTGCTTGGGAAATAAATAAAATGAAAAACAAGAGAGAAAAGGATAAACATCTAGAAGAGTAAAAAATAAAAAACAATATAAACTAAAGTGATAGTGGCAGTTTTGTTCCTAAGATATGAACGAAAAGGATTTAAGCTCATGTCAAAAAAGTTAGATGTGAAAGTCACATTGGGCAATTTTTTTAATTTTTTTTTTTTTGGGCATTTAACCCAAAAGTAAACAAGTTAAAAATGCTTTGTTTGATTGATTTCATGCTTTTGATATCCTGTCTTCAAGCATTTCTTTACTGATTAAAAAAGAAATAAAAAAGAAAAAAGCAAATGATCATTTTGTTATTGAAAAAGATTTAACTGGTACTGGAAGACCAATGATTTGCAAATATAAGAATGCTAGAAATGGTAATTATGAAGATGATGGTGGTGAGATTTTCAAGCTAAGTGCGATTTCTGTGGATGAGCACTTAGAAAATACAGTGTTGTAAAACTTGGTGTCTAAATGAGGCCCACTTCTTCATTTTTCTTATATTAACATATATCACATTATATTTGATTCAAGGGAGGAATAAAATTAATAAATAAAACTACAAATCAAATTCATGTAAAAAATTTTAAAACTTTCTGCTTTAAGAGGATAGCGGGCCATAGTGATTTTGACAAGTGGAAGAGGGGTGGGGGTAAATTTTTTAGCTTAATTAGACATTATTCCTCCCTTGAGATTCATGATTGCATCTATCTCTGTTTTACTTTTAAAAAAAAATAAAATTACACTTACCTCCATTATTTTAAGTTTTGGAACACATCTTAGAATTTAAACATTAAAACTTGATTTCAAATATAAAGTGCTATTTTCTTTTCTATATTGCCTTGTTACGGCCAATAGCAATTCGAAATGAATTACGTATATGCATAAAAGGAATGGAAGTCGAAATAGTTTATAAATTATAGAGACAAAGTGAAATACTTTCTCTTTTTATGTAATATAAACAGTCAAATACAAATAAAAAAAATACCTAACAAAATAAGAAAACTATTCAAACAACATATAGTTTTTTTAAGTAATATAGAGATTATGATAAACATTATTATAATTAAGAAATAGAATTATTACATGAGCCAAAGAAAATTAAAAATAATATTCTTTGTGTACAAATAAAGTCTTAAAATAGGGGAGTGTGTAAAACTCTTTTTTTTTTCTTTTTTCTGATGTAGCAAAATTTATTGCTTCCATACAAAGGAGTGGAGGTTGACATGGCAGTGGGTCATTCTGGGTTATGGTTAGGCCTCCAAACGTGTTGGGATGTGTCAAGTTCACCTCATAGACTAGGCATGCCATGCCAGGCCAGGCCAGGAATTGAAAATACCTAATACATGACTGGCCCCCGTGCTAGGCTCATGACCTGCTTGCTTGGGCTAGCCCTCGGTCTCATCCCTAGATTGGCCCGTGGCTTGGACTCCGGGGCGGCTCCCTAGTTGGCCTACTTTTAAAGTTAAATGAAATTACACCAAGTTAAAACTTATTTTTATTACAAATAAGTACTATTTCATTTCAAACTTCGTATTACAAGTTAACATTTACACAAGTTATATTTATAATTTGAAATCATTACTTATTAGTATTTTTCATTTTGCATAACTTAAGGGAAAGAAGTTATTACTAATTATTTCAAAATTATTTTTTATGTAACTCAAATTTAGCATTTATTTTTAAATTGTTTACTTATTTTCATAAATAATTATAATTGTAACTTATTGTTTATTAATCATATAAGAAAAGTATATTATTAGAATAAAACGACCTTGAGCCAAACCCCCACCATCTCAAGGTAGTATGTGTATAAGAGACAGTGAAAAAGTAAAGGAGGAGGACATAGAAACTCACTCCAAATGTTACAAGTTATAAGACTAATATATGAAATAAAAAACATAAATAAACTAATAACTAGATATATAAGAAGGGGAACATAGAACCTTAACTCCAAACAATTACTAAGGAAATGTAAAATCCTATCTTTACATCATTTGGTGAACTACTACTACTTCCATTGTTGTTAAAGTCTTGCATCAATCCTTATTTTCATTTTTTAGTGTCGAGCTAATCCTTTAAGAACACCAACATCTCCAAAGTAAGAGTCTTGGTTCTTCTAGATGCATCTAAGAATTGTCCTAGATGAAAGAAAACTGCTTACAAGCAACACATTTGCAGAGTACTTAGATTACAATCGAGAGCTGTCTCTTATACAATAGAATAATCACATCTTCAATCTCGCCATCGAACAAGAATATCAAAACTTGGTAGGCCTTTATCTAATAGAGGCCTAAAATACCATGCAATTTTTGTTGAACATATTCAAATTATGTTCCAATAAATTAAGTTGAGATAAGAGAATTTATTGATATTATGACCAATTATCAGTGAATGATTCGAATTATTGTGTGAAGGAATAAAATCATTGTCCTTGAAAGTGATTTCAACCTCCACGGGATTGTAATCTACATTGGGTGCAAATGGGTCACAGAGCAGTCACCCTCCAAGATGCAACGGTAGTCTCAGTTGCATGCACTCGCAAGTAAGGCTTTGAGCTACTACAGAACTACTCAATACCAAGAATATGAGAAGGAGCAGAAGTTGATAAAGGAGTTCGATGTCTTGAAAAGGAACTCAAGGCCTCTATTGATAGTGATGAATCCACCCAAAATTTATAAGTCACAACACTATCTTGAGAGAAAAGATAGGTGCCTTGAGAAAAAAGTTAGGAAATTCATCTGTCTAGGGAAAAAAGTTAGGAACGATACGTAAGTAAAGTTCTACACAAAATAGGTGATCAGTATAGACAAAAAATATAGGAAAGAAAAATGTGAAAGAAGTAAAACTCTAATAATTCACATGTATTCACCACATCCCGCCATGCCAGGCAAGACGGGCTCGTGTGTGCTTGAGAAAAATTCCCATACCATCAACCATGCATAGCCTAGGCTTCTAACTAGTGTTACACATAGGCAAAACACTAAACACATATATGTTGAGGAAATCCATTAGTACTTTCCAATGTGAGACAAAGACTATCACAAAAGAAGAGAACAGAAAATGGAAGGAAATTCAAATTTATTGAAATTGCATTTTGGAGGCAAAAATCTAACAATCCCCCACATGACTCTAAAATACAGAAGTGGTACCAAGTTAAGAAACCTAAAACATAAATGACGATGTCTTTTGCACTTGAATCGCAATTAGTGCATTCAACAAAGAAATATACGGAAGATAGGTGACCAAGGTCTTGAACCTCCTTCCTTAATGCACACTTCTATAATTGAGCATATGTTAGACTTCAATCTATTGCAAGCTCTCGGTTTGGTACCTTTTGAGCCATGTACCTTACCTGGATATTCATGATTGCTCCAGAGATATATTCAATAATCTCATAGGAAGCGGCTCCCACTTTCATACTCAACTATAATGGATACAAGTTCATTAAGAGTCATTGACTCAACCCTCACATTTTAGACATTGTGTAAGCACTATCTACACCATAGGGAGGGACCACATATGATAGTACAATGGAATATCTTTGTGACTTGTTATTATCCATCGAACCAACTTTGTGGGATCTCCAGTAATGTAAGTTGGATTGCCATCACATTCAATTACCATCACGAGTCTAAGTCCCATCCCCCTCAACGTATCTAGGACTTTATCTCGATTCAGTCCTTTAAAGGAGTAGAGTAACTCTATCGGGACTTCACAACGCCCTTAGTTATTGCCCCATTGCTCATGAGCTACTTCAAAATGTTGTGTCTCACACGCATATGCCGGCCTTTTTGTTCAGTCATTGCTCTCTATCTTTGCAATAATTACCTATAGATTCCAACACAAGAAACAAACAAAGGTTTCCCCAGTAATGGATTTATGAGTAATTTAGCTCTTGAGGATGTCAATTTAATGCAACAAACTCATATTTGATAAAGTATCAGTCATTGTAAGTTCACTTAGATTATTATAAGGGTATAGTTCTATCTAAGAGTGTGAATCGTAATCAAATGCGTGATTAATCACATCTCCCAACACATGGCAGAGTTGCTCAGAAAAATTACTGAATAATACTCTAGCATATCCAAGAAACATATATGTGATATAACACTCAATTTGATAAGAACTTCTGACATCAAAACTTTCTGTTTGAATGAATGCACTTAAGTGCATCGCATTCCTAGAATATCTTTTCACTCATACATCGTAAAAATAATTATTATTCTCAATTTGACAAAGTCATTAGAGACGATTCACACATAACATTAAATTTACATGACATAGTTAGTATGAACTTACTAGTCATCATAAATATGCATTTGTCATTTTAATATTTATGGTTAGATAAAAATCTTAAACCCTACATTTGATATACACAAAGTACAAATGTACATTTGAGCAAGTAGATACCTGTATAGTATATCTTTAACATAAAATACTAAATAGATCAATACAATAATACAACCTCAGGTATCATCTCATATGATATTGTAGTTTAAGAATCACATAGGACTAGTCTTCACCGAAAATTCATTTCATATTGTATAATTTCCTTAACTTGTTTGCTTGGTGAGTTAACACACTCAATCTATACTTTTGTGATTTACACCTTTATAATTGTAATTATCACCAACATGCAGATTTATTTTGTAATCAATCAAGGCATTTTGGGCATGTTATCTCGCAGAACAAATTTCATCAACTATTCACGCCCCACATTTTGAGAGATTTAGGAAGATTTATTCATTACATGTATAGAATATCATCAACTTGCTCAAATCTTAGAACCCATCAAATAGGTGTATCTTAAAGGAAGATACTTCCATAGTTTGGTGATACTAACAAATATATGTATCAAATAAATAACCAAGACTCGGGTTCTAAAAGTTTAATACAAATACAATGTATAATTTAGGACATAATCAGTCATGGTCATAACACTTGTTCTAAAGACCTTTAGGCCAAAATTCAACAAGTCGAAGATTTATAGTCATATAAATTTTTCAACGACACAATCTCATAGAATGTTATAACCAAGCTATTTACCTGAAATCATTCAAGAAGACTACAATAATAGTTTTCTTTATCTCTAAAATTTTGGTGATGTTTGAAAAATTTTAACATTGTCAATCAAAATAGACTTATCATTGAATAGGTGTTTGAGAACTCTATTTTTCTTAATGGCAAAATGATTGCTAAATCTATACACATTCTAATCTACTTTATGTTCAATTATCATCAATAAAATATATAGGCAAAACTATTCGAAGTCTTTGGGTAAAAAGTCTATTAAGCAATTTCACTTTTACCAAATTCAAGTCTTCAAGGCAAATAGCCTTTCTTCATTTATTTATTTATTTTTTTCCCAACACTACTTACAAGTTTTAAATTCTTATTCTCAAGAATATATGTAGTTAACCCATCAACGCTTGTTTTAATCTTATTATAGTGGTTGACCAATACATACTGTATTGATTGGAACAAACATATGTATGTTTTTCAATTAAAAATTAATTAATTTCCTTGATCCAACTATTATCATACAAAGTTCAATCAAATTTGAACCAAAATTCATAAGATCACACAGGAACATAAGTAATAATAATGCCTTTGATATTAATCAATCCTACACATTACATGTAATTCGTGATAAGTAATTGTTATATTTATAACATTTAACTCACATTACATAATCCTTATTTTCAACACAGATAATCTTATTATACGTAGGATTATTCTCAATAATCCACTTTACTGTTTTATTATATTACAAATAACAAAGCAACATTATTAATGAATGGATTGAATTGACCAAGTCTCACTTAATCAAATTTAATTCAATTTATCCAATTTAATAAATTAAATTCTTTGTCATGCCACCACATATAGAAATAATGCAATAATTAGTATTATCCGAATATTAAAGACAAGAACTTAAAATTTCTCTATGAAATTCATCCATATTATAAGAATAAAATCATAATATCTGAGACCATACAAAAACAAATCAAATTTCATATAAAACACATATGTCATACCCCTACTTTATAAGCTAAAACCCTCAAATGAAGAACAAAAACCAAGCTAAAAGTACATGAAAATAATATCTTTTAGAGAGTTAACATGATACAACAATTAGTAGTTCACAAAAACATCTACCTTTGTAATAATTTTTAAAACATACAGTAGATTTAGAATAATTTAAATCCTTTAAAAAATTTTGAATATTTGGTAATTATCAATACTTTGTTAGCGATTAGTAGAAAATTTTAAAAATTTTTGAATATTCAAAATACTTTACAGTTATATCATATTAATAACTTTAGTTATTTTATTTTATTTTATTTTTTACTTACCAAAAATAATATATATATATATATATATTACTTATTTTCTATCACTAATTAAATAAAAAAATTAATATAGGCTTAAATATTCAAAATCTTAACGTTATCTTTATACATATTAAGTAGTTATTTCATAGAACAAATGAATAAAAATTAATTATACAACTATAGCACATAATTCTAATTTCTATGTAGTTCGACTATTTATATGTAAAAAGTTTAGCTTATTTTAAAGAAAAAAAACAAAATCAGTTTTTGATCCTAAAATAAATATTTTAAACGCATAATTAACACCTATGAAGTAGTTTTATTTGGAAAAATGAATACAAACTAATTAGGCATTCTAAAAGATAATTCTTAATTTTATGTTGTTAGACCATTTATATTCACAAAAAAATTTAGTCCCTTTTCATCAAAAAAAAAAAAAAACCTATATCTACCTTTCTTCACGGCATTTGTCATGCTCTCATTTTTCTACTACCTTTTTTATAACAAAATACAATATCCATTCTATTATGTAGATAATATCTATAAAATAGTGTTTACTATTAAAAATATATGAACTTTTACAAAAATTATTTTAACCAATTACAACCATTAAAGCACCCTATCATTATCAAATTACTAATAGTAATCATTATTAACAATTTTTTTTTTCAAATGAATAAATGAATCTTGCGGTTATATTTTTCAAAAAAGATCTTAATTCATTTTGCACTAATGAATTAAACAAAATGAACTCTTTATCTACATTAATCATAGCAAACAATTATTATTTTTTTTTTTTTACAAAATAACATTTAACTACTGTCTAACTTATTAATTATATCTTACAACTAATTCTTTTTTTATTCAAAACAATAATTATTTATCAATAACTTTAATTCTTTTTAAAACAACAATTACTATTGTGTAGCTTATTATATCATATAATTTACTCTTTTTTTTTTTACACAATACGTATCTATCAACAATTATATTTACCTATCATCTAACTAATTAATTAATAAATTAATACTTTTTAATATACAACACACTACATAATAATTTAACATTCAAAAAAATAAAAACCTCAATCCATCTCTCAATCCACTAATCCATCTATCTTTTTTCAAATTCAAAAGGTTTTCCATCAAAGATTAAATTCTCTTATCCCTCCCATTTTCTTTACTCTTTCATATTTTTCCTGATCCTATTGAGTAAATATCTCTCTATATATATATATATATCTGTGTGTGTGTGTGTATTAAAGCAAAAGAGGTATTTGTGAGAAACAACTAGAGGATGACAAGTGGAGAGATAAAAGTATAACAAATCTAAGTAAATAATGAGGATAAAAGAAAAATAATTTAATTAATTAACCATACGAATTCAAATTACTCACCTAAATCTTTTCTTTAACTACTTTTATTTATTTAACATGGTTACTTTATGCACATATACCTCTTATAATTATTAATATTAAATGGCAATTTAAAATGATGTTATTAATATTAACAAGTGAAATATATATTTCTTAATTTAAAAATCTTTAGATTTATAATATGTAAAAGGCTATTACAGATAACTTTTATTAAATACTAAAAGATTTAACCTAATTATGTTTCAGTAATATCATTCTTAAAATCTTATTACATTCAAGAATGAATAATTTTATCAAAAACTAAAAAATATATAGATATTGAAAAAAGATACACACAAAGTTTTGAAATCATTATTTTTTACATACTTTCAATGTCATTTTTAAATGATGATGTAATTATACTACATTTAAAGTAACCTTAATAGTCTGTCTTCTCTATTTATTAGTACAAAAAAAATGACAAAAATTTAAAATTATTATTCTTTGCATACTTTCAACGTTGTTCTTAAATGATGATGTAATGATATTATATTTAAAAGTAACTTTAATAGTTTGCCTTCTCCATTTACAAGTATGCTTTTGATTGCTATAAGTGTTCTTTCATTTTCTGATGTAGAAAATAACTCCAACTTTCTTTTTAGTATGTGATATTCACAAATTATTTTCAAAAATTACATAATTGAAAAAAAATTATTTTATGAATAATATAATCACTTAAGAAGCATAGGTTGTTAGATAGTTATATTAGATAAAATATATAGAAAATTGCCATTGCTTTGGGAAAAGTTACGGAAAAATATTTCAAATAACATTACTTTTAGTTTTTATTTTTTTTAAAATTTTCTATTGATCGCTAACAAAGTATTGATTTTGATATCTTTTTTTTTTTGACTATTTATTTGTACAATATTAAGTGTTATTTAGTTTTTTAATTATTACTTTCATACACAAATCTAATTTTCAAAAAATAATTAACTTTTAAATTAATTTTAATAATTATTTATAAGAAAGAAGCATCATAATTTTAATAAAATTTAATAATAATGGTCCTAAATCATGTCTTTTCTTTGAATTTCTGGCATTGTAAAATTTATTGATATTGTTACAGAGTTTTATTTAGTTTAATTATTAAAAGTTTTTGCCATCATTATTATTTCACTAAAATCATTTTTTATAAAAATTACACACAGATATTTACAGTTTTAAAATAAAACGGTATATATGTGTATAAATATTTTTTTTATCTTTCCTTGTGTAGCACATGTTTTCATTATTATATTAAAAAATTAAAATTTTAATATTCATCTTCCTTTATGTATTATAAAATTACAATAATAAATTACATTACTAACTCGATACTTTTGAATTTATAATGAAATAAAATTACTTAAGTAATCTTTAAATAAGAAAAATTTATTATTTATACATTACTTAAGTAATTTATCATTATAACTATCCAAATAACCAAAAAATCATCGATTATTAAGTAATAATAAGAAATTTAATGATAAGACTGTCTCTTATTTCTACTTAACACATGTGTATAAGAGACAATGACATGCTATGTTATGGAATTATAGTTTAATACTTGTATCAATAACAGTTTTTAGGAAATTCCATTATTACTTATTTTGTTTATATAAATAAAAATAAATATGTAAAAATATCATAATATTTATATTTATTAGAAATATTATTTAGTTTACTTAATTTAATTATAAAAAGTTGCACGCAATCATCATGATCATTGTTTCATTTTATAAGTTAAATACATTTACATGTTTACCTGTGCATAACACGGTTTTTCTGCTGGTATGTAGAAATAATGAATTAAATAAGAGAACGATGAAGAGTAAAACTTAATCCTACCATGCAATAAAATTTGTTGACCATAACAAAAATGATTTTTTTTTATCCACCTACTAATGAATAGCAATAATTCTCACGTAAGAAAGAATTAAAATCTGTCACAATTGTAAATAAAAAGAAACGTGTTAGATGATATGATAATCATATTAGGATCATATGAATTTAAAGAATAATACATGAACACTACCGATTAATTGATTGCGTGACCATTCAAGTAAGGTCATAGGCTGATGTTTAAATTTTTAATCCAAAACACTATAATAAATAAAACACATGTTTTGAATCCCAGATGATAAGAACTGTTTTATTAATTTTATTTGAAATAAAGAATTTTTTTAAATGGATTTGAATGATATTTTCAAGATATGAAAAATCGCAAACCAAAGATATGAATTCCACATTTACAATCCAAGCATGATATACCATTGAAGCTTATAGTTAGTGATTGATAGAGGTAAAATTATCTCCCATTGATTTTATTTTTATACGAAAGAAAGAAAAAAGAAATATTGGATAATTCCAAAAAATGATCTTAAGACAGAAGAAGGGTGATAATAAAGGGTGGAAAATTGTGTCTAGATTAAATTTTAGCTTTATTGAATAAATTGAACTTTTTTTAGGTAAATAGATTGAACTTAATTAAGATTGAAGAGAATATTAAACCTTTCATCCATAAAACAATTTTTTTGAAATAGGTCTCTTTAATTATGTTTAAGTCCTATATTTAAAAATTCTAGTACATAAGATGACGTTTGCTAATGGATACCATTTTCAGAAATTAGAATATTGAGATATGGATAACATAAAAAACGTATGTCTTGCGTGTTTTCTAATTTGTGCGGATGTATACAAAATGAATTTAGAAAATGTATATTGTCAAATCTGTACCTCTTATAGATAAGGTAGAAGTTATATATAAAATGGGCATAACCCAATTTGAGCAATTGAGATTCATAATCCATCATTTCTCTTCATTCAGGCAAGCCGAGTTGGTGAAAGATATATATATTAAATTTATATGATGAAATAATGCATTTAAAATATTTAGTTTCTTATCATAAACTAGATTTCTAAAAAAAATGAACTAAACTATTTTTATGGTATAAATGATCGAATAATATAGAAATTAAAAAATAATTTGTTGGCATCCATAATTAGTTTGTATTAATATTTCATAATAATAAAAAATACTTGACAAGTGAAAAATACGTATTTAAAAATTTATTTTATGACCATAAACTCATTTTGTTTTTTTTAAATGGACTAATCTTTTTTGTAGATATAAATATTTGGACGATATAGAAATTAATAATTATTTGTTATAGTCAATAATTAGTTTGTATATATTTTTTGTAATTAAAACACTATCTAACACTATGTGTGAAGATAAAGTTAAAACTTTTAATATTTCAACCCATTTTAGTTCTTTAATTATTTAATGAAGTTATACAATAAAAAATAGTATGCTGCCACTTGACATCCTCTAGTAGTTTCTCATTAAACACCCCTTTTTTCTATACTATATAGTAGTAGCTGCGAGTTCATGCAATGGGAAGATGAATGTATTTAATTTGTAGAATAAAATAATATCAGTGGAATCATACTTGAAACTTTTAATTAACTAAATAAAGACAAATAGCTAACGTAATTAGCAAATTCTACAACATTAAAAATAAAATAAAAAAGAGAGAGGACATTTAAGGAGCATAGTTGTTGAATATGCCATTAAAATCGTTATATTCTTGCCCTAGTAAAATTTGTTCAATTTTCATTGTTATGCACATTACATAACCAAAGATATTATTTTATCTATATGACAATCTTTTAAAATTTCACATTTAAAATATTACATAATAAACATCAAGACTTCAAAATTTTAAATTAGACTATGAGATCAAAGTTTCAATAAGTATTTAATTCTATCAAAATTATGGAACCCAAGAATGTCACATTTATGTGTAATACAAAAATGTGCGATACTAATGTGTTATTAGGTTGAATTTATAAAATTAAGAAAAATGCTAACAATTGATTTTACACATCTAGATGTGTTTAAAGATAAAAGTAAATGTTATTACATTAAATCTGTCTCTTCAAAAGTAGAGAAGAACCAATAATAAAAGTCACTTGTGACTTATTTGAATCCTTTCACTAGGATGTACTTTAATTATTATTAATAACGGTGCATTTATACAAAATGATAAAGTGACAAAAGTCGTGTCACCAGAACCGGAAAAAAAAGAATGACATTCAACCAAAACTCTAAAATCAAAAGGTTGAAGATGTAATAGGATTCACAACATAGACTGATTTTTTGTAAGTGGTCCTGAATTTGTAACTTTGTAAACCATTTTCCTATTAATAAAGGGGATAGCCCTGACTACACAATGTGGCTTCAAATAAAAACAAAGAAAAGTATTAAAATTACTTTTTAACATAACATATATACATCCTCACCTGAAAATTACATCCAGAGATATTGAATAGTTAATTACTAATGAACATAATGTTAGAAGAATGTGCAAAGATTTATTAAAAATTAAATTTTAAATCTTTGTTTCCTTTATGTCATAGAGTGGATTAGCAATTGGAGGAATTGCAAATTTTGTCTATCAACTACTTTTAAAATCTTATGGAGGACCTCCAATTTGTTTTGTCAACTTTTTTCATTTTTTAATTTTCTTTTGATCCCACGAAAGTTTCCTAAGTTACGCTTTCTCTTTCATCTCAGCTTTGCAATAAGAAGAGGGTGAGATCATTAATCTCTGATAACTATAGGAACTAGAGTTATTTTTCTTGTTTAAACTAGCATATTGTTAGTATTTTCTGGATTTTAGAGTAGATTTATGTGTTTTTACTTCGTTTTATTGCAATTAGTAGTTGCAATTGCATTTGTGTAAATATTACCGTTTTAGTATTAATTTTAGTTTAAATTGTACTGCTGTCTTTTATACACATATAGATGTGTATAAGAGACAGTATGGAGTCTATAGGATCAAGATTTCCAAGAGAAAATGGGTAAAAAGGAGATTTCAATGTTGTAGAGGAGGCTCTTTCTAATGATATGGAAATTGCATTAGAAATCCATTTCACAATATGGATGAAAATTTTCAGGCTTATTTAGGCTTCCATATTGCGATATGGATTCACAATACAAATCCCATATCACGATATAGAGTCACATCCAACATTGTAATTTTTGCCAATTTGTAATCTTTTTACTCAAGGTACCTTTAGATTCTAGACTTGTACTACTCAAGAAGTATGCAGATAGTTAGTACAAAACACACAATATTTGGTATAATGTGTATTTTTAGTTTTAGTGTAGATTAGAACCTTGTTAACAATTAAGTTTCCTTTCTAAATAAAAGTTCTCTTTAATTTCATCTCTAGATCTAGTCTTTAATTTCTTGGAAGTTTTAATCTCTAGTGGGCTTTCAAATAGCTACAAGTAGATATAATTTTTACTTGCTTTCTCTTAAATTTCTTGCAACCTAAGTTTCTTAAAGTTTAAGTCTTCTTTTGAATTTCTTCAAGAATTATTGTCAATTTAGTGATTTCCTAGTTTAAAATCTTCATTCTTTGCATTAGTTAGTCGTAATTTGTAGTGGGCTTTCTTTTAAATCCAACTAAAATAGAAAATTTTGTAGTTTTAGTCAATTTCCTTCTCAATTCAGAACAAAATGGATATTTCTTAATTTTCATGCTTTCTTATTGCTTTCCTTAATCAAATTAGCCATAATTGCTTTCAAATTTCAATCTTGTTTTAGTAAAATTAGGTAATTTAGGGTTAATTTACTTTTTTTACTTAGGATAATCTAGATTGTTCCTTAATCATTAGTTCTACTTGCTTTCGTAGAATAAAATTTATTTTTTTAATTGATTTAAATTTAGTTTCTTTTTATTAGTTCATAAACTTTAGTTGTTTTAAATGTTTGGTTTTATGGCTTTTCTTAGGTAAGTAGCAAGTGGCAAGTGGGTATCGTTCCCACTTGCCACTTACTACTTAACTACCCTATATACTTGTTGGCGTGAGGGTAAGCAGTTTAAGTGATTATACGTTTTTTAATACTTGTGTTATTTGATCTTTGTTTTGATTTGATAACTTTACCCAATGAGCAATCCAACAAGTTTTTGACATCGTTGTCAGGGATTGTCCTTAAGTAACAACAATATTAGGTGCTTTGAGGGTTGTGTAGATTAGGCTTTTTTAATTGTTAGAGTAGTTAACTTTAGTTTTAATTAGTAGTTTCTTTCTTGTTTATGTTACATTACTTGCTTTTGATTGGCTTGACACTTGAATTAACTTGGTTACTTTGCTTTTGTAGTGCATGGTACGAGAAAAGGACGATTTCATTAGCCTTGATGAAAAATTGGAAAGAGAGTTAAGAAGGCTTAGAAAGGAAAAATGAGTGCAACAAGAACTAGAGAAGCTTTTAATGGCAAATCCACATAACAGTGCAAGGGGTTTTAATGAAAATACAAGGATAGATGATAATGAAGAAGTCGAAGCCAATAATGGCTTGGGTGGTTTTGACATTGGAATCCTCATAGGGTCAATGGCCATGAAAATTTCAATGGTGATGTGAAAACAATGGACATGGAATGAATGAAAATGGAAGTCCCTTGAGAGATGATGCGATACCAAATTTTGATTCTGGGGTTTCCCACGATCCCACACTTAGAACTAGACAGTTTGCATTTTCTTTAGAGTTCACTTATTAGAAATTTTATTCTTAGATTAATTTTCCATTTCAAAGCACAATCAGCTTACTTTCTTGTAAGGATTTAATTAAAGGCTATTATTTGAAGATCTTAATTCGGTTTTTTCTTTCTTTTTGTTATTTAATTAAGTTTTTTTCTTGTTTATTTAATTCTCGTGCAATTAATCTTAGTAGCCTTTGATCGTCCTCAAGCAAGCATAAAATTAAAACAATTAAACATATCAAAATTCCACTCAACATATTTTTGCAATTATCCACATAAATAATCAAAAATCAATCCACCAATTGGAATAGTCTAAGAACTCAAGAGTTCAAATGCTAATAAAAATGCCACCCAAAACATGAGATTCACGCGTATGTGTCCAATCATTCAAAAACTCATATTTGAAAGCACTTAAATTAATTCATATAACCCTCAAAAATTTTCTAAACACCCCATAGCTCACTTTTCTTGTACTTCTCTACTAATCTAGACAACCGATTCAATTCAAATTAGGTAAGACTTTTTAACTTGTAACGTAGATTAAGGTATTGGTTGACCAAAGAAGGAAAAGGATATCACAAACAAGAACAAGAGCTTTATAGAAATACCGGCCACACATTAAAAAAACTTCTCTTCACATACAAGGCATCATACATCCACAACCCCACACTTGAATAATAAACACTCATGAAAATTTTCAAACAAATAAACAATAGGTAAAGAGTTACCCTTTCTTTGATTTGGCCAAACATGCCAACATTCCTCTAGACATTTATTCATCGTCATTATTTTTTCGTGTCTGCTCACAATACGGGTACCAGTGGTAGGCACTACACGTAGCTGATAAGTGCAAGTGTGTATCTGTAGCTAGAGATGGGCACAACTTGCAAATACAGGTTCTAGTAATAGGCACTACCTATATATATCAAGAATGTAACATTATTTTTTCAATTTCTCTCCAATACCCCTTCTTGCTCCGTAAATGTCCACCACTCAATCTCACAATCTTCCACCTCATTTAGTACCTTCTACCTTTATCTCACCTTAACAATTAATATGTATAATAAAACTATTTATGGGACAATTTAGAGAGAGAAATCAAAAGTAATTATTAGACTCAATAAGGATAGGTAAAATAAGTTTAAATGAAGTAAGGCAAATAATGTTTCTCTCCATTCATAACAATTCAAAGCTCAAGCAAGGTACTAGGGATAAAAATTTTAAAGAGTTGGCTAGAAAGGCTCAAGCAACCAAAGAAGGCTCTACTCTCATATTTAAACCAAATCAAGTTGTCTAAAAATTTCACTTTGAAAATGTAATAAAGCAAGTTTCTGAGATACAATATTAATAAATCTACATAATAATCTCTAAAATATCCAAACCAAAAATTAATTCATGGCTAAGTGCTCAAAATTCTTAAAAATCATGCATGAAAAATAATAACACTGACTACTCACTCATGAATGTTTCAACTGAAGAGTTATTTTGTAGAAAAATAGAGAAACATGTTAAGAAAAAAAATTTAAAAATCCCAAAGAATTTTCAACTATACTCAAAAATTTTCAAAAATTTTGAAAAGCTCTCAAATCAAAAGAAAACTTAAATATTGCAGCAAACATGAGCAAAATACACCAAACAACTTATAAATCCAGATAACTCCCCACCCCACTTGTAAAAATAAATATTGTCCACAATGCAAAAATAAAAGCATGAAGTGCAAAAAGGAAAAGTTTTTCTGGATGCAATTCACGTTTGGAGTAGTATCCTGCTATAAATATCCCTTTGACGTGAATTGAAGCTCATGTAACACTAGATAGAACAAAACAGAGAACTCCTTTGAGACAATTAAGAAAAAAAAAGAAAATTGTAGAATTACCAATCCAACAATAGTCAGGAAAAAACTTAATCCCTTAAGGGAATACATAACACAAAAATAAAGAAAAGCACAACTATGAAAATTAAACTACTAAAAAATAAAAATAGCTAAAATGTCCGATAAATAAAAACAACTAAAATGTATGGAAATCAACTCAAGAATAAGAAAATCATTAAAATGGCCCTAAGCATAAGGCATCAAAGATCAGGTGCCAAATCCTACTATAATGTAAGAAACAACAGGAATGTTGATGAATTCTCTCCTCGTTCCCTAGCCAACTGGTGAGCCCCCATGGTCTACTACCTGGTATGTTGATACTGAATGTAAGCGTCAAAGCTTTGCTGCATGCGCTTCTGCTCCGCTAGAATTTGCTCCAAGATCTCCTCTTGAGTACGTCGTGGCCCAGGCTCACCCGCAGAATCCCTCTCTTCCTGTGAGGTAGACATATAGGAATGAGTGTGCCTAATGGGAATCCTCACACCCTTCATGGTAATTGGCCTCCTAGGCTTCAGAACTTCTCTTCTGTTGGATCAATCACCATGCCGCTCTCAATACACAAAGCAGTGATCAAGTGAGAAAACCATAAGCCTGACTGCTTGTTGGTGGTAGAATAGCAGATTTGCTGACGGATAAGTTGGCCCATATCTAAGGGCTTCCCAAAAGCAATACAAAACAGGAGTTTGGCCAGCTCCAAAGTGAAAGGGGTGAGATGGCTAACTGGGAAGAGGCGAGGACAAATAAACTTAAACCACATGAACTATGCAGGTTTAAGTGTATTAGTATTGAAGTGTCGTGCCACGGTCCCAACTGTATTATACGTCCATTCAAGGCCACCAGTACAAAGGATGCTTGAAATCTCAATCAATCCCATATTGGTTTTGTTGACAGTTAGCCACTCATCATTGCATACTCGATTGACCTTTATAACCCTGTTGATTTCATTGGCTGAAATATCCATCTCTTTCCCTTAAACATAAAGCTTGGGGTCACTGCAATGGCTTAAATTAGCGTAGAATGATACGCAAATTTTCTAATATATGATCATGCACCATGTGTAGTACCGCTTCCTCGAGAGTTGAGGTGAAGTGATTCCACCCACGATTTTGAATCATCAATATAATCTTGAGTATCCCTGCGAAGGGCACGTGAATGCCTCTCTCTTTAATCCCAGCCCATTGTGAAATTTCCTTCTCGTACTTGTTTTAGGCTGCCATGTTCAGAAATTGTGCTCCCCACAATCTCCTCGGGCATGTTCTCACGTTTGCGTTAAGAAGCAGATGATGAAGATGCTCAGGCACTTTTGCCTCTTGCCAGTTTCTTCCCGTTCTTGCCATACCTACAAAATTTAGGCATGAGAATCATGGCAACCAACTAAATGATCTACCACCCCACAATGGCGCAAATTTTTTTTTGTTGTGCTGTCACAAGCACCCAAAAACTAATCAAATTCACTCTTATTAATGTAACAGGGGTAAGTCCAAATCGTTCCACAAAAATAGGGATAATTGTTGTGCTCAATATAAAAAAGGGGGTTTTTGAACAAATTTAACTACACTAAAAACTAAAGCAAGAAGTAAAATTGAAGAGATTTCAATAAAAGAAGAATCTTGGTTTCGGTAACATCCATCATGGAATTCTATTAGTTGATCATCAGCAACCAAAGTAATTCAATTTTTATACCAAGCATTAATTGAAGAATTAACCCAAAATCCAATTTAAAGTCAATTCTTATTCCTCTCCCTAAGTTGGTTAATTTTTAACAAGTGATCCAATTAACCCTAACTGTTAAACTTATCCGGATACGCACTAAAAATTAATTAATAGAAGCATTAGAAATAGAAAGAACAATTAGACTAATATAACATAAATACACGCGGTTATATCAATTAGTTGATTATTTTTCCTAAATTCAATAACGCTAATTGAGCAATTATTAAATTTAGTTGTTATACAGATTGAATTGAACAAAGCAGTCAATAGCTATAGATTAATTCCTATAACTCACTATTCTACAGCAATAGCCATTAAAAAATCATAAAATTAATGTAGAAAAATACGATAGAATAAATTCAAGTACAAAAGTTTCACAACATAGCATAATAGACCATTTCTTCCATTCCCTCGACCATGAAAAGTGTTTTAGGCATTAAGTGCCATGAAAGGACAACAAGAATTTTCTGCTGAAAACTGACGATAAAAACAGAGAAAAGGAAGATGTCCCTTCTATTTACCCTAAAATGAGTATTTATAGTGAATACTAGGGTTGCAATCCCTACCCTAGGATAACAACATGAAATCAACTAAAAAAGAGTCCAACCAGACAAAGGAATATGCCAAAAACTAAAAATTTCGAAATCCTACTATGTCACGCGCATGTGCGTGAACTCTATTTCTAAAATTTTGCTCTATGGAAATCATGCACGTATGCAACTTGATGGTCGCACATGTGCACCATACCCTAATAGTTGTGCACCACATTCAGTTTCAATTCTGACCTTGATGCTCTTGGAATTTGGAAAAGTACAAAACACAAAAGTTGTGACTCTCTATCTTAGGTTTCCAACCTGCATCTTGAATCAAATCAATTGGAGATTGGACAAGAAAGTTGCATTTAAAAAATAAAACAGTGTCCAGATTTGCTCTATACTCGTGCACAATTTGCCCTTGGAATTTCTTTTATCTTTTTCATCCTTTTTAGTCCTTTTTCACTTTAACCTTATAAAAACTAAGAATAACCAAATTAAACTCCATATTAACTCAAATCTTACTTATTATATATAAAAATGAGGTAAATGACATTAAAACATAGCACAATTATGAACTTATCACTTGGCGAACTTAAGTTCCATAGTAATTATAATTTTCTACAGTATTTTCAGTTCTTATATTCTATTTTCAAAAATGTTGCACTAAATTTGCTATGGTTGAGTACGAGTGATGTAAATTGTAATGGATTGAGTTGGAATACCACTAATTAGGAAGATCACAATTTTGGATAGTAGCTAACATAAGTAGATAATTTAAGAACTTAGATAAATCTTGTCTTGAGTAGGTTAGCCAAGGTACCAATGCGAAAGTTGATCCCTCGTCACAGATCAATGCTAATTGTTAGATTATATTAATTCAAGATCTTGACTGACAAGATTATTTAGTCTGTTTGGTAATAATTTGATATAGAAAAGACTTGATATAACTGAAGTTAGATCAAGTAGAAATCCACCCCTAAATCTGTTAGATTGATAGGATTCAATTACGCAAGTAATCGTGACTGATTAAGTAATGGGAATTAAGCCTTCATTTTGTGTGATTGGACTGATTAGTTACTAATTTTAGTGAATCTTGAAAATTTACTAGCCTAGTATCTAATATATTTTTTTAATCATTTAAAAACACTTTTAATTCAATTCTAATTTCAATTTTAATTTAATTTGCATCAAATTTTAAACGTCTAGATAGAGATCGTCTAAACAGAAATAATCGAAGACCTTCGCTACTTGCCTATACTGTCTCTGTGTGAACTAATCCCTATTCAATCTACTAATTGATATTGCGCACTTACAAAAGCTAGTATTAAAATACTTGGGATAGATGGAGAATTGCAAATAGAATAATTTAACTTTTTCCCTACATCAAGTTCTTTTTTATCCGGTCCTTCTCCACTTAGGTCTGCTAGGTAGAAATTTTCTTTGGGAATAATTTTTAATCAAAGTCAACCAAATATTGGAAAATAATATAGAAAATTGTTATTTCCAATTCAAATATTATTTTACAAAAACATTTTCCCTAGAAAATCTTTGACACCCAAACTAATAGACCCTAAACCATACTCCCACACGTAATATTTCATGCACAGATAGATTGTAGATATAGTTATAGTTTAGGAATTGTAAAACTAATACAAGCAACACTCGTTGTAATTTTTCTATATAACTTAAATAAAGTACGAAAAAATGTAATTTCAGACACCAATGTTTAGCTTGGGAGACAAACTAGTCCTTGAATGTTCACTAAAACATAATTTGGTCCCAAATGTTTTCAATTTTTGTGAGAAAAGGACAATTAATAGAAATTCATTAGTGAATAGCAGTAAAAATTTGTCAGATTGTTGTAAATTAAATTTTTGACTTTGTATTTTTGGATGCCCAATGTTTGGATTTTAGATTAATATGATTCTAATTTTGATGAATTATGGTTAGGATTTAGAATAAAATGAATTGAAGTTAAATTGAATATATGTTAGATGTTTACTAACATTCAAGATAAACTAATATGGAAAAATTTATTAAACTTATCTTAATTGTATATACCACCCGATAGATAAAAAAGTAACATAATGAAGTTTTCATTGATAAAAGAATTATTATTATAGTGAAACTTAGATGGAGATTTTTTCAAAATTCCCTATAAAAATTGCTTCAAGTTGATATACTATTTTTTAACCTAAAATATACCTTATTTATTAAAACATTTCCAATTGATTAGTAATATAAACACAAAAAATAAAATATCATTAGTAAAATAGAGGGAATTGTATTTGCAATAGCAAAAATTTATTTTAACTATTGCTATTACACAAATTATTACATAATTGGTAGATACAGCATTTCAAATGGTTGTACTTAAGGGTGGTGTTTTCAATAACTATGAAAGGTAAGTTTTCAATAGCTTTACCAATATGAAGTGCTTTTTGAAAAATTTTGAAATTATTTTTGTATTTTATTCTCTTTCATTCTTATTAAAAATATGACCTTCCAACAATAAAATTTTAAAGTATTTCTTTAATGCACATGTACATTGATAATTCTAATAGATAAATCAAAAAAATTAACAAAATTGATTTCATTTGGGAAAGTTTATAATATTTTGCAATATTAAAAATTTTATTAGATGACCAACTTAATTAATGTATTATATATCATTTACATTCCAACAGAATAATTAATCGATTATTTTGTTACCATAATAAGTGAAATTATTTATAACGCATAATCAATTGATTGAACATAATGCAAAATAACAAGTAATATAAATGTTAAACCAACATTGAGATAATAAGATTAAATAAATAAAAGAGCCGATTCCAAGTATATAAAGGAGAAAAAAACGTGTGAGATATGTAGCGACATGGAAAGATAAACAAAAAGGGAAAGAAAATTATGAAATATAATTACTTTTTTCGTTGTTTTGGTTTATTAGATTTTAGTACATATTTGACATATATTTAATTCAATTATTAACTTATATCATCACAAAATCCTAACCATATCCATTTGAAAGTTAGTTGATCATATTAATCTAAAATCAGAAATATTAAGAATCAAATTTGTTTTTAATGAAGGTTCAGGGACTAGCTTGCCTCCCTCCCCCTCCCCTCACCTGCACCAAAACGAAAAAAAAGAAAAAAAGAAAAGAAACACCAGGAGAGAGAGCCCAACAAAACTGCGTTTTTCCCAATAAAGGATAACAAGTAAAGGAATTATGTAACTTCAGCATTACCAGAACAAATGAAATATTATGTCTTCAAGTAACAATTAATGAGGACAATTATCACTTAAAAATTAAGACTTGCAACCAGTTCCGATGTCATTTCAATTTACAAGTGGTTAAAGTAAACCTTACCTTAAGTTCCTGTATAAATTGTCGATATGGATAATAATATTATTATACAACAGGCATCAGCCACAAAATAACAATTTAAATAATAAATTAAACATCAACTACGATAATAACTTAGATATCTCTTTTTAGTCATATTTACGAACTATAGATATAGTTATCTTTAAAACCATCATACTCGGTCACTCTCCAAAGAAGCCGAAAATGGAACCAGTTAAGTACAAATTGTAAGGAATGGCAGGTACGGTCATATTGTGTGCATGTGTGTCTAGTTATTATTATTATTTTTTTGTGAATTGTGAAAATTTTTTGATACTTGTGAGTTTCGTTATTGTATATATGGGAAATTTTTTTATAAATCCGTTCATGGTAGGAGTTGGTGCTAAAATTTGCTAAACACTTGGTCTAATCGTAGTTTAGTCTAGTACTTAAGTAAGAAACTTGCACGTAATACACACATATGGAACACTCATGCTTTGTCTTATAGAGAAGTTTTGATATTCATAAATTAGTTACTTTAAATAAGAGTAAACTTAAGAGAGAATTCAGAGCATGTTAAATGAGAATGTGAATGAATGGACTTGACCCGTCATTTTGTTATTTATATATGTGAGTGGTTGATGGTTCGGATTGATCCATTGGTTTGAAATTAGATATTTGACTCATTCAGCCATGCTTTGACTATGAGAGTAAAATTACAAAAATGCCTAGGTGGACTTGGCATGGAGCCACATACATGTATATTTTTTAGTTGTCGTATAATTTTCGCATTATTAGTAAGTGTAATGAATTCCTTGATCCAAAATTACCTACATCAGTGTAATGTAAAATAATTTTATATTAAGAGACCCATGACATCTAATGTGGACTAGTCCACCTAAAAATCTACCCTTGTATCCCAATCATCTATACGAAAGAAACAATGTATATATGCCTATACTGCATACTCTGAAATGTTCCAGTCGCACAACGCATCACTGTTTCACAATCACACATTTCTAAGGACAAATAATCTTGAATAGATCGGGTCATAATATAGTGTCATGTACCTTTATTTTATAAACTTATACATTACCAACCTGAAGTGATGTGGGGTGATGTAGAAGTTTTTATAGATTAAGGGGTTTATGATACTATTACCATGGACCGATCCATGTAAGAATTTTTCCGTATCAAGGATTTGGACCGGATCCATGGAGGCAAATTTCTTTTATGGATCGAAATCATAACATATTGTCATAGATTTCTTATTCTATGTTGAGCCATATCACCCTACATCACTCCATGTCATCTAGGTTGGTAATGTAGCTCAACATAAACCAAGAGATCCATCTCCACATTATTTAGATGGGTAATATGACTCAACATAGTCAAATAGTCTATGAAATAGATGAACCTGGTCTATCTAAGAATTTTACTTATATGTATGTAGACAACGAAGAATTATTCCAAGTATTTTTATTTATTTAATCAAGATAAAATTAAATAATTGTCTTGATTAATAAAAATAAAGACATTGTAAATCCATTGGATGTTTGGATTTATAGTTGGGTCGATTGCGATTAGATCTTAAATCAAATCAAAAGTCCAATATCCATTTAAGTTGGAGTGGGTAAATTAGTTTAATTCACAATAGACTATTTGGGTTAACCCAATTGTTAAAGCCTACAAAGTATAGGATCCTTGAGGGACATGTAACCCAAATTACACACAGGGTTCTAAAATATTTTCTTAAAAGCCAATAAACCAAAAAGTTTGGCTATAAATAAGGTCTTCCCCTACAATTCAAGATACATTCAAATCTCTTAAGTGTTGGAGAAATTCTATCAAATTTTAAGTTTTTTTTCCCTCAAATTCCTTCAAATCCAAGTCGAGTTCTAATCAAATTTAAATCCCGCTATTCGTGTTAAAGGCTTGAAGATTGAAAATTCAAATGATCATAACGATGTCGACGAATTCAAGTTTTCTACAATCAAATCATAGAAAATGTCACTTTTAAATCTAAAAACAAGTCTTTTTGGCCCTTGGACCAAATCTTTTGGAAGAAGAATTAGAGGATTATTATATTTGTTTAAGAAAATTTATTCAGATACTTTAATCTTTATTCTTAAATTAATAAACTCGATATTTGTGTTGGTTTTTCTTGTCTTTTATTTGCAGACACGAAATTTGTGTATAAATTTCTAGCATGCCTAGTTGGACTTCTATGCCTCTCATTCTTTTATTCCTACAAATTCTTGAAAAACTCAACAATGGATGCAAAGAAGGCAAATTTAGTTGCTGATTGTTCCAAGACTATTGATTCAGAGAATATGACTGTTGTTGCTCTTGCAAAATATGAGGTTCAATATGCTGGTCCAATCACAAGAAGCAAGGCCAAGACTTCAGCGCAATAGGATAAGAAAGATGATGCTGCTGCATTGGCAACTAACAAGCAAGCATGATGGCCATGATGCATTCTGATGATCCACAAACTTGGTTCTGACGATGACAAAAGTGTTTTAACCACTTAACTTGAACATTGTGTAGGGTTGCTAGTATATTTGTTCTTAGCAAAGTTTCGGACAAAGTACACCGTCCGAACAGCACTATATTTCTTGGACGCACAAGCTCATCCGAACTAGATAACCATGGACGCAATGCACCATCCGAACAATTAGGCAGAAAGCAAAATTAGGAAGCACCTACACTGGATGCACAAGCTCGTCCAAACGAATTCTTCTCGGATGTAATTCACTGTCTGAATGGTCAAGGCAGAGGCAAAGTTTTGAGACACCTGCAGCGAACGCATCTAACTGTCCAAAGAAGATTATATCGCACGAGGCTGACTGTCCGAAAAATAAGCATCTCCAATTAAGCACCAAACCTTTCAGATACACTACACCGTCCAATGTCTGAACTCTTCAACATACCTAGTTCGGACGAAGGAACGAACACAAGTTCGGCCGTCTAAACGACATCTTCAACTCCCTGATATTTCAAATCGGATGATTGATCGGATGCTCAAAAATTACCTCGGACGTCTGAAACCTATAACAACTAGATTTTTCAGCATTTATTATCTAGCCATTAGAAGGTGGTTGGGAGCTAATTTATTGCACCTATAAATACCAACCCTTCTGTATTTTGTAAACTTCAGTTACACATTGAATAGAAGCAAATAGAAAGGCAATTTGAGTGTAAATTAGCTCTTTAGTGATATTGTATTAGTGTGTACTTAAGAGTGCTATTCAAAAATAATGAGTGGAGTGATAATCTTGTGTAAAAGTAAGGTTTGGTATAAAATCCTTGGCTCAACTAAAGAGAAGTAGTGTGAGCAAGGGTGATCCTACTTTGTGTACACTTGAGATTATTGGCTCACCAAATTTGAAGGAGCATCTTAGTGGTTTACTACTCCAAGCTAGCTAGCTTGGATGTGCTGTTTGTTTAATCTCTTTCTTAATTTATTCCATTCATTTCATGCTTAATTGTTTCTATCATTTTATTTGTCAAATTTGAATTGAGCAATCTTTTGGAAATTAATTTTGTCTATGAAATCTAATTCACTCCCCCTCTTAGGTTGCTTTGGGACCAACACATTCCTTGACAGCCCAAGTGATTCAAAAATTTCCATGGTAATGCTTGCCATGATGACGAACATCACAACTGTGAAAGATCAAATTGCCCACATGACTAAACTAGTTGAAGGGCTGGCAATACATGTGCAAAATCAAGATGTTAAAATTGTCAACATGGTAGATAAAATCAAAAATGTCGCTGAGAATAGTCTAGTGTAATTAAGGAATCCTAATGCCCATGATGAAGCAAAGATTTCTTTTTAGCTAAAGAACTCTTTAAAGTCGCAAGTGACTAAAGACATCCCAATCTCTTCCGATGGTGCAATCAACATGGACAACTTCATTGAGTTCATCGATGGCATAATCAAATATAAGTTTTATGGAAGCACCAAATTGTCTAATGCATATGCCAAACCATACACAGCAAGGGTTAACCATTTGAGGATGCCTACCAAATATCAACCCATATACTTTTATATACATATATAGTTCAATTACCAAAAAAATCCATAACAACTTAATGCCTACTTTATGAAAACATGTAATAATGCTATCACTAATGGAGATTTTCTTGTTAAGCAATTTGTGCACTCATTGAAAGGTAACACCTTTGATCGGTACACTGATCTTGAAGTTGGTTCAATCGACAGTAGGGAGCAGGTAGAACAAGAATTTCTCAACCGATTCTGGAGCACCAAAAGGATTGTCATCATGATAAACTTTCAAATGCCCATCAATGGAAGGATGAACTTATTGTCGATTATGTTGACCACTAGAGAACTTTAAGTCTTAACTACCAAGATCTATTTTCTGAGACATCTTCTATAGAGACGTATATCCAAGGTATGAAGTGGGGGGCTTATTTATACAAGGGGTATAAACTCTGACTTTTGAAAAGTTGGGGATCAAGGCTCATAGTTTGGAGATTAGCCTTGGAGATCAAAAGCTACCTATTCTTGATCCTGGCAAAGGGAAAGAGAACCAATAAGGTGAGGAAAGAGAGGCAACTTTCCTATCAAAGGCAACCAAAAAGAATCCATGGAACAAGAATGAAGCTTGTCAAGTTAATTCCAAAGGCACCAAAGAAATAAGACGATGAGATGAACATCTGTTAAGAGCAAGGAAGAGGTGTAACCCTGAAGGACCTACAAGAAAAGGAGTACCCATTTCTTGATTCTGATGTACCTGGCATGTTGATGACTTACTGAAGTTGAACTCAATCATACTTCCTGAGATGAAGCAACCTAAAGAAGCTACAAGGATTGATGACCCAAAATATTACAAGTACCACCGCTTAGTCGGGCACCCTATCCAAAAGTGCATAGTGTTTAAGCACAAAGTTATGGAATTAGCTAGACAAGGAAAAATATTATTGGAAGAAGAAAATAATCTGCCAATCAAACAACTGTCATTTTTGGGTCCTTAGAACCTATAGAGGTCGAGAAGACTGTCAAGACGATTGAAGATTCCAAAGCACAACCTCTATGTTTTTGGCAGCAGTTAGTTGTCAAGTTTGGAATATTTCGTCCCGTTGAAGTAAAGCTAATCACTCTTCCTTTAGACATTGGGGAATCTTTGGATCGAGAAGATGTAAGATCCATAACATCTAATGCAAGTGACTTAGAAGGCGAAGAATCGATTCTCGTTACTAGGCGAAGGCAGCAAACCTTTAGATCCTCGCCAAAGCTGAACAAGTCATTAACAAAGGTTAAAATGGTATGGAAACGAAATGTGAAGAGGAAAAATAAAGACAATGTCATTTCCAATCTCTAAGTTAGTCATGTATTCAAGAAAGCATCCTGAGTTCCTATAACATTCAGGGAATTCATGCCTAGTTAGTTCCCTGATATTTGTGTTGTTTCATGCCACAACACACAAGTTGAAGAAGTTGATGAGCAAGGAGAACATCCCTTTAAGGAATCTAGTGTTACTGCTGATAATGAGGCCATATATGTTGCAAACATCACCTTTACTAATGAAGATTTGTTAATCGGACTATAGAGATCCCGCACAATCGACCTTTATTCATATTGGGTTATGCTTGTGAAAAAAAGATAAATAGGATCCTGATAGATAAAGGTAGGGCTATCAATATTCTACCCTTGCGAACGTTGAGAAACCTTGGCAGTCCTACTGACGAGTTCTCTAGCAGTCGCTTGATGATTCAAGATTTTAATCAAAGGGAGAAAAGAGCTATTAGAATAATAAGGCTTGACATGATGATTGACAACTTGCCTTCAAAAGTGTTATTTCAAATCATTGATGCCAAGACAACTTACAATCTGCTCTTAGGTAGGTCTTAGTTTCATGAAAATATAGTGGTGCCTTCAACCCTTCACTAGTGTTTCTAATACCTCTATGATGGTGTGGTCAAGGAAGTGATCGCTAATGACAAGTATTTTACTGAACTCGAAGCACATGTCGTTGATGTCAAATTTTATGTCAAAGTCTATGATAAGAAGGAAGTCCATGATTCAGCTCCGAACATAAGCGAGGCTCAAGACTCATGACAGCTTCCAAACTCCAATCATGGGTGTAACTATGGACAAAAAGAAACAAGTTGTCACTGGAAAAGTTAGCACTTTGCCATCAAGGGATGAACTTGTTATCCTTCACTACACTAGAAGTAAAAGTGAAAGGAGGGGCAACCATTTTCGGTTTAATCTAAAGCATTGAATGACTTGACATTTCCTCTTAGGAAAATTGAAAACTTTTAGAAGTCTCTCTCTTTCCTTGAAGGATTTATGCATCCAATTCAAGAACTAGCTATTGTGTAAATATATTGCCAAAGTCAAGAACTAAAGATTTCGACCCTAATGCTTATAGACTTTTCACTAAACCTGGATATGACCCAAAGAATTCAACCTCATTAAGAAGCTTGCCTCTTGAAGCTATTAGTAGTAAGGCACATGGACTTAACCCTACTCAAAAGATGTTAAAGGAGAAAGGATTTGCTGTGAGAGTCCTAAAACTGGTCTTGGATATTCTTCGCTTGTACCAGTTTGAATCAAGATCACGCTGATGACTAAATAGGGCTAATAAGCATTATGTTAGTGTTGAAGATGAAGCCTCCAACTATTCATAAGCTGCTTGTCTCTAGTAGATTTAGGGGCAAGAGTTTGTGTATCAATTTTTGATAGGTTGGAATCTCAAAAGAGAAGAAAACTGACAAAGCATCACCAAGTCAAATAGAGAGTCGAAAAACTATTTTAGGAGTTTGAAAAGCCGTCTACTTGCAAGATTGACACTCATCAGCATGGTAGGTTAATCCAATCAAGAATGAGAAGGCCCACTAACCTTGTCATGGATTGTGGGAGAGTGTTAAAAGTTGAGAAGCATACCATTGTGCATACAAGAACTAAGGAAGAGGATAAAAAAAGTGTAAGATCATGCAACCATATAACTACAATTGATGATGATCCTATAGAAGAAGAAGAAGATGTTGAGAATGCTCCATCCAGATTCGAAGAAGGCTAGTGAGCTATGGTCGACGAACTGAAAGAAGTCAACCTTAGTACATTGGAAGATCCTTCATGCCCAATATATGTGATTGCTCACATGAGTCCTGATGAAAAGAAAACATATGTTGAGCTTTAGTAAGAATATCATGACATTTTTGCATTGACGTATAAGTAGATGCCTAGTTTAGATCCCAAGGTTGCGGTCCATCATTTAGCTGTCAAGCAAGGGACAGACCTTGTTAAGAAAGGTCAAAGGCAATTTAGGGCTGATTTAATTCCATTGCTTGAAGCTGAAATAAATAAACTCATCGAAGCTAGCTTATTTCACAATGTGAAATATCCTATGTGGATTTCAAGTACTATGCCTATGCGAAAGAAAAATGGACAAATTTGAATGTGTGTTGATTTTAGAGATTTCAACAATGCATGTCCTAAAGATGATTTTCCTCTACCTATTATCAAGCTCATGGTTGATTCTATCACTGGACATGATGCTTGACATGAGGCTCTACCATTTATGGATAGTTTTTCTAGTTACAATTAAATTCGTATGGATTCAGAAGATAAAAGGCTGGTCTTACAGCATTTCGTACTCCGAAGGGCATTTACTCTTACAAAGTTATTCCTTTTGAATTGAAAATTGCTGGTGTGATGTATAGAGATCAATGCAAAACATTTTAGATGATATGCTTCACAAAAATATTGAATGTTGTGCGGATGATTTGGTTGTTAAATCAAAGAAAAGAAATGCTCATCCTGAGGACTTGAGGAAAGTATTTAATCAACTGAGAAGATATCAACTCCAGATGAATCCTCCGAAATGCATTTTTGGAGACACGTCTGGAAAATTCCTTGGTTTCGTTGTGCACCATCCAGGGATTGAAATTGATTAAGCCAAAATAGATACCATAATAAAGATGCCTGAGCCTCGTGATACATGAGTTCAGAAGCCTACAAGGAAGACTAGCCTACATTTGAAGTTTTATTTCAATTTGGCTGGGAGATGTCAACCTTTTAGTCACCTTATGAAAAAAGGTATACCATTTGAATGGGATAAGGCATACGCTAATTCATTTGAAATCATAAAAATTTCAAATCATATCTTATGAAAGCACCAATTTTGACTGTGCCCATACTAGAGAAGCCATTACTCTTATGCATCTCTGCTCAATAATGATTACATAGAGGCATTGCTTGCTCAAGAAAATGATAAAGGTAAGGAAGTCACTTTATATTACTTGAATAGAACGATGATGTTCAATGAGCTGAACTACTCACCACTTGAGAAGTTGTGCTTAGCTCTTATCTTTCCAATTCAAAAATTGAAAAACTACTTCGAAGCTCATATTGCACGCCTTAGCTCTAAAGCAAATCCCCTCAAACATGTGATAAGTAAACCAATCCTTTTTGATCAATTGGCTAAGTGGTATCTCCAACTTCAAAAATCTGAAATCATCTATGTTCCACAAAAGGCTATAACAGGATAAGTCTTGGAGGATTTCTTAGTGAATCATCCAATACCACCAACTGAATAGGAGTTGTGCGATGATCTACCTGATGAAGATATACTCTTGGCTAAAATTCATCCATGTTGGATACAGATGTACTTTGATGTTGCTATTGATCGTGGTAGGATATTGGAAATAAAGATATTACAAAGGAAAAGAAGTCACTTATTGTGGCAAAATATGAATCCTTCAAAATGGAACCTTATAAGAACATTAACAAGATGTATTGTAGATTCAATGATATTGTAAAGGATTTGGAAGGTTTAGGTAAAGAATATTCCTTAGATGAAAAGAATAGCAAGATTTTGAATGCTTTACCTAAAGAATGGGAACCTAAATCCATTGTCATAGAAGAGTCTAAAAATTTAAATTCTATGCCTATTGATTCATTGATCAATTCTCTAACCTCATTTGAGTTGAAGTTGAAATACAAGGCACAAGGTGATGAGGAAGCAAGGGCCAATAGAAGCATAGCACTAAAAGCTTCTAAAAATAATAAATGCTTCAAGATTGGCCAAGCGGGACATTTTGCAAATAAAAGTCCATCCAAGAAGAAGAAAGGGTCAAGGAAGCCTCACTTCAACAACTTCCCTAAATTACATGGGATGATTGCAATTCGGATGGAGAAGTTGAAGAAGAATATGAGGAGAATCAAATGGCTTTTATGGCTCATGGCAATAATGAGGTATCCTCTAGTTATGATTCTTTTGATGATTCTTGTGATGATGATGATGATATTGAATCATTTATTTTTAAAACGCATGAATGTTTGAAAGAATCATATTATTGGAACAAAGAGTTAAAAATTAAAGTTAATGCTTTATTGAGTACCAACTCAAAACTTGTGCATGAAAATAATTTTTTGTCAAAAGAAAATGATGCTTTGAAGAAAAAAAAAATTTGTCGGAAAAACCAAGATCGAGGATGAACAAGTTTCATTGAAGAAGAGATTAGATGATCTTGAAGCACTTTTACAAAACAAAAAGGAAAATGTTTTTGAAAAGAAAAGGACTAGATATATGCTTATCAACAAAAATTTTGTCACCTTTAGAAAGGATGGTTTATGCTTTGTAAAATCTAAATCTTTTTTTTATGTCAAGGCAAAAATATTGTATGCAATTATTGTTGTCAACATGGTCATATAAAAAGGGATTGTTATGTCAAAAGAAATGAAAAATTGGGAATAAATTCTATTTGGGTGCTTAAGCATGTTACAAATCCAATTGGACCCAAAAAAGTTTGGGTACCAAAAGTTGTTTCTTAACTTTGCGTGTAGGTATGCTTGGAGAGCACCAAGGGATTCAAGATGGATCATCAACGGAGGGTGTTCAAAGCATATGGGTAAAGATGACATGGAAACAAAATCATTTGAATTGGGTAACAATTTTTAATTGAGTCTCTATTGCAAAAGGAAGGGGGAACATTTTTTATTGTGTTCTATGGTTGCTCTATTTCAGGATGACATTAAACTTAGGTGGAGCCTAAAATATTTTTTACATTTGTTTTGATGATGTCAAAAGGGGGAGAAAATAATGGACAAAATTCTCTTGTCTTGTACTTCATATTTTTTGGTTATTTTTAGAATTGTCCAATTGATTTGTTATCATCAATCAAAAAGGGGGAGATTGTTGAACCCTAGTTGTGTTAATCATGTTTTGATGATAACCAAATTGCACTAATGGTTTGAAAATAAGTGTGCAGAAAAATAAGGAGGTACGACGCTGATGATCGTCTGAAAACCAGAAGACCACTTTGGACAAAAATGATCATCCGGAAGGAAGACAATTCGGACGATGATAATCGTCCAACACAGAGAACCTGAAGCAGCCTCGGACGAAGAACATTGTCCGATTAGTTGAAGTAAAATTCAATTAGTCACTAACCATCGACCGGACGTAGCCACGGACGTCCGAACGATTGGATGACAAAACACCTCTAGAGAACGGACGCAACATCGGATGCTAAGCTATGCATCGGACGTCCGAACGGTCCAACGGATAGTTCGTTCGGACGCACACTTACTGCAGTGGTCGTCCGAAAGATCTAACGGCTAGTTTTCCAATAAACAGAAAATAGCCGTTAGAGAATTATTGGAGGCAATTTTTGGGTATCTATAAATACCTTCAGGTTCCCCAAGTTCGTGAATGCAAAAGCAAGAGAACGAGAGAGATTAGAACTACTGCATTCAATACAAAAACTTGTAAGAGTTATTTGGGAAGAATTAGGCTAAAATATAATGGGTTGTATTGGTTTGGGTAGTGTAGTACTCTTGGCTGAACTAGAGAGAATTAGTGTGAGTAAGAGTAGACTAGTGAGTGATCTTCAAGTGTAAGAGTAAAGGGATAACAAGTGTACAAAAGTGAGGTTGTAGTGTAAAACCCTTTGGCTCAACTAGAGGAATTTAGTTGGTGTAAGAGTGAGCCTACTTTGTGTACAAGAAGTTATTGCCTCACTTTCTTTGAAGAGGCACTATTAGTGAATATACTCCAAACTTGAGAAGTTTGGGAGTTTAGTTTGATACTTACTATCTCAATCTTTAAATTTGTTATTTTTGCTTTAATTGTTAAATATTTATTTTTGATCATTTGTGCTTAAGTGTTTGTTTGTTGCATAAAGTTTACATTTTCACTTAGAAAGCACATTAAAAGGTTTGTTTTTTGAAATAACCTAATTCACCTCCCTCTTAGGTTTCTTTTTGGGCCACCACAAATAATGTTGCAGAATACCAACCCTTTTATACTTCGACTTGAATTGGCTGTGGATACGAAGTAGTTAGAGTTGCAGATTTATGAAGATTCATAGTTGGTTGTCAACCAAATCTTGGATAGTTATGAAGTCAGGAAACTTGAACTACTCTCATATTGCAACTATGCAAAACAACTCGTGGGATGGCTTGAAGGTATGACCATTGAACATGCACCGAGAAACGAGAACAAGCAAGCTGATGCATTGGTAATGCTTGCTTCTACACTTGATATGCCTAATCTAGAGATACAAGTTCCTGTATGTCAAAAATGGGTAGTGCCTCCCTTGTTTGAGGATGAAGAAGATTATGATGACAATGAAATTCATGTTATCACCGTCTATGAAATAGAAAAAGAAGATTAGACATAGCTGCTTGTCGAGTATCTCAAGCACGGGAATTCAGCTACCTGATGAACCGTGATGAAGGACAAACATCTGTCGTCGCGCACTATGATTCATCTATTACAAAGATATATTTTATCGACGATTATTTGATGGTGTATTCTTGTGTTGCTTAGAAGGAGAAGAAGCAATTGAAGCTATAATGGAGGCTCATTTCGAAATTTGTGGAGTTCATCAATCTGGTCTTAAGTTGCATTTTCACATTAAAAGGATAGGCCACTACTGGCCAAAGGTGGATAAGGACTGCATAGAGTGTGTTCAAGGATGTCAAGCCTACCAATTCCATGCAAATTATATTCATCAACCTCCTGAGCCATTGCATCCAACTGTGGCTTCTTGGCCTTTCGATGCTTAGGGACTTGACATTGTAGGACCATTGCCAAAGTCATTTGCTCAACACTTACACATATTGCTTCAACTAACTACTTCTCCAAATGGTTTGAAGCTATTCCGCTCAAGAAAATAAGAGAAGAAGATGTGAATTTCATTCGTTTGAACATCATTTACTGCTATACAGTTCCTCAATACATACATGACTGATAGTGGTAAGCCTTTGTCCATTAGCCAGATGAATAAATTGTGTGAGAAGTTCAATTCATGCCACACAAGTCTTCTATGTACAATGCTCCAACAAAAAGCATTCAAGAAACTCTTTCTAATTTGTTGAAGAATGTTGTAGCAAAGTTAAAGAATGATTGGCATGAAAGAATCGGTGAAGCTCTTTAGGCCTATCGTACCACGTTTAGAACTCCTACACAAGCTACGCCTTATGCTTTAGTCTTCGGTGTTGAAGCCATCTTGCCTCTTGAGGAACAAATTCCTTTAATAAGTATCACTATCCAGGAAGAACTCACTAAGAAAGAGAATGCACATTTGCGCTTGAAGTGTTGGAAGCACTGAATGAGAAAAGGCTAGAAGCGTAACAAAATCTTGAGTGCTATCAAGCTCGCATCTCTAAGGCTTTTAATAAGATGGTTCGCCCTCTTCCTTTCAAGTTGGAGACAGTGGTTCTTGCCGTCTGAAGACCCATAGTCATGACTCATTAAACCAAAGACAAGTTTGTGTCCAAGTGGGATGGACTGTATATTGTTTGAAAAGTCTACACAAATAGGGCCTATAAATTGGTTGACAAAAATGGCATGAAACTTGACCTAATAAATGAGAAGTTCATGAAAATATATAGTCCATAACTAAGCGAAGTGCTCCGTGATGCACAAGCCTATTGCATGTTGTTCCTGGCCCACATGCATTAAAAATGTGAATGCAACCACCAATAGTGTAGTATGTGGTTAAACTGCTGAAGTACTACAAAGTCTAAGGAGGTAAAGAAATGGATACTCCTGACCTGCAAGAGGTCAAACTATGAACGACACCCCATATTTTTCCAAAACAAAAAATGAACTATGTGTGAATTGATTCTCTTTTGGGTTACGTGGGCAGCTTAGAAAACAACTTATAAGTTCAGTTACATTTCACAAAACCAACTCCTTTTCCTTAAAAGATATTTTGGAAACAAGATTTCAAATTCAATCATGGCTATAGTTACTTTAATTATTTTAGTAGATAAACTCACAGATAAGGAAAAGTAAATGGTGAGCTTACTTGATTTGAGAAGGCTCTTCATCTTCTTGAACTTTCTAAAAGCTTTATCCATTGCCAAGCTCCTTATAAAGGATGTCTTCAAATCTTCAATTGGTTTCCACTTTTCTCAATGCTGTAAAGACGGCATATATTACCAAGAGAGAATTTTGACATGTGTCTCTTAAGGAATCGTCTATGGAGTAAAAAAATTGAATAGCTCTATGTTGGTCGAACTTTTCTTCATCACTGTTGTCTATGAAGAGTTCATGATGCTTTTATCTTAGTAGAGCTTTTCCTATCAACCTAGTTTATGAAGAGTTCGTCAAGCCTTCTTCTTGGTAGGGCTTTTCCCATCGACGTAGTTCGTGAAGAGTTCGTTATGCCTTTATCTTGGTAGAGCTTTTCCCATCGACCTAGTTCATCAAGAGAGTGCGTAATGCCTTCATCTTGTTGAGCAGTTTCCATTGATATAGTCCGTAAAGATCTTGGTCGATCTTTTCTTCATCACTGTGGTCCATGAAGAGTTCGTCATGCCTCCATCTAGGTAGAGCTGTTTCCCATCATAAAGGTCCTTGAAAATTTAGTCATGCCTCCAGATGCCGAAGATTTCTCGAGCTAGTGAAGGCTATCATCAAAGTGTGCACCTCCGTTTCTCCATGTCTTCTCAAGTCTAAGAAACTATCATTGAAACTTATGTGACCTCCGCATAAGTTTTCTCAAGCCTAATGCGACCATCATCGAAGCTTATGTGTCCTCTGCATATGTCTTGTCAAGTTTGATATGACTACCATACAAGCTTATGTGTCCATCCCATAAGTTTTCTCAAGTTTGATATGACAATCATAGAAACTTATCTAATCTCCCGCATAAGTTTTCTCAGGTTTGATACCACTGTTATCGTAATTAACTTATGTCAGCTCTAGCACAAGTTGTTCTCAAGCCTTGTATGACTATCATTAGAACTTGTGTGACCTCTAGTAAAAGTCTTCTCAAACCTGATACGGCTATCATAAAAGCTTATGTGATTACCTTGTATAAGACTTATCTGCCTTTAAGCCATTTTTGAAGCTTATGTGACGTCCTTGCATAAGACTTTGCAAGCCTTTAAGTCTTCATTGAAGCTTACGTGACCTCATTACATAAGACTTCTCAATCCTTTAAGCCATCATTGAAGTTTATATGACCTTCTTACATAAGACTTTTCAAGCCTTTAAGCCATCGCTGAAGTTTATGTGATTGTCTTGCATAAAACTTCTGAAGTCTTTAAGCTGTCATTGAAGCTTATGTGCCTTCAACATAATACTTCTCAAACAGGCTATCATTGAAGATTATGTGATTTCGTGCATAGGATTTCCTGAGCCTTTGAACCGGTGGAGTTTGAACATCCAATATTCATGCCTTCTCCAATGAGGTGAGGTCACGATGGAAACTTCGTAAATGATGTACCGAGTGAGTCTCCTTTTAAGCATGCACATTCAAGGCACAGAAAAGCACACAAGAATGGCCTTGAAAGGAAGAAAAGTTAGCTAACAAAAGGGTGACTTACTGGAGCGGATTTTGACAGAGCGAACACAAATAGGCAGCTCTGCTGGTAAATCTCTTGGTTGGAGCCTGCACTTACTTTACAAGTTGTATATCATTATTATTATATTATTTTTGATGTTCAACCCTTCGCTATCATTAGTAACAGAAAAAGGGGAAAAAAAA
Source organism: Cinchona pubescens (assembly GCA_025175665.1). Taxonomy (NCBI): domain Eukaryota; kingdom Viridiplantae; phylum Streptophyta; class Magnoliopsida; order Gentianales; family Rubiaceae; genus Cinchona; species Cinchona pubescens. Next base: position 213,563 of record JANKKI010000475.1, read on the forward strand.
AAAAAAAAAGCAATGGCAACATGATGTCTTTCATGCAACTCATGCAATAAAAAACTACAGAGATTTGTTTTTAAATTCAGGCATAATAGTTCCATCAATTTCACATTGTCATTTTAGTATTAGTTGGAGGAATTTCAGTCTATTTGTCAGCAACTTGGTGATGAGTTCTCGTTATTGATATGCAAAAGTAGCTTTGATTTTAACGAAGGGTTCATGTTTCAGCTTGATGGGAATTCATAGAACCAGAAGACCCAGTTTTCAGCAGGTAATTAGGATACAACAAGAAAACATGCCAATTTCAGCCAGGGTAAAAAATTTGCCAAACCTAGTTTCAAAGTTAAAGTGACAAGGAACCAAAATAAAAAATAAAATAAAATCGACCGGTGACCATGATGTAATGAGACACAAGTTTCAGCAGCTTTGAGCTAATATCAGTTCTCAAGTCATACAAGGAAACTAGAGTCTATTTCGTGAGTGGTAAATCAATTTTCAAACAAGTGAAATTGAAGCCCTGAAACAATCGTAATACCTGCTAGCCGTTTGCGAGGAAGTCTGTTGAGTTATGTTGTCAATCACTAGCTTGTGTGTTATAGCTAAAAAGAAAACACGTCCACACTTCAAATTATGGAGTGCTTGTATGTTATAGAGCTACTTGTGCTCTATTTTGGAGGCTGTGAACATTGCCAAGTAGGATACTTCGAAATTGATTTTGGAAAAGGGCAGATTTTGTCAATTTCTTTTAACCTGCTGAATTGAGTTCCGAAGCTTTGAATTTTGGTAGTTAAGTATGTAGGGCTAGTTTCTTCTTCCAGAAATATGGCCGATTTTTGAAGTAATAGGAACTAAGAAAGAAAGTAAAATATTCACGTGACTTGTGACAGTCACATGGTGAAGAGTTGTATTTTGGGTGATCATAAGTCCGTTGAAATAGCCAGAGTGTATAACAGGGAACATGCTTTATTTGATTGGGAAATTTCTTAACTAAAGCCTTGGACCTCAATTGCAGAAAAGAAGTTTCTAAATATTCAAAGTTTCCTGCTTTTCTTCCCATATTAGTTGAGACACGTGTTTCCATTTACAAGAGGTGTATCATACGGATTTTTTGAGCGACTATTAGAAGAAAATGGGCCCTTTAGCATGACAACAAAGTGCAGAATGAAGTTACTCTTGTTTGAGCCCAAACAAATTACACTTCAAGGCCCTCGTGTGATTATCAAGCAATATTTCATGAAGTTTTGAGGTGAGGGTCATACATTTGTATACAACGAAGAATTATTCCAAGTATTTTAATGTATTAAGATTAAGTTAAATAATTATCTTGATTGTAGGAAAAATAATAAATTAAACCTTAATTAATTATTTATTTAAGTTATCTTAGGTGTCTTGTTTTTATTGGTTAGTGCGTGGTGGCATATTGGAGTAAGTCACATGGGATAAAAATTCCAAAGTCTTTGTCGGTACAGCCATATATATATAAGTTTAGGTCTCTATTTAGTTGGATGTGCTATTCCCGTTTTGTATTGTAGCCGCCACCTTTGTCCAAAATTTGTGTCGCGAGTTTACAAAATAAAATAAAAAAGGTTAGTCATCACCTCTGTTCCTAAGATTCTTGCTCTGTTTTGGTTTAAGAAAGCCACAGCTATCATATTTCAAGAAATAAAAATTCTTTGCCCAATTTTGTTGGTTCTTCTCTTGTTTATTTAATTATTATTTAATTACTTCCTGATTTGAGTCTATCAAAGGGCTATAGAGTCCTAGATAAATTCATAGATATGGCACTCACAATTATTTGTTTAGTTCCAAAATTAAAAAATAAATCTGAATATATTTTTTGGAAGAAACAGATGATAACTCATCTAAAAGCACACGGGTTGGAGAGTCATATTCATGAGACCATTAATGGTGATGCTGATACAGAAACGGTACAGGCAAATAATCAGATTTTGACACAAATTCATCAGGCAATTGATATTTCAATTTTTGGAAAAGTTGCTACGACAGATACGACAAAGGAGACTTGGGATATTTTTGAGAAGACATACTGAGGAATTGATCGGATCCAACAGAATAATTTGGTGATGTTGAAGAGAAAGTTTGACCTTTTGACGATGAAAAAATCTGAATCCATTGAATCTTATTTTTCCCGACTGTCAAATATTTAAACTGAGATGTTACTCAATATTATGAACTCACTGATGAGTTATTTGTGTATAAAGTCGGGAATACTTTACTGATAAAATTTGATCATATTGTTGCAGTAATTCAAGAACCAACTAAAGACATGACAAGTTTGAATATTGAAGAATTGTAGGGTTCATTAATTCTACATGAATAGAGAATTAATGGGAAGATGAAAAATACTGAGGATACGGTTGAAAAGATACTACAGACACAGTTGAATTTGAAAGGAAAAAGTGAATCTAAGCAGCTAGGAGAATCTAGTTAGATAAATAAGGCCTACAACAACAGAGGTCGTGGTTACAACAACAACAGAGGTAGAGGCAGATGGAATCTCGGACGTGGTAGAGGTAATAATTTTACTTTTAGAGGTGGTCCTAGTAGAGATAGAGGTAATAATTTTGGTAGAGATAATAATTTTGGAGGAAATAATTTTTATCAGATCCAAGATAATCAAAGAATTCAATGTTATAATTGTGGAAAATATGGGCACACAAAATATGAATGTAGATCCGGTGAACAATTTAATAGGAATTTTTAGGCTAATATTGCTAACAATCAGGCTCAGAATAATAATCAAAATATGAAAACTTTATTCATTTTGGCTTGTAATGTTGTGGACATTATTGATAAAAAGTAAATGATTTTTGGATACTGGTTGTAGTATTCATGTGTGGTAAAAAAAAAATTATTTTATGAGTTTGATAAATCTGTTAGGGGTGAAGTAAGATTTGGCAATTATACTACTTTATCTGTTTTTGGAAAAGGAAAAATTTCCATTAGCCCAAAAAATGGGTCTAACAGTTTTATCTTTGATGTCTTTTATATTCTAGAATTGAGTCATAATTTATTGAGTATGGGACAATTGTCTAAGAAAAATTATGATATTCGTATCCGACATGACATGTGTACTATTTTTTATGAAAATATTGGTATGATTGCAAATGTAATGATGAGTCCTAACCGTTTATTTCCAATAAATTTGAATAGTGGAAATTTTTCTTGTTCGAATATTGTGTATAATTGATGATAAAAATTGGCTGTGGCATTTGTAGTTTGAACATTTAAATTTTGACAATTTGAGATTTTTGGTTAGAAGAAGAATGGTTGGATGGGTTGCTTGGTATTATTGTTCCTGCAAGAATATGTGATACTTGTATTTTGGGCAAAAAATACCGGGATATTTTTTAGATAGGAAAATCGTGGAGATCAAGGAGACCATTGGAGATTATCTATTCAAATTTATGTACAGTTGAGGTTCCTTCTAATGGTGGCTGTAGGTATTTTATTATTTTTATTAATGATTTTAGCAAAAAAGCTTGAGTTTATTTTTGCAACAAAAATCTGATGCATGTGAGACATTTAAAAAATTCATGATTTTTGTTGAGAAACAAAGTGGTTTTCAAATAAAAATTTTAAGAATCGATAGGGGTCAAGAATATCTTGTTTGTGATAATTTTTTAGAAGAAAATAGTATACATCATCAATTAATAGTTAGGTACACTCCACAACAAAATAGAGTGGCTAAAAGAAAAAATAGTACTGTTATGGATGTGGTGAGATGCATGTTGAAGTTGAAAAATATGCCAAAACCTTTTTAGGCAGAGGCAGTTGAAGACTGCCATGTGCTATTTATCTGTTGAACAAGTCTTTTACGAGAAGCCTTCCTAGAAAGACCCCTGAAGAAATATGGAGTGTTAGAAAACCATTTGTTGGCCATCTCAGAGTATTTGGTTATGTTGCTTATTCTCATGTTGCTGATCAGTTGCGCAGGAAACTTTGATGACAAAGGTGAAAAATGTATTTTCATTGGTTATAGTGAGTAGTCTCGGGCTTACAGATTATTTAATCAAGTTTCGGGAAAAGTGATTGTCAGTATAGATGTGACATTTGATGAAAGAGGCGGGATTGGTCTCCGAACGAACCGAACACTATAGAAATGACATTAAATTATGAAGGAGATGATGATGATCATAATTTTAAGCCATCACCAGTTGCTGAGGGTTCACAGACTAAGACATCTGGTCGTCCCACTGTGTCAGCGCCAGTTGCCTGCTAGATTGCAGGATTATGATATTTTTTCAAATAATTCTCCTTCTGATGAAAATATTGTGAATTTTACTTTATTTGTAGATTGCAAAAACTGTCTGCTTGCGACCCTGTTGTTTATGAAGAGAGAGTTTGAGATGATCGTTGGATGAAGGCAATGGATGAAGAAATTCATGCTATTGAGAAGAGTGATATATGGGAGCTTACTTCTCTTCCAGCGAGTAAAAAGGCCATTTGAATGAAATGGGTCTACAAGACCAAGTACAAGCCCAATGGAGAAGTGAAGTGATTCAATGTGAGATTGGTGGGAAAAGGCTTCAAGCAGAAACCGAGTATTGACTATTTTGAGATATTTACACTTGTTCCTCGACTTGATACAATTCGTTTGATAATTTCTCTTGTTGCTCCAAATAAATGGAGAATTTATCAAATGTATGTCAGGTTTGCTTTCTTAAATGGAGTACTCGAAGAGGAAGTTGGAGCAGCCTGCAGGTTTTGCTAAAAAAGGCTAAGAAAATAAGGTGTACAGGTTGAAAAGGGCTTTGTATGACTTAAAACAAGTTCCAAGGGCGTGGTACATGAGAATTGACTCATATTTTATTTTTCATATTTACTATCTCTTTTTGAGATGTCCATATTAGCATACTTTATATATTCAATCTTCTACTAGTGGTGATATTATTATTGTGTACTTGTATGTAGATGACATGATTTTTATAAGAAAAAATCCTGTGATGATTGCTGAATTCAGGGACGCCATGATCAAGCATTTTGAGATGATAGATATAAGACCTATCTCTTATTTTCTTGGGATTGAGGTATTCTAATCTGACCGTGATATTTTTATTTCACAAAGAAAATATGCAAGTGACATTCTGAAAAAATTCAAAATGGATGGTGTTAAGTCAATTTTGACTCTGGCTAATGAAAAATTGCATTTGACTAAGAATGACACTAGAGAATATGTGGGTCCTTCCTACTTTAAAAGTTTGGTAGGGAGTTTGAGATATTTGACTTCTACAATGCCAGATATCACTTTAGTGTTAGTTTGATTAGTAGGTTTATGAAAAATCCACGTCAGTCACACTTGTAGGCGGCAAAGAGGATCTTGAAGTATAGCAAAGTGTACCCAAAGGGATGACGTGTTTTATTCATGTTACGATCTAGTTGAGCTATTTGGCTATACAGACAGTGATTGGGCAGGTGATGCAGTTGAGAGGAAGAGTACTTCAGGTTATGCATTTTTGACTGGTTCGGGCGTGTTTTCATAGAGTTCTAAAAGAAACAAGTGATTGCGTTGTCTACCATAGAAGTAGAGTATATTGCAGCAGCTAACAGTGATACTCAAGCATTATGGTTACGTCGAATGCTTGGTGTTCTTCAACACAAGCAGGATGGTCTGACGAAAATTTATTGTGACAGTAAATCGGTAATTGAGTTGTCCAAAAATTCATTTTTTCGTAGACTTAGTAAGCATATTGATATCAAATATCACTTCATACATGATTTGGTTCGAGAAAAGGAGATTGAAATTAATTATTGCAGAACTGAAGAGCAACTGGGAAATATTTTTACAAAGGTTTTGAAGTCGGAAACATTTTTGAAATTGAAGAAGATGTTGGGCATGCTAGACCATGTAGATTTGATGAGATTGGTTTAAGAGAGACTGTGCAGGAAAAATAATAAACCAAGCCTTAATTAATTATTTATTTAAGTTATCTTAGGTGTCTTATTTTTATTAATTGGTGCATAGTGGCATAATGGAGTGAGTCACATGGGATAAAAATCTCAAAGTCTTTGTCCGTACAGCCATATATATAAGTTTAGGTCTCTATTTAGTTGGATGTGCTATTCTCGTTTTGTGAAGTTGTGGCAGCCACCTTTGTCCAAAATTTTGTGTCGTGAGTTTACAAAATAATAAAAAAAAAGTTAGCCGTCACCTCTGTTCCTAAGATTCTTGCTCTGTTTTGGTTTAAGAAAGCCACAGCCAACATATTTTCAAGAAATAAAAATTCTTTTTCCCAATTTTGTTGGTTCTTCTCTTGTTTATTTAATTATTATTTAATTACATTCTGATTTGAGTCCATCATTGATTAATTAAATTAAAATTATAAGTCCGTTGATTGTTTGGATTTATAATTGGGCTTTCAATTGTGATTGGGCCTTGAATCAAATCACAAGTCAAATATCCATTTAAGTTTGAGTGAGTTAATTAGTTTAATTCCCAATGGACTATTTGGGTTAACCCTCTTATTAAAGTCTACAAAATATGGGATTCTTGTGGTACAAGGAACCCAAGTTGCATAGAGGGTTCTACAAGATTTCTTTAAAAGCCAATAAACTCTAAACTGTGGCTACAAATAGGGTCTTTTCCCTCAATTCAATATACATTCAAATCTTCCAAGTATTGGAGAAACTCTACTAAATTCAGAAGAGTTTTTATTTTTTTATTTTTTTATTTCTCGTAAATTCCTTCAAATCCAATTCGAGTTCAAATCAAATTCAAATTCCGCCATTCCTGTTGAGAGCCTGAAGATCAAAAATTCAAGTGGCTAGAACGACAGTCTAAATCTAAGTTTTCTACAAATAAATAGTAGGAAACGTCACATTTAATCCAAGAACAAGTCTTTGACTCTAGAATCAAATCTTTAGAAGTGAAGGATCAAAAGATTATTTTCTTTGTTTAAGAAAATTTATTCAGAGATTATAACCTTTATTTTTTAATTAATAAATTCGATATTTGTGCTCATTTTTTCTTATCATTTGTATGCAAACACAAAATTTGTGTGTACAATATATTTTGCCCATAACATCTAAAAAAAATACAATAGATCAACGTGAAATATATACTCAATTAAATAATATTTTTTCCAGTCAAATATAAATGGATAATAAAAGAATTGAAGGTTAACTTGTTTTTCAAATTATGTCTTGGTTGTTCAATATACAATGCGGAATGAGTTTAATAAGTGTTAAAATGACTAAAAATTAATAAATTTATATTATTTTTCAATCATCTAACAATATATAATACTCACTTTACAATACTAGATAAGTAGCAAAGAATTTTTTTTGATTTTTCAATATAGCAAGAAAGGAAATTATTTTGGCAAGTTGAAAACTGTGCATACCGCAAAAAAAAAAAAATCAACAAATGCTACTTGCTGTGTATAATAAATAAAAGAATGCTGCCATTGTCGAGGGGTCGCGCTCCTCTGGGAGACTGAGATCCCCGTATGAGGCAGTGTAGATATAGGTTTGGTTCGCAAGATGCCAATGCATCACACACAGAAAATGTTTAAGATTTTATATTCATCGATTTTGACTATCAATCACAGTAAATTCTTATATGTATTTCGTATTTGTTTATATTCTCCAACTTATAAAATTTTCAAAATTACAAATTTTTATTCACAAATTAAAATATGTGAGCAAATATAAATTACAAAGTGTATAGTGAGATGATACACGTTGTTGTATATAAATTTACCCTCAATCACATTCCACGGCCCCTAATCCATCTTTTTAGGTGGGGCTGGAAGTTGACGCCTCATCAACCAGATTAGAATATCTGTAAACGAGATGCACTACAAGAAAACTGCAAATTTCATGCGGATTTTTGCTGCGGATTTTTTCCCCAGGAATTATATACGGATTTTACTGCAAATTTTAGTTTTCATTCCCTCGGTTTGGGATTAAAATTTTGCTACGGATTAAAAAATCCGCATCAAAATCCGCAGATAACAGTCCCTCGATAAAGCGAACGTATTATTTACAAAAATTACGCAACAAAAATCGAAGGAAAAATTAAGGACAATAGCAAATTTGCTGCGGAATTAAATCCGCTGTCTCTTATACACATCTAGATGTGTATAAGAGACAGGGGTTTCTGCACTGAATTAAATGTCTGCAGCACACTTGCTGCGGAATTAAATTTCCGCAGCACACTTGCTGCGGAATTTAAAGTTAATTTCCGCAGCAAATTTACTGCGGAAATTCCTGCGGAAAATTCCGCAGGAAAATTCAATTTACAGTGCAGAAACCCAGCACATTTTGGACAGATCTAATCGGGAAAAAATTACTTTTTCTCTCCATTTCCTGCACCACCATTCACCCTCCACCTTCCTTCCAACTACCATCCATTATTTCCAAACCTAAATTTCATCCCTTCTTCCTCATTTCTTTCTCTCCTCAAGCAATTTTGCTCCTCATATCCTTCCTCTTGAAGAAGCCGCGTGAACTTGGTGTTCATCTTGGATTCGATTTGTCCAGCCACCATCTCCTCTAGCTGCAACCGTGCACATCCTCAACCATTTCCAAGGTGATTGATTGATCTACCATTTCAATTTTTGTTCTTTTATCTATTTTTTTTTTAATTCTTGTTATCCATAATTTTTGTGGGTGGTTTATTTTGTTATTTTCAGTTTTTTTATTTTTTTGCAGCTATTTGTTGTCAATAAATTGTGTAGGATTTTTGCTATGTTATTTTCATTTTTTTTATCCCTAATTTCTGTAGGATTTTTGCTATAATTTTTGCAGTTTTATTTTTATTTTATTTTAATTTTAATTTTTATTTTGTTTGTTATCGTATAGATTTTTGCTATGTTATTTTGATTTTTTTTATCCCTAATTTCTGTAGGATTTTTGCTATAATTTTTGCATTTTTATTTTTATTTTTATTTTATTTTTATTTTTTTTATTTTGTTTGTTATCGTATAGATTCTTTTGTTGTGTTATTTACATTTTTTTTTCAACTGTTTGTTATCCATAATTTGTCGAGGATTTTTGCTATGTTATTTTCAATTTATTTCCATATAATGACAATATTTAACACCTATACTATCATATACTAAATTTTTACTATAATAAGCAAGTGGAAAATTTTGATGAAATTATATTCTTATATTTGTCTAGAAATTAATTGTTTAACAAGAGACTAAGTAAGTCATTAGTTTGGTTAGGCAAAATGGAAGTTCCGGAGCATCGAAGGTGGATAATGATCCTGATAAAGTTACAGCAAAGTGTGGAAGAATTTTTGGAGGGTTTGGCTGGGTTTATAAATTTTGCTTGTCAACAACCAAAATATTTAACTGAGGGAGTTATTAGACATGTGTGATGTGTAAAATGAGCGACACCATGTCCCTGATATGGTGAATGTTCATATTCTGAGGAAAGGTTTTAAACCTAGATACTGGTATTGGACATCACACGGGGAGGAAGCACCTCTAAAATAATTTAAGGTTTGATATGGATTCATGTGTATAAGAGACAGGCTAAAGATGTAGGCATTTGGGGGAACGAGTGGGCCTTCTACTGGCCGTTATGAACATGTCAATAGCTATCAGGGCATGGTATATGATGCTGCAGGTTTAGTGATCTATATGGAAAAGGTGAACAAAGGTCTGTCTCTTATCCAAATCTAGATTGTGCTAAGTTCTATGAGATGTTGAATCTAGCTCAAGAACCATTATGGCCTGGATGTGAGACGCATTCAGTGTTGTCGACAGCTGTGAGGATGATGAGTTTAAAATCTGATTACAATATGTCCCATGGATGTTTTGATGGCATGGCACAACTAATGAATGGTGTTGTCAAGATGAAAGGCAATCAACCCTTTCAATCTTCAATTTTCCTGGGCGTACAGCTGGTAAGGGCACAACTCGATGGCTAAGTGATAAAGAATTACAAGCTGCCCACTTACATGTTCTGTTAAATTGTGTGAAGGTTAAAGATTATCTTGGGATTTCCTTGAGCCCCTTTTAAGTTAGTTAATATTTTGTGTTTGGATAATACTCTTACCATACCAATAATTCTGGTGCAGCATGTATAAGCATCAAGTGAGAAGTATGTGTAGTAATGTTAGCGAAGCTATTATTGATCAACAAATTGAAGCTGATTTCCCCCGTTGGTTCCGAGAGTATGTAAGTATTCAAATATACATATGAATATTGTATACAATATTGTCAATGTATATCATACTAACAAGATAGTCTTAATAGGTGACAAATAATGCCGAACGCATGTCACATAATCCCCATTTGCATTACCTGGCCTTAGGACCACTGAGACTTGCAAAGTCATGGCCATCATATTCATTAATGGCTACAAGCCTTGTACTTCATTCATTAGTTGTGCTATGCCATCAAAACATCAGTGGAGTGTGTGTTAGGGGCACAGGACAAGGCTCAGGTTGCAATGACTATTACGGTGTCCTCAAAGAGATTCTTGAATTGGAGTGGCCAGGACAACCAGAATAAAGAATCTAATATTATTCAACTGTGAGTGGTTTGATACATCTCCGCGTGGTGTGAAAGTTCATGACAAGTATGGAATTATTGAGGTGAAGAAAAATCGAAGATACGCAAAGTTTGACCTATTTGTTTTTGCTGCAATGGCAACACAAGTTTATTACTGCCCTTATCCTAGAAAAGAAATTGGCAAAAGTGATTGGTGGGTGGTTATTAAAAATAAGCCAAACGCAGCTGTGGATGGCAAACAAACATTAGAAACTGCCTATCAAGCGGATCAATTCTATTTTAATGCAATGATTGAGGAAGACCCAATCGACCAACTGCACGATGATGAACATGATGGTGAAGAAGTTGATTTAGGTAGGAGGCAGTTAAGGGAAGAGGAAGAGGAAGAGGAAGAGAAAGACGAAGAGGAAGAGGAAGAGGAAGAGGAAGATGAAGAGGAAGGCGAAGGCGAAGGCGAAGGCGAAGGCGAAGACGAAGACGAAGAATAGTAGATCCATCGGCAAGTATCCTAATAGTTATATAAGAAGAATAATTTTTGTACAAGAATAATTATTTTTTGCATTTATATTCTTTTATGGTTTGAATGAGGGATTTGTTCATGTTATATTTCCAATATTGCTTACATTGGTGCCATGTAAATTTGTCTTGCATATTCATGTAATTTTTCAAGAATCCTTATATTATTGCTATGCGATTTTGTATTTGAATTAATCAATATCTTACTTGGTTTCATTGGTTGTTGTAGATGGCTGATGCAGGAGATCAAGGAGGAGAAAAAACCAAAAAGACAGGGAAAAAACAAATGAGGCGGAGTGTGACAGCAGCAGATGCGTGTCAGCCCAAGTTCCTCCACCGCCATACTCCCAAGCATCACAAACTCCCTTAGTGCCGAACTACAAGCCCAACTGGAAAGGGAGAGATTGGAAAAGGAAGAAATGAAGAAAGAGCAAGCTTCACTACAAGCCCAACTATCTGAAACAAGAAACCAGTTGCATACTTTGATGGAGCCCAGGATTAGCCGTCTCTTCCTGGATACTCTCGCCACCAGCGTTCCCCACCCCTTGATGCAGATGGTAGCTCGGATGATTAGATTGTATTTGGTTGTTTACTTAGATAACTAAATGCTATATATGTATTGTATTTGAATTTGTTTTGTCGAATTGTTTTTTGAGATGAAATTGCTCGAATGTGACATGATGATCAATGCGAATTGTTTTTTGTGATGAAATTGCTAGAATGTGGCATGATGGTACAGGGGGATGAAAAAACCAAACAATACTAACAAAAATTTTCTGTGAAAATTATTTGGGGATTTTGTGCGGAAAATATATGGGGATTTTTCTTGGGATTTTGCTGCGAAAATTATATGGGGAATTTGCTGGGGATATTTGCTGTAGAAATTATTGCACGCAAATTATATATGATTTTGCTGCAGAAATACCAGATGGGTCAATAAGCTGATCAAGCAACGGCAATTGTCGAATATGAACATTCAGGGATAATTTCCGCAGCAATATCCCCACATCAAAAACCCTTGCAAAATGACGAAATTTTGATGCGGAATTACCAGCGCAAAATATCCGCATGTATATTTCCGCAGCAAATTATTATCCACGGCCTTTTTACCCGCGGATTATTTTTGGCACCAAAATCCGCAGAAAGTCTTGTTTGCTGCGGATTTTTCATTATAATCCGCAAAATCCGCAGCAAAATCCGCATGAAAACAGCAATTTTCTTGTAGTGATGGTGGCTAAAATAGAGATAATATCCAAGGAGTTGATTAAACCATCGAAATTTTTTTAAAAATATGCTTGTTTTCAAAATTATTCTTTTTTTATACCTACTCTAAAATGTAATTTCGGACCAGTGGAACTCGCATTCGGAAAATGCAAGTTCCATAAATTTAAAAAAAAAAAAAAAGATTTCTTCTTGACCTCGCATTCTGAGAATGCGAGGTCTTTAAATTTTTTTTTTTTTAACCTCGCATTTAAAAAATGCGTGGTAATGAAATTTTTTTTTTTTTATTTAGCAAATTTGACTCATATGTATATTGCAAATGGAAATTGCGCACTATTACAAAAATAGAAAAAATGAAGGATTTAGCAAATTTGACTATGTATATTGCGAATGGAAATTGTGCACTATTACAAAAATAGAAAAATGAAGGATTTGACTGTAAGATAAAATCATTTAAATACTAAACCGTAAATTATAAACTATAACATTAACGAAGTAGTACAATATTTGGGAATAGTAAACCATTATCTTTAAATCATAAACTATAACATTAACGAAATAGTACGCGAATGAAATGTGTAAACCCGCAAATTTATTAATTTATCGTATTTTTGATAAAATTTTGACATAACCTCCCCTGTTTTACGAACATTCTCTCTGCCAACAACCAAACCCAACAAGGGCAACAAACATCCATAAAAGCCCGACAAGGGCTAAAAAACATAAATACAAACCTAATAACAATAAAAAAGCACCCGACTAGGGCGAACAATGATATACAAATAACATACATCAATCACACAATATTGCGAGAAGTAATAACAAATGTCAATGTCCATGATCTCCAAATCTGCCGCCCGTTCCACAGTCTCTAGGTTTAGGCACCCTTTTTGATCGACGGACATAAAATAAAGGAGTGGCTTGCTGGTGAGTATGGTGAGCAATTTCCGCCTGCAAATGTATGCTTTGTTCCTGTTCATGTTCTTCATTTGAAACGGTTGGACCAGTATGTTCTGGATCAGGCGCAGTGGACGACTGTCCGAAAGATGATGGTCCCAGCAGAGTGCGCATTGGCGAAAGTATGTGTGAAGTGTCACCCTCGAATGGTATGTTAATCTAGATGTGTATAAGAGACAGACACACGGCGGTGGTCGTCGACGTCTCTTCGACGAGTTCGACCACCGCCGTGTTGCCCGCCTCGTCGCGGAGCCCGCTCTACTCCATGTGGATCATGTGCCTGGTGTGGATGTCTAACGTAAACAGGAACTGGCGGAGGCCGAAGATCAAGACGAGTAGATTCGCCTATTGCATGTAGTATAGATTGAGAAGCGAAATGGCTGATCTGTGCCTATGTACTACTATCCGGAGTATCGTCCTCAGTCATGTTGTTTAACGACATGTAGTACAATCTAGCCATGGAATCCATCTACCGTGAAAGTTCAAATTAGTTTTACTGAAGTAATTTGAAAAAGAAAAACAATAAAAAAATGAATAATTACTTACAAGATAATCTACACGTGCACCATCGCCGAGGTAGCCTTCTGCAAAAGTAGGGCGTTGACTAGGATTGAATATGTACATCACCGTCCTCGCTCGGTACCATTGCATGTAATCACCCGATGCATGTGTAGTATCAATACATGTGAGACCAACCTCAATTGTATCCGTTCTTGCGTCCCAAATATCTATATATTGTCGGTGTGTCAACTCCCAATCAGTGTTCGCCCGACCACGGCGGTCTATCAAATGAAATGCAGCTTGATTACCAATCAATCTCTGATCTGGTATGGGTTGGTGCAAACCAAACTGTCGCATAACCCGATGAATGGAGATAACATTCCACGATCTCCCAACATATCAAATAAGTAACTACATGCCATATGTCACGACCAGCAGTGCAGTAATGGGGAAGCATATCAAGCAGCATATTATTAAACTAAAATACAAAAACATAAAAAATATAAACTACCAACACAAAATATATTTATAAAACATTTACATTAACAAAATTAATTATTTAAACAAAATTTAAAAAATATATTAATTAAAATTATTGGACTCCATAAAAAAATTAAATTTACCTGAAATATTTTGGTGGTGGGTGGCGGTAGCGGTGGTTGTGTTGGTTGTAGTGGTGGTGGTGGTGGTGGTGGTGGAATGGAGGTGGTGATTGTTGTAGAGGGGAGGAAAAATAGATGGTGGTGGAACGGAGGAGGAGGACGAAGGAGGAGGAGGACGAATTTTTTTTTTTTGTATTTGGGGATTTATCTTCTTCGAGGCCACGCCTGGCCTTGTAGAAGATAAAGGTCAAGAAGAAATTTTTTTTTTTAAAAAAAAAAAAAAAAATAAAAATATCTGGACTGGTTCGGAATTGCATTTTGGAATAGGCATAAAAAAAGAATAATTTTGAAAACAAGCATATTTTTTGAATTTTTCCTTAAACAATCATCTCCAACACCCCCGGACAGTAAACAACTTCAATTGCCCTTGCTTGATCAGCTTGCATCGCCCAATTATATTCCTCTCATTTTCTTCTATGAAAATCATGACTTCTCATGCTCAAGTATTGATCATGTCAAGAGATCCCAACTTTTGAAACAGTCTTTATCAAAAGCACTAGATATATTTTACCCTCATCTGGAAGGATCAATGGAAACCTTTTCCTTGATTGCGACGATTCTGGTGCTCTATATGTGGATGCTCAAGTTCATTCTCGCCTCACGCATGAAGCAATCTCAAGAGAGGAAGTAGACCAGTTTCTGCCTGTGGAGCCTTATAACACACATCAGCTTTTTGAGCATAATGCCACTGGCAATAGCATACCTTTAGCAATCAAATTCAATTCCTTTGAACTATGTGGTGGGGTTTGCATATCACATAAGATAGCTGATGCAATGTCTTTGATGACTTTCACGAATACATCGGCTGCCAAATGTCGGGGCCAATATGAGGAAATTGTGCGTCCTAGTTTCCATTTAGCAAGCACTCTTTTTCCTCCATTGGATGAAGAGTCCCCTTTTCCTGGTTTTACGCAATGTGCGAAAAACGAAAACGTCGTGACCAAAAGGTTTGCATTCGACAAGGAAAAGTTGGCTGCACTCAAAGTAGAAGCTTCCTCAGCGGCTCGGGTTCACAGGTGATCAAGGATCCTACTCGTGTGGAAGTCGTTTCTGCTTTTCTCCGGAAGCATTTTATTGTTATATCCAGGGCTAAAGTTAATGGTTCGTTGGCTAAAAATATGTTTGCTGCAGCCCATGCAGTCAACTTGAGGCGTAGAGTAAGATTGCCACTGGAAAGCTTTGCATTTGGGAATTTTGCAACTATTGCATCTGCTTTACTAATGTCTAAGGAAAAAGTATCAAGAATATTATAATCTAGCTTGGCACCTGATGACTGCAATTAAGAAAATTAACGATGATTATGTTAACAATGTTCAAAGTGGATTGCCTTATTTATGCAACTTAAGTAAGGAATTTGAACTAATGTTCAAAGAGGTCAGCTATTGTTTTATCACAAGTTGGTGCCGATTTCCTACATATATGGCTGGGGCAAGCCTATTTCAGTCTGCACTCCTGCTGTGCCAAGAGCAAATATGGTAATTCTAATGACCACAAGGTGTGGTGAAGGAATCGAAGCATGAATTAGCATGCTGGAGAGTGAATTGGTTATGCTTCCCGATTAGCTTCTTTCATTGGCAACCGAAAATATTTGCCCCACCATTGGGTCTAATATTTGATAGTAGAATTCTATCCTAGCCGACGTCCATATTGCGTCAGTCTACCCCAGACGAAATGCGTTTCTTTTTCTTGGTCGCCATTTTGCAGTTCTTTTTTTATGTTTTGCCTTTGGTTTTGTTTTGGATGTACATTGGGGATTCAAGTATACATTGTTTCTCTTTAGTTCTATGATACAATATTTACAGCGTAACGGAAAAGAATAATTTAATTTCTTATGTTTTTGGTATTCATCAATTTGGTCTTTCATTTATCACAAAAAATTAATTTAATTTTAATTTTTTAAAAAATTAATTAATTTTAAGCTTGTAATAAAAATAATTGACAAACTAATAGAGTAAACTACGTAATATTCACGTACTTTAAAAAATCTCATTGCAAAATCATTGTTGATAAATATCAAGTATTACTCGATGTAATTTAAGTTTTGAGTTAGTCATTACTTTGATGATGCCGATGCCGATGCCGATGCCGATGTTGATTCCAGTCTAGTGTCGCTTCTGTTGGAGTAGTGGTGGCGATAACGGTTTGCCAAAACTTTGATAAAACGCCATCGGCAGATGGATAAAAAAGCCATGGGTTTTCTATGTTACGGTATATATCAATTTTTTATCATTTTTTTATATATATTAACTATGTATGGTATTTTGATATAATAAATAATAATAAAACATAATATATGTGGCGATTATTTAAAGGGTGAATCATAAAATAAAATAATTAATAGAATAAAAAATTCAGAGTGTATAAAAAATACTATTGAAAGTTAGGATCACATCAGCAATAGTCGACAATTATCTAGAATATAAAAAAGGGGACTTCCACACATGGAAGGTGTTTTGTCCCGTGGGTTTTTTGAGCAAATTTGGTTTGTTGACGGTAATCAGGTAATTTTGCCTTAGATAGTGGGCTCGAGCATGTGTGAGAAATATGATCGATAATGGACTTTTTGGTGTGTTGTAGTTGACTTGCCCTCCCTTCACTATATTGTCTCGTATTTTTCATAAGCAAATATTTAGGTAGACCTGATTTTTAACTTCACTTGTAGATCTTGTGATGTAGATTAAATTTAAGAAAATCTATGATATCAGCTGATGTAAGCAAGATTTTTTAAAATTTAATTCTAATCACAGGATCTACAGATAGGACCAAAGATCAAAATTTCTATCTAAATATTTCCCTTTTTCATATGCTTGTTTTTTGCAATTGTGTTTTTTTTTAACATTTCAGTGGTTGTGAAATCCTCAATCAGCAAGACGCGTGAAGTGAACCTTATCATTCACCCACTAACTAGTCTGTCTTTCTTACGTTCCCTCTCTCCTCATCCCTTCTTTCATTCTCAAAGCAAAATGTACCCTCCTGTTTCTTCCTCCACCCACTGTTTTCAAACTCGGACCAAACACCGGCCAGTTCAACCGATTAAATCGGGACCGGCCATGTCACTGTCTGGTCAATTACTACACCCGAAAATGACAAAAACCCGATGAAAATCGGTAAAATCCGGTGAATAAAAAAAAATGGATTAAACCGGTCAGATTCGATTTTAATTTTTTTTCACACTCAAAAGGCCAAATCAACAAAATCTTCCAAAATCACCACCGCTCCATAGCCAACCTTATCAAACCCATAACTAATCTAAACAGTTTTGAGACATTTTCACCAAATCAGAGACAAAACTTCCCACAAAAACATCAAACATCCAAAAAAAGAAAAAACAAATTCATGGGAAGAAAAAGGGAGAACAAATTGGGAAGGGGGAAGAAGTTGGTACCAACACGATGAGAAGGGGATGGAGGAAGAGTCAAGGGGGAACGAAAGGAAAGTAGAGGGGGATATGGAGAGAGAGAGCGCTAAAGGGGAAGCAAAGGGAAGGGTAGCGGGATGCTATTAAAGAAGAGAGAGAACTTGCAAAAAGGAAAAAAAAAAAAGAAGTAAAAAGGTAATTTGCATGAGAATGCTACTTTTAACTTTTTATATAAAATTTGAAAAGGATGGAAAATTGTTGCTCTTGGGTTTGAACCCAACTCCATATGCTGGAATAGTTAAGCCCCAAAAAAGCCACTAGGACGTCAAAGCTATTTTGCTAGATTCTCATTTTTTTTTTTTATAAATAATAACTCAAAGAAAAAGTGGAAAACAAGTGAACCGCGATTCAATCGGTTGAACTGCATACTAAAAGCTTCACCGGAATCACCTTCCGGTCCGAGTTTAAAAACATTGCCTCCACCTCTTTGCCTGCCTCTTCCTCCTCTATTCTATAATTTTTATCTGCTATTTGTTGCTTTGATTTTTCTTATCCAATTTTAGCCCATTTAAAGAATTTATTTTGACCAAACTCATCACATGAAGCAACAGGCGGTGGGATAGTTAGGAAAGTGCTGAAATGAATAGCCATAGGCCGGTTTCATACCGAATAATCTCTTGGGACCTCAAAGGAAATTGGGATGTGGATATATCAAAGAATCTCTAAGAGTAGTTGCGCAAGATTTGCTCCGGTCAAATTAGCTGAAGATCTACTTAATTTGTCGCAATTTCATTAATTTTTGTGGTTTTGTGTTTTTTTAGAAATTTTGATTTTTTTCATCGTTTTATGTCCGGTGAAAAGTTTTATAGCTATTTTTTTGCTTTAGGCGTTTATGTAAATTATCAAAAACATATCAGAAAATTTTTACATATTTATGTTTGATCTTATCCCAAAATTTTTGTTCACGGTAGGATTTTTATAGGGTGTTACCTCTTATTCGCTGGTTTCATTAAAGATTTTAAAATTTTTACCAGTGTTAAAGATTTTGTTTTGGGTTAGTTCAAAATCAAAATATGCAATGGTGAATACGTTTAACATTGTTTTGGTTTATTTTTTATTTTGTATTATTTAAAGATTGTGAGTTTGAGGCTATCAATCTACTGAAAGCTGGTGGTTTTGGGGCTTTTTTTTTTCCTCAGTCAAATTCTTCTTCACAATGTAAAAATCTATATACACTGAGCTAGAGTTGTACTTTGAATTTCAGTAATTTTCTGTAACAAATCTTAATTTTTGTTTAACAATTTCGTTTTTTTTTTTATTTTTATAAATGAAAATTATGATTCTTTTGTTTATTTTTTTATTTATTTTTTGCAAAAGAATTTTGCAATTTTTGTGGTATTTTAAAGTTCTAACCTCCTTATATATAAAGCAGGTAATTAATTAATTTTGTTTAGGCAAAATATTTAAGTAGACTCGATTTTTTTACCCCACTTGTAGACCATTAAATTTTAGAAAATTTATGACATCAGCTGATAGAAACAAGATTTTTTAAAATTTAATCATGACCACAGGATTTATAAGTGAGCCAGAGATCGGTCTACTTAAGTATTTTCTATTTTTTTATTAGTTCAATTCTTTTTTTTGTATTTTATGGTTAATTAATGGATTAATTGGTCCGTTTTGTGTTGAAGATTTTAACTTTTCAAGAGCTACAACAGAGCAATTTTCTACTGAATCCGTTAGTCCAAAAGTTAATGTTGGTAATGATGTTAAGTTTCCTCCTTTTTGTTTTATTTTATAATTGTTTCGTCTTTCGTTTGCTTTGTAGTTGTGGTTGCCTGCTTCTTTAGGTTTAATTTTCGATCCATGCATGATTTATATGTTTTGATTGTAGACACAATATATCTTGGACAGTGATAACGTGGTTTGAATGGCAACATTGTAATCAGGATTAAATTTAAAAAAATTTAATTCTACTTACATAGGTTGATGTCAGGATTAAATTTTAAAAAATCTTACTTACATCGGTTGATGTCATAAATTCTCTACGATTTAATCCACAACACAGGGATTACAAGTGGGGACAAAAATCGGATCTACCTAAATCTTTGCCATCTCAGATAGAGGAGCTATTTTGTTATCAATGTGTTTCAAGGTGCAAACTTCACGATTCATCAGTTAAATTGTAATAAATTTTTTAATTGTAACAATATTTATGAACACAATGAAGTACCAACTATTAAAGTTTTCTAGCTATGTTTTAATCATCGTATCATTCTCTATGACAACTAATTCATTTTTTAGTGCTAAACATTTGCCTCGCTATAATTCATTGGTGATTTTTTAAAGATGGAAACATTAGGATAGTAAGAAGCTTGGCAGTAGGTTTGTGTGATGAGATATTTTTCATTGTTGGAGCAGTTCACAAACATCATTTCTATGGTTTGTTTCATATTCTTATTTTGTGTTTCTAATGGTGAGAATTATAAGCTGGACAGATAACAAATAAGTTATCTTCGTTTTTTTTTTTTTTTTTTTTTGTATTTTGGTGTTAAAATGTTTGTTTAGAGTTTAGCTAATAATAATGGAAATATTAATGTTTAGGTATATTAATAAGGACACAAATGTTAAACACAAAATAAAGAACTAATTCATATGAGCTTAATGGCAACTTCACAGGTTTCTATTCACAACTTAATAATATATCTATTTAGGTCAATTTCTTCCTTATTCTACATATGGACATGTAGTTGATCAACCTAATTCTTGTTATGTCATCATTTTTTTTTTCCATGGTATTATTTTATTAACTTGACAGTTAACTACCATTAATGCCTTCTTTCTGTTTTTTTCCCAATTGAATTTCAAGAAATTCAATGTTGCCACCCACAATGAAAGTTCAACAAGAAATCCAGTAATTGTGCGCAAATTGAATTTGCTTCGTATTTGGTAATTGGCTTTCATTTATCTTTGTGATATATCTTTTATATAGCTATACGTCGTTTTATATGATTAAGTGTTATGATTTAAAGAATTTCTTTGTTGCCGTCATGGCATGCAATATGTAAAGCAATGGCTGCAACAATCATCTTTGAATTATCAACCATAACAGCAATCATGGTTTCTATACATGTCTAATTTGAACTGTAGTAATTTATATGCATGACTATGGCTTTGTGCATGTACAATTCCAAGACTTGATAATCTTGGATACTTTTGTAAAATAAACTTTTATGTGAATATAGCTTGGGTGGTTATAATGTTAAGTATGAAAATATTAAGATGTCAATTGCAAGGTGTAACTGTGCGTTTTTTTGCCAAATGCCTACCACCTCTAGTGTAGGGAGAATTTTTCCAGATCTCAGCTGTTGAACTTATGATTACAAATCTGACATGTTCAAGGTCATAGCAAACCCCATGGATGGAATATCTATAGCTTCAAGTGTGCGTTTTTTTGCCAAATGCCTACCACCTCTAGTGTAGGGAGAATTTGGTTTAACATTCCAGATCTCCGCTGTTGTACTTATGATTACAAATCTGACATGTTCAAGGTCATAGCAAACTCCATGGATGGAATATCTATAGCTCCAAGTGCAGAAGTCTTTGTGTGTTGTTGGTCTTGATATTTTGTGACTATAGCAATAACTTTACACATCGCTTTTGTTTTTTAAAATTTCATATGAAAGTCGTATTACTCTTACTTAATAGTGCTACAAACAAAACAATAATATTATGCATAACATATTTTGCTAATCAGTCTTTCCCTTATACTGCTTAAATTACTCAAAATGCGAGCACAGTCACGCGAACCATGAGGCAAGAAACTAGTACAAAAGAAGATCAAGAATGCATCAAGGTGGTCATGTAGCATGACATAAGCAAAGAAAATAGGAGACTATATGCATGGGGCTACCCAAGAAATGGATGAGAGACAAAAGTGGAATTCAAACTCATATTTAAGTGAAAAAGATACTACTGATATAAGAGTTAGTTGCTACTTTAGGCTAGCAAGATATTTTTAGGTATTAATACTTAATGAAATCTATAGTAAACAACTGATAATCGTACAAAATTAGACAAATTAAAATTGCATATTCTCTACAAAATTTTTCGACACACGAAGTACTCTGTATTTTATTTCTAGCTATTTTTAGTGATTATAATATTATTTTCCATCAATCATTTTTCCTTTGTTATAAGTTTGAAAATTTCCCTTTTACGTACCAAGATTACACAAGTTAATGGCTAATGTTATTGTCAGAGCTATTATCCAAATGACAGAGCAATTTCTTTTCAAATGACAAATATAGCTTTCTCAAGTTAACTCGCAACTCTCCAAATTTATCGCGTCCCTCTCCCGAGAACCCTTCATCATCCTTTTTCCCATCATTTATTTTCTTTCTCTAAATAACATCGCAAACAGAAATACCACTACAAACCCATTAAGATAGTATCTTTTTCTTTACTACAACCCCCACACATGCCTTCCGAGAGAAACATTCAAGCAATCTCTGTGATCTATGGGCAAATATTTTCGTTCATTTTATAATGGGCCTCCATCAATGGCAGCCATCACCAGCATTGGGTCTGCTACCACCCATGTATATTTATTTATTTTGATCGCGGTTTTAACTTGCCCATGGATTCCTCATTATAATTTATGAGATCGGATAGCTTATTTTGATTTCAAGCTTCAAATGTGAACAAAAAGAGAGAAGTGTACATTCAATTCACAAGAATTCAAATAACATTGCCGGCAATTTGGGTTTCAAGTAAAAAATAAAGTCGTCGTACAATTTGCAAGTATCTGGTTTTAGAGGTATTTTGGCTGCTGCTGGTGCAATTTTATTGGTTTTGTTTTTTTGCTTTAATTTTCTTTCTTTTTCTGTTGGTAGGGAAAAGAGGTGGTAGTGTGGCGGGGTGAAGATTTAAAAAACGACGACGGTGTTGTTGGCTCGGTCGCCTGATTCAACAAAGTTGTAAATAGTGAAGCAAGGAGAAGTCAGTGGTAGGTTAAGACAAAGTTTTGAGGGCCCACAAGAACTCATGGAGGATAATGTAGTTGACTGGTGTAGGGGTAATATTGCCATTTAATCAGAAATAGCTCTGTGTATATGATAAAGGCAATGGCATTATCATCAGCCCACGTTAATTAAATTCCTTTTTATCTCAATTTTAAGCATTTTCATCAAAAATTACATTTGAAGAACGAGTTCAAATTCATAGATTATCATTAATTTCTTGCTATTCTTCCAAATTTAAGTCCTTGCACAGACATTGCATGTCTTTAGTGGAAAATCCTGATTTTTCGCATAAAATAGAAAGAAAATAATAATACTAATATTAAATAATATCAAAAATAAAATTGGCAATTTTGACTGGATTTGAATTACTTGTTTTGGTTAGATAATGATTACTAGTGGAGGTGTGTTTGCATGAGAAGATCTAATCCTTACCAATTTTGGTAATTCTATTTGTTATATGTTGCCTAATTTAGACCTACTTTGTGTCTAAAATTTGTTTTCAACTCATAATAAATACCTTTGGCCAATTAATTTGTAATTTTGCTAATTAATTTTTTTGGGCTAATTTTCATCCAACAAAAGTTACCAAATACTAGTAGAATTCATATAAAAAATTGCTAGTTTGGATTAGAAGTTGGGGGGAACTCTTAAGACTTAATGTGTATATATAAATAAGCGCTCATGCCAAGACTTAAATCATTGTTTCTTGATTGAAAATTTATGTAACATAATAGAGAGAACAATTTCATCTGATAAAGAGCTAGTCAGTTCTTGGACTTTGGTATATTTTCTTAAATACTAGTTTACTCCTTCAAAGATAAATTTGGCAATGGTGGTTACAGGGACGTCTATAAAGGAAATCTTTTTGACAATAGTCCTGTTACAGTACAGATTCGAATATACATCCAAAGGAAGTGGAGGCGAATTCATCAATGAATTTGCAAGCATCAGCAGAACATCCCATGTTAATGTTGTTGCTCTTTTGGGATTCGCCTAGGATGCTCAAAAAAGAGCACTCATTTATGAATTCATGCCTAACAAATCTTTGGAGAGATACATCCACGGTGAAGATGAATCAACGTCAAAAACTAACAGTCACCTTGGAAGGGGAAAACTGTATCAAATTGTATTAGGGATTGGACAAGGACTAGAATATTTGCAGAGATGTTGTACCATGCAAATTCTGCATTTTGACATAATAACTCACAATACACTTCTGGATGAGGATTTTTATCCTAAAATATTTGATTTTGGTTTGGCAAAACTATGTACCAGAAGAGAAAGTGTTGCATCAATGCTAGAAGCTAGAGGAACAATTAGTTATATTGCTGCAGTAGTAATTAGTAGAAACTTTGGAGGTATTTCCGCAAGTTTGATGTCTATAGCTATAGAATGATACTTCTAGAAATGGTTGGAGAAAGAAAGAACATCAGTGTTGAAGTGACTCGTGCAAGTAAAATACACTTTCCGCATTAGGTGTATCAGCGTATGGTACTTGATATGTAGATTTGAGATTGTAAGATGAAATGGCACCAACAGAAGATGAAATTGCAAGAAAAATGATCCTAGTGGGTTTATGGTGTATACAAACTGATCCATTACATAGACCAGTTGTGAGCAAGGTAATCGAAATACTGGAAGGTAGCTTACGGGCCTTGGAAATCTCTCCAAAACCCTTCTTTGGTTCTCCTTCAAGATCGCCACAAGGTTCTTCAACTAAAATAGTGGTGTCTTGATGTAATAGTAGTTTCTTATAGCTCTTCTTTTCATTCACTAATATTTGTCCTACTAAGTTTTATCTTGTCATGTATACTTAACTTGTCTCTATCATTACAAGATTTTACGTTATGTGTGTAGTTCATGAAAAAATTTTCATATATATTTGGACTGTATTTTTTCATAGTTATTTCATTTTCTACTTATCAAGTTGATGAATACTATACTTTCATGGCCTCTTTACCTAGAGTTATCTACATCAATGTCACATTGCATTAGATGTCACTCTTCTCTGCCCTAAAACTAGACAATGACCTGTCACACCTCGAAATCACTCCAAGCATGTGAGATACACTACAAGTGTAGTAATCAAACCACAATATATATCATCTACCTCCTAAAATGACCATGTCAATTTCATTAGTATTATACGACATGTCATGACTATGACAAACTATGACATAACCAAATCACACTTAAATACAAGCATCGAACAGCAATTAAAAACCAACAATCTAAAGTTCAACATAAAAGACACACTCTAAATAGTGTTTAGATGCACAAACCTATATAAAAGAACAAGCCTCACACTAAGATGGTAAATGGAAAATCCTAACACCAGTAGATGGGATACATATTGTAATCTTTTCCTAGGTCGGCACTTAACTCAGGACCTACTACCTCCTCCTAATGGTCCTTAACTACAAATAAAAGGGAAAACAACAACGGAGTAAGCATATAATTCCTAGTAAATAACATTTAAGCTCAATTATGGATAACACATATAAAATCATTGCATATATTAGGGTGTAATATACAAGACATTATCAATAATTAAAATTTAAATGACAATTAATGAGGCCATAGTTTACAAAAGTCTTCTCAGCGTTAGATTTAGATCTAACTATTATCCGCCCGAACAGAGATGACATAACAAAGTATCTATCACTTACCTTCCCGATAGACTAGGTATAATATTTACAAAATAAAGTACTCAGTGTATCGTTTCATTCATTCAATCATAGCCAAATTCATTGAAATGACTCGTTGAGTTCTCTTCATAAAGTCAACCATTAATAAAGTGCAACAAACAAAACAAAGTAATACATTATATAACGAGCACAAAAATTATAAAAGTACTTACCTCATAAACATTTTTCAAACCAGGTATATTGTAACGTCCAATAGTCTGGAAATGTAATTGGCAGAAAATAAGAGAGAAAATAGAAAGGAAAGAAAATATGGAAAGAAAGAGAAAAGGAAAATATTTTATTAAGGGAGAGAAATTATAAGCTCAATCATTACAGGGTAATGACTAGTGTAGATCCTTTTTTCCCTATTTAATACAATTCTCGGACACCACTCCCTTAATAAATGGGATTGAATATTACAGTAATTATTGCTATTCCAGCTAACTATCTAACAGAATTACTGACTAGGACGATCTGCCTTGCTGGCTCAGTTCTCTTTTTCCCCTACCAAAACTGTCATTTCTTGTTCATTACAACTACTTCCCCATTAGATAATCCCCCTCCCAAGTTAGCACTCAACGCAGGACTTGCTACCTCTTTCTGTTGGTCATCAACTACAAACAAAAGGGAGAACAATAACAGGGTAAGTATATAATGTTTAGTAAATAACACCTAATTATGGATAACACATATAATGCAGGGTGTGATATACAAGACATTATCAATAATAAAATGTAAATGACAATGAATGAACTCATGGTTTACGAAAGTCTTTCCGTTACTTGATACAGGTCTACTTACTATCCGCTTGAGACAAGGTATAAAAAAATGTCTATTACTTATCTTAATAACTCTTCGATAGAATGAGTATAACATTTACAAAACAGAGTACTTAGTGTATTATTTCACTCACTCAATCATAGCCAAATCTACTGAAGTGACCCATTGAACTTTTCACAAAGTCAATCATTAAGAAAGTGCAACAATCAAAACAAAGCAATACATTATATAACCAGCAAATAAATTATAAGGGTACTTTTACCTTATAAAACATTACTCAAACAAAGTATACTTATCTTATTTTAGAACTGCATAACCAACCATGTACAAGAGATCGATAAACGGTGTTACTTACATTGAAAATCGACTTTGTATACTCTAACTTTGGCAATCTAAAACTCTGACCCCTTATCACCTAAACCAAAGGACTGTTATACTATTAGGCTAAACAAAGGTATTTTGGGCATCACCCAAACTCTCAAATCAAGCAATAATTAAACACAAACAATTAAGTGGAGGTTGATTTAAATCCATAAAAACAAGATCAAATTCTAAATTTTAGGACTTATAACTTCAAAGGCATAACATTTCGCCAAGCTTGGACTATACAAGCTCTCATTCAAATCTCACCAAAACAAATGCTAAAAAATCATTTCAAACCACAAATGAAGTCTTGGAAGCTCACAAGCATGTTTAGCAGCAAAATCAAACAGTAAACAACAATAATCAAGCAAGTTCTTTTTTTTTTTTGAAAATGCCTACGGCTTCCTATGGAAAACCATGTAATAACTTGGAATAAGATTTACTTGCGGAGTTAAAATATAGTTTTAGGAGTATTCTGGTATCACCAATTTGATTTAGATAGAGAAATTCCTAAGTTAGATGTAGATTTTGCAGCTTAGGGTTTTGGAATGGGGGGGTTTTCTAAAGCTTGAGATGAAACAAAGTAATTGGGGTTGAATATAAGACTTTGTAGAGCAGTCTTTTAGATTATCCAAAATTTGCAGTTTAATCCCTTAAGTTTTGTAAAATCGTACTTTTCCTCCCTTATATATCACGTCAGACTAATTTGCTCCCTTATTCTTAAAAATATTAGTTTGTATAGAATCAATCTGAGGCCTAATCATGGACAAATTAATGAATTAAGTCATGTGATAATCATATGATCGTCAATTAGCAGCAGATGTGTTGTCAACAATTTCATAAGTTTGTCTATAATTTTTGTCACAAGCCTTAAATTCGTTAATTTTTTAAGGATGATGGACTAAATTAGTCTTTTTAATACATAAAGGAATAAAGTGGTTTATACCCTAAAGATAAGGGAGCAAATTGGTCTTTTTCCCTTTAAAATATAATCTAAACCCCATCTAGTCTGGAGTGAATGATAAAACAAATAGAAATCATCCCAACTCATGATTTTGGTCAAAATTACATTTTTACCCCATATTTAATTTAACATAAAAGTTTTCAGGTAATTCATTCTTCCCTATTTTAAGACATTTTAACTTTGAATTTTTATGATAAAAAAATGAAGCAAATAACATTAGTTTATTATTACAATTAGGGATCTGTAAATTAATGCAATATATATATAAAGAGTGAGAGAGAGTGTATCTTCTGTAGAATAATACCTTTCACCGCCTTTTAGTTGTACTTTTTGGTTGTAGATGATAAGTAAGTGTAATAAATTTAAGTATAGATTTATATAAGTTAGCAATAAGGGTATGTTAAGCATAAAATGTTAAATTTTTTTGGAGGGAAAGAGAATTTTCAAGCAACAACTCAGAATAGAGGCTAGTGTGCAGTAAATGTGGTTAGTTTGCATAATGTCTTTCTGTTTTACCATCAAGTCTAGATCATACAGGGATTTAGGGTATATTTGCAAAACATACAAGGGTTGTAGGTCCGAGAGTCATACCACATGGGAGTTTACGTCAATTTATCCTAAACTTTTTAAAGAAAAATTATATTTAGGGTAAACTACTATAAACCTCCATGTGGTATAGTCTTTTGACCCATAACCCCCATATGTTTTAAAAATATACCTTAACCCCTATATGGTTTGTTTTAAAAGGTAAAGTGGACGGAAATCATCTAAATTAATGGTGTTTGAATAGCATGTCCTGCCCCGAAGCTGTTTAATGGAAAACATTAATTTTTCCTCAAAAAGTTTAGGATAAATTACCATAAACAACTATGTAGTATGAATCTCGGATCTATAACTCCCATATGCTTTTGTAAATATACCCTAAATCTCCATGTGGTATGGACTAAATAGTAAAACAAACATAAATCATCCAAATTAATTATATTTAGTTACACACGGACACCTATTGCGAGTTGTTGTCGAAAAATTCGTTTTTCCTCCCCAAAACAAATTGTATACCCAACCTATCCATATTGTTACTTACATAAGTCTATTCTCAAATTTGATACACTTATCTATCATTTATAACAAAAAAGCACAACTACGAAGATGCATGACGTATTTTCCTATAATTCATTTTTTTTTGTGCATTAATTTACAAATCTTTAATCATTAAAATAAGCTTATGTCATTTTTTTTTTTTTATTTCTTCATCATACAAATTGAAAGTTAAAATTTTTGAAAGTAGGAAGAGATCAATTATCTGCTAAAAACTTTGATATTAAATTGTATATAGGGTAAAAATGTAATTTAAAAAAACATGGAGTTGGATGATTTTTTCTATTTTATCATTCAGCTCAGACCACTTGGGAGTTTAGGGCATATTTCCAGAATATATAGCAGTTATGGGTTCAAGAGTCATACTATATAGGGGTTTATAGTAATTTATCCTAATTTAAATATGGGGGTAAGAACTTATATTCGACCAAAATCATTAGTTTGGATATTTTCCGTCTATTTCATCATTTAGTCCAGACCATATAGGAGTTTAAAGTATATTTTCAAACTACATGGGCTTTACAGTAATTTACCCTTATATTTTTCATTAAATAGTCACTTTGGAACCCGTGCATTTTAAAATCGATAATTTGGATAATTTCCATCCACCTTACTTTTTAAAACAAGTCATATAGAGATTTAAGGTATATTTTTAAAATATATGGACACTATGAGTCAAAGGAAAAATGGGAGTTTACGGTTATTTATCCTTAAATTGAAATTTAAAAAGTATTTAGTCCATTAATTTAGTAAATAAAATTACTTAATCGTATAAAAAAATTTTGGGCTCCAATTAGTTATCTTATACTCCCTCCTTCCCATTAGAAGGTCATTTTATACTCCCTCATTCCCATTAAAAGTGTTATACTTTCTATTTTGGGATGTTCAAAAATATTTGTCTTGTTAACAAAGTCCAAGTAATATTCTATCTCTTTTTTCAATATTTTTCTTGCTTTACTTTTTGTTAATGCTATATTCAAATTCAAAATTTGAATTTTGGAGGGCAAAATTAGAAAGGAAGGCACTAACATCACAATCAATCACTATTATTAATAAGTTCGATTATCAAAATGTGACAAAAAATATGTGATAGAGGAAGTATATACCTTTTATTAATTTGCTAACAATAACCCAAAAGTATAATCCTCCCAAATTTGTATATGAAAGGATTTCAAATTTGTCTGAATTGGAATGATAAAACTATCTTCAAATCCTCTCAAATTAAAGTAGTTTAATCCGCAAGCATTGTAAATGCAACGAAACATATAATTAAAATTTCCTACCATATTAACAAATCTCTATTTGTTAATATATTAGATTAATATAAAATTCCTTTTACGAACTATCTACTTAAATAAAATTCGATACAAAGTTAACTAGTGGATCAATAAAATGGTAAAATTGGTTGTAAATTAGATTCTCCATCATAAAATTAATTGTTCTATATTTTTAAAAAGAATTAGGTTGACGTGTTACAACAAAGAGAAAGTTAGGGAAAGTTTGTAAAAAATTTTAACGTTTGAAATACTAAGTGATATTACTATAAACCTTAAGAGAATTTTGTCAAATTATCCCTATTTATCTTTAGTTGGTTATGTTGATTTTGATTTTTAGGGACCACCATCATTTTACAAAATTTTCTTTTAATTATTTCGTCAAAGTTAACCTATACTATTAACTGTAAATTCAAGGTCTAGCTTTTTATATCCTAACTTGAAACCATTTACTCCTACTACTAATGATTAATAGTTTTACTTAAGGTATTTAACCTCTAACCCCTTATTTGATATGCTGGTCCATTCCAAGCAAAATGTGTTTCTATCTTGAATAAGTATGAATGCTTATTCCAATGTATGTATGGCGACTGAAGGTATAATGGAATAACAATTCCGTTTTTGGTGTTTAGTATAATGATTTTCAGATATCAAAATGATAAAGGGTTTAAACTAATTTGAATTGCATACCCCTAGGGTTTTAAGAAAATATAACAAAATTTAACTAAATAAATAAAACCATATTTATTTTA
The DNA here is from genome assembly GCA_025175665.1 of Cinchona pubescens. Taxonomy (NCBI): domain Eukaryota; kingdom Viridiplantae; phylum Streptophyta; class Magnoliopsida; order Gentianales; family Rubiaceae; genus Cinchona; species Cinchona pubescens. The sequence goes on from JANKKI010000475.1 coordinate 244,204, forward strand.
AAAGATTTGTATTCATTGCAATGAGATAAATATGCAAACAAAATAAAAAGATTGCGCATTTGTAGTACTTGTATTGTATTGTATTTATTTATTTTGCGTGTAATTGTGTTTGCTTATTGGAATTCTATACTTGGATACAGAGGTGGACTTAGGTATTCAACTTTGGGGGAGGGGGCAAAAACTGTATATACATATTCTTGGAGAGACAGTCTTTATAATTTTTGCAAAATTTTACGGGATAAAATCTAATTTTTTTTAAAGGGAGTTATTGAAGTTTTTAAAAACTATCAAGAAAAATAATATATTTTCGAAACTTTTGGGAAATAAGACTATATAAATACATACCAAGGGAACACTTTTAATAGTCTCTAAATTTTTTTTTTTTGGGGGGAGACAAAGTCTATTTTTTTTTTTTGGCCAATTGAATCAATGTTATTAACTGTGAATTCGAACTTTGATCTGCCCCTACTTGGATATAAATTTCAACCATGTAGCTACTTTTGCCACAAAAAAAAAAAAAGTTTCCAATATGTTAAGATAATTAAAATTAATTCTTATTTTCTTGGGTGAAGTAGTAGAGTGAGTATTGAGAAGTACACATGTCGTTGACATCCTATAATATTTCTTTCCAAAGTTAAGTTAAAAATGGCTTTATTCAGGTTTTCTGAGGAAAGATGATTCCAAGATAATACGTTGGAATTGGCATTTCTAGTGAAATCATAACTTTTCAACTTAAAAGTTCAATACGAAACATAAGATGGAAATGATAAATTAGAAAAGGTCATCTATTCCATGTTATTCTTATGTACCAAACGTAAGGTAAAATTCGCTTGATTTATGAGATGACACAAAATTAGATAACTGATTAATTTCATGTCATTCCACCCATGGTTAGATTTTACACATGGGATAACTTTATCCGCTTAACCGAATTAATATATTATACAAGTGATAAAATAATTCAAAGATGTGGTATTAGGTATATTAAGATGACTCGTATATAGGATAACAAAATTTTGGACAAATTTATCACTAATAAATAAATGTATCCCTATCTCGTATGATATTATCTAATATTATAAGGGTATCTATGGATCGGGTATTTGGTCCACTTATGTAGGGTGACCGAAACCAATCTCACTAGGCTAGAAAAAAATTGATTTAATACTTGATCCACATACATGATCAGTTACCCGTTAAAAGCAAGTTGGATGACCGATATCCATCTTATCCACTCCATTTATGGCAATATTGTGTTCAAAACCTTAAAAATAGTAAAAATTTGATTAGTAATTACACAACACCCTACTTTAGATGGGTAGGAAAGGAGAAAGATTCCCTTCATATTAGGGCTTAGTAAGTAAAACTAAAAACTGATAAAAAATTTTAAAAAATAACTATTAATTACACATTACCTTTGTAAATAGGTAGAGGGGAAGAAAGGATCCCTTAGCGTAGAGTATTACTTGAATATCATTGGATTACCGGAAAAATAAAGCAAACATAGCGGTATTCTAATCCTAACGGTATTATTTTTGAGATATCACATAAAACTCAAAATCATTCAAACACCAAGATAGACTATTCATCCGTAAGTCATCCCCTGATTAGCACTACGAGGATGGAACATCCTATCATCCGGCCCGTGAAGCAAATGGACCACAAGAGAATATAAAAGGCCCTTCCACACGATTTAAATGTCAAAATCTCTTAAAATTTTCTATGAGATATTGATAAAATAACTATAAAATGAATGACTAAGCACATCAATCCACAATATTTACTTCCGTGGTCAAATTGGTCCTCCGAATACCGTTCAACTTGGAAAATATTACTGGGATGAAATGTGAAGTCATCGACTTGGAAAAATTAGTCATGAAGCAAGTACCAAGCAATCACCATCTAATATTCTATTATGAATTAAGAGTAATGGTGGTGACATCACAGATATTGTGATTTTTAAAATTATGAATAATACTCATAATTTTTATAGGAGTATTTTTATTTTAATTAATAAGTATCTAAGAATTAAAAGTGATATCAAGTTAAAATTTAAGAGTAAGAAATAAAATTTTTAAAATTTAATAACTAGAAATACAATTTTATAGGAGTCTATCTATAATCTTCCGATTTTTTTATGAATTAAAACATGTCCAGTCCTCCTTGCGTGCATTGATTGATAAGTCTGCCTGCTGAAACTGACCCTAAGAAATGCAATTGCAAGGTGCCGCGTGCTAGTCCAGTCATCTAATCATAAAAACATTGGAAAATATTGACCGCCGTCTCAGATTTATTGCATTTAGTTGTAAAATAGTAGACTCTCTCGCACACTCTTGAAGATGAATGTTCAGAGCTTTCATTTATCCATACTGATGAGATTTTTCATTAATATTAGCATTCTCCAATTCTCAGTCATCATTCCTTTCGCTTATTGTGCTCCTGGTGATCGAACTTGTCCTGGATCGTTATACAACTGCGGCAGATTACAGGGCATCGGTTATCCCTTTTGGGGTGGCAATCGACCTGAGGAGTGTGGGATCCGTGAATTGCTGCTACAATGTGTAGAAAACCAGAATACAATTAACATGATAAATAATATACAGAAATTTCTGGTATTAGGAATTGATAAATCCTTATATCAGATGACCGTTGTGCGTTATGATCTCTGGGAGAATTTTTGTCTCACCAGTTTCACTAACACCACCTCGATACCAAGTGTTCTTCCTTCCCTATTTGGCTAGCTCCAAAATTTTGAATATATTTTACGGCTGCCCAATCGCAACAGAGATTACACGAAGCCCGCGAATTCAAAGTAGTAATGTCACCTGTACCATAGACGGCAGGAGCAGCGGCGTTCGTTTTGCTCTGGCTTCAGAATATCAAGATTCGGTCGAGGGATGTAAGATTAGTATAGGAGTTCCAGTTCTTAATTCATCTTACGATAAACTCATTGCTGGACTGATGACTCTGCAAGAAGCTGTCAGCCTAGGCTTTATAGTTGATTATAGCCCAGTTGCAGAGGCTTGTTCAAAGTGTGAGAATTCAGGAGGAAGTTGCGGATCTTTTTGGAGTAATGATAATCAAATGCGGTGCAAGTGTGAAGGTTCAACTTCCTATTCTGGATTCTGCCCGAAAGGTGAGCGTAACTTTCCGCTTCAAGATTCAAATTATTGCATTACTGGCGTGATTTTTTGTCCATTTGCTTATCATTTAACTACTAAAAAAAAAATTGGTAGATTAGGTACCTGGTATGAATTATTAAATTTTACTAAATGGTTAATATACTCAAACATAAATATATAAAATCATCTTTATTCATTTACCCACTGAATCCTTTCTTTCTAATTGTTTTCCCTTTGGGTTAATTCTATTTTTCACCGGCTAATTTATCTCTTATTCATATTTTGTATCTCCTAATTTTAATTTTGGACATTTCGCAATCTGATCTTTATAATCCATCTCACTTCAATTCAAATTTTAACATTGCATCAAAATTAATGGATTTTTCACATGTACACCTGAAATATTGTGCCAGATTGCTATATATTTTACTCAACCTAATGAACACTCGTATGATTCTGTTGATTTTTGTATAGATCTTCAAAGTTAAACTGAAGTGTGATGAATTTGAAAGTAAGAGTGCAAAATTTTCATAACTAAAATTGAGAATGTAAAATAGATATTGGGCATAAATTGAGTTAGTCTTTTTCCCACGTTAGATCTTGATTTTTCTAAAAATAGAAGGAAATGAAAACGGAAAATGCAAGAAAATTCTAAAAATGCAAGAAAATTCTATGGCACATCATCAAGAGATATAGATTATTTTAAAAAAAAATAATTTCTTGGATTATAACCACTCAACTTGAAATTTTCTACTGCCCTATCTACGATGGAAAGAACAAGTTACTTTTGATATGAACAGGATACAAAGATATTTAGGATCCATAAGGAACATAAATTATTTTTAAATATTTTCAGCGACAAGATCGTGAAAGTTACTTTTTATGATGAATGTTTTAAAAGTAACTTTTTATGAAGAATGTTAACTACCGTTCAAGAAACATGTATAGTGTTCCTAGTAAAAGTATTGAATTAATTATTGGTTTATTGTTCCAGCTTACCAAACAGGTTCTGCTTCCAAACCAAGAAAGATAGTTGGGCTGGCAATAGGTACGATACTCTTATTCTTAAAGTTGTCCTAAATATCCTAATTTTCATGACTTAAAATTTCTACACAAATGTTTCTTTGATCAGGATAGGAACTTTAGCAACAAGAATAGGAACTTCTTATACTTAAAGTTGTGTTCAAGATCCTAATTTCCATGATCTGAAATTTCTAAAGAAATGTTTCTTTGATCATAGGAATTTCGGCCGCAGGAATTGGAATAATAGTCTGTTTAGTAATGTGGTATTATAAAATCATAAGAGCACCACATGGATGGAACTTGCTACCATTTAACAAGACATCGAAAGATAATCTGAATCTTGAAGCAGCCATCAAGCAATATGGATCCCTCGCACCTAGAAGATACACCTATTACGATATCAAGAAAATGACGGACTCCTTCAAAAATAAACTTGGTAAAGGCGGATATGGGGACGTTTATAAAGGAAAACTTTTTGACAACCGTCTCGTTGCAGTAAAGATTCTAAATACATCCAAAGGAAGTGGGGAGGAATTCATTAATGAGGTCGCAAGCATCAGCAGAACATCGCATGTTAATGTTGTCACTCTTTTGGGATTCTGTCTTGATGCTCAAAAAAGAGCTCTCATTTACGAATTCATGCCTAATGGATCTTTGGAAAGATACATACATGGAGAAGGTGAAACAATGTCAAAAACAAATAGTCACCTTGGATGGGAAAAATTGTATGGAATTGCATTAGGGATTGCTCGAGGACTAGAATATTTACATAAAGGTTGCACCACGCGAATTCTGCATTTTGACATAAAACCTCATAATATACTTTTGGATGAGGATTTTTGTCCTAAAATATCTGATTTTGGTTTGGCAAAACTCTGTACCAGGAAAGAAAGTGCCATATCAATGCTAGAACCAAGAGGAACTATTGGTTATATTGCCCCAGAAGTAACGAGTAGAAACTTTGGAAGTGTTTCACACAAATCTGATGTCTATAGCTATGGAATGATGCTTTTAGAAATGGTTGGAGGAAGAAAGAACGTTAGTGCTGAAGTGACTCATGCAAGTAAGATATACTTTCCACATTGGGTGTATCAACATATACTACTTGACAAAGACTTTAAAGGTCTTTGCTTTTGCAAGACGAAATGAATAAGAAGAAGATGAAATTGCAAGAAAGATGATCCTAGTCGGTTTATGGTGCATACAGACTGATCCATTACATAGACCGGCTATGAATAAGGTAATTGAAATGTTGGAAGGTAGTTTGCAAGCCTTGGAAATTCCTCCAAAACCATTCTTTGGTTCTCCTTCAGGATCACCAAGGGGTTCTTCTACTAGAATACTTGTTTCACCATATAATAGTAGTTCATATAGCTTTTCTTCAAATTCACAAATACTTTGAATTTCATCTAGTTGTGTATATTTTACTTGTCTCAACTTTTATAATATTTTGGTTTATGTATGTAGTCCATGAACAATTTTGTATATTTGGATTTGCAATTTGTTTGTAGTTATGTCTTTTTCCACTTATCAAATTGATGAATACAATACTTCAATCAAATGGCAAGAAACCATTTTGTCGGAGTATCAATTAGGTCCTTCCTACTACTATGATTGTTCCATTATACTAACATGGCCCAACAAAAACAGAGGTTTGATTGAAAAGTTAATTATGTTTCACATTCCAGTAGAAGTCTAGAAGATACCAAATAAAAAACGAGCCAAAATTCAGTTGTAAGATCTTGATGTAATACCGCTACAAGAAAAAATAGTTTTAATGTCATCCCTATGACGGCACTTTTTCGTAAGTGTGGTAGTAAAAGGCTATCATGCCAGTCACAATAAAACTAATAATTAAGAAATATATAAAATAAATAGTTTTTAATAGATAAATCTTAGGTATCAAATTAATTTTAATAGCACTTAACTAGTGATGCCATATTAACTTGCTCCATCTGATAAAAGTAGTGCTAAAATTTGGCGCTCTAAATTTTTATCAAAATTTAGTACGTACTTATCTGATATTGTATTTGGGTTCAAATCCATGTCTCCATGTATTCCCAAATTTTCAAAATTCATAACAGGATTCTTCATTGTTTTCTCGACTACCTCTTCTCATCTACTATCTCTATCTTCCAACGTATGTCTTTTGATTTTTTTTTCTAGCAAATCAAGGTGAATACAACTATAATTGCTTCTCTTCCTTTATTTGGATTTGGGTGGGATCTTGCTTATGGATTTTTAATTAGATGAAAATTTCCAAAGTCCTATATGTCTACAAAAGTCTTTTCTTCTTCTTCATTAACCGACTTCACCAATTCTTTTTTGAGTTTTTTTACTCTCTTCTCTAATTTTTTCTTTTCGCTGATAGCGGCTGCCTCTCTTTAGATCGTACTAACTAGATCTTCGTTTTTTCCCTATTTTTGTTGGGTATGGTTTTATATTTATATTTTAAATTTTTGTTTTTATTTTTAAGGTAATTCGGGAGATGGGTTTCTGGTCTCATTATATTGGGTGTTATTTTGGTCCTAAAGTTGTGAATTTTAGCTTTATTTTAGTATACCTGCATGTAAAGTTCTATCTTTTGTTAAATTAAGTCAAATTGTGCTTGATTAATTATGGTGAGTGGAATATTTATCGGGTGTTGTTTTTGGGTATACATTCTAAGCAAATTGGTCAAATTTGGTATAGCTTACATTGTCTTTCTTATTTTTCATTTTTTTATTTTCGTTTTTGTTTTTTAAGGTAATTCGAGAGATGGGTTTTTGATCTTATCGAATTGAGTGTTGATTTTGGTGCTCTTTTGTTTTTTACATCAATTTCAATTTAATTGAATGTAAAGCTGTGATCTTTAGTTATTTGTTAACTTAAGTATAATTATGCTTGATTAATTATGTTGAATTGAACTTTGCTGGTGGTTTTTTTGTGGGTTCTAAGGAAATTCGTCAAATTTAATTTTGTATAGTAATGTATCAATAACTTAAATTAATCTTTAAATTAAATGATTTAGCATGCAATCCTGAATTGGTAATGCATAAATGTTTTGGCAGTACCAACGGGAGGGTATAACTAATTTTGTCAATAAAACTCATAGTTTTTCCACTCAAGAATATCTTGGATAAGTTTCAATAAATCACACTTGACATTTTGCACTGGTTTTTGATATATATAGGACAGCCTATTACCTTTTTATTTTGAAATACATTGATTCCTTGTATGTGGAAAACCTATATCTAAGCTTATAAGTTTTGACAAGAACAAAAACTATATCTAGGTTGTTTTGTTATTTTTTCTTGCCATGAACATGCTAGTTGCCATAAACTAGCCTTACATAGGTTAGCAAGCAATAGTTCTATTTTTTTTTTCTTCCTTGGAAGTTTCAATTACAAAATGTGGTGGGGGAGGGTCTACATTGAATTGTTAGTTGATGCTTAATCTACCATAAGAAAGAAATGCATATAGAAAATATAGATTTGGACTAGTTGGCATAAAGAGTAAATTTCTATTACATTTCTTAGTTACTTGTTGAGTTTTTGGATTAGCGTTATCATGTGATGTTTAACACATGTTTGTTAGTATAGAAAATATTTGCATTGCATAGTAGAGAAGAAAATCTTATCTAAAATATATACCGTAATCTCGATTAAGCTTTTTTTCACTTGATTTTGTAATAAAATACTGAAATAAGATTTTTGTATACTTAACTAGTACTTTCTTTTTATTTCTTTTTTGGTTTTTTTCTTCACCTTTTTAGTGTCTGATTTAGTGACCCATTGAGTCCAGTTATTACAGCTAGATTTAAAAGAATTAATTAGGCCTTATTCACTGTGCATCATTGCCTTCTTGCTTCGCTGTAATAGTCTTACTTAAGAGTTATGTTTTAGCATACAGCTGGAAGTTGCACTTTATGATATGCTTAGCTATTCTGCAACTTTTTACCATTCTTGACATATGACTTCTAGTGTAAACAACATTGGAGAACGAAAATCGTGGTTAATATTTTTTACCATCAATTTTTTTTGCTAGTGTATACAATAATCTTATATTATATCATCTTCAATTGCTATATTTGGTCATTGTACCCTTGAGAGAATGATTGCTTCTGCTTAACTTTCTAGTTCTAACCTTTTTACTCCTTTAGATTGTTTACCATGTGTTCGGTTCCTGCATTCTGTTGAAGATTTTCTACAAACCAGGTACTTTGCCTTAAAACTCAGCACTATGAACTCTATACTTATCTTTTGATATGAAAATAGTTCTTCAATGGTCACTACTGCATTTTCGTTTCATTTTTTTATGATTCACATGTCATTGTCCATGGTACTACATATGGATTCTTGACTCATATAATGTCAGTAAAGTAACTAGTCAAAAAAATTTGTATAGTGACTTTAAGAACATTTTGAAGATTTAGAATCATAAACTTTTTATGTTGGAGTGCTCTTAAGTATTGAAATGTTTAATGATGTTTTTGTTTTTTAAACTTATTTTTATTTTTGGGTTAAAATAAATTATTACTACTAATAAGTAGATTCACTTCTCGTATTAGCTCATTGAAGCATCTCTATTTATCAGTACTATTATGGATAAGAGTCGAATGAATTTACTGAGACAAACCAAAGAATACAAGGATGGACTACAAATTTTCCTAGATTTTGCATTTACTAATGTGAGCATGAATGGAATAATCTTATGTATAACTTCATGCTTTAAATGTGGGATTGGTGCATGTGTTACCAAAGTTGATGCACACAAACATTTGACTATTGATGGATTTATCAAAGGGTATACCGACTGGAAAGCCCATGGAGAATTTTCGTACTCTAGTACATCAACTTCTGATCCACATGATACTTCTCTTGGGATTTCAAATATGGCTGATGATATGCAAGGTTTAATTAATGATGCTTTAGGAATTCCTCAACAAGACGCCAACATGGATGATACAATTGATGAATAGAGGGATGGCAAAATTCCTAATAAAGAGGCTGAAAATTTTTACAAATTAATCGATGATTCTAAAAGTAGTCGTACCTTGGATGCAAAAAATTCTCAAAACTTGCATTCATTTTCTCTTGCTTCACTTAAAATGTATAGGTAAATTGGGTAACAAGTATTTTGATATGCTTCTTAGTTTGTTAAGAGAAGTATTCCCAAAAGCCACAAGTGAGTTACCAAAACATTATTATGGAGAAGAAAATTTAATTGATGAAGAAAACAGGATTTGGTTATGAGAAGATAGATGTTTTCTGCAATGAGTGCACTCTTTGTTGGGATCCAGATAAAGAAAGAACTTGGAGTGAAACATATAAGGAACCTAGGTGGGTTACTTCAGAAAATGATCCAACTGGCGAGAAAAGGAAGATTGCCACAAGGTCTTTGGGTATTTTCCAATAAAGCCTAGGTTGCAATGATTATTCATGTCTTCGACATTGCATTGCATATGAGATGGCATTCTGAAGGTCAAACAAATGATGGTCACATGAGACGTCCGGATAATTCCCTAGCTTGGAAAAACATTTGACCATAAGCATCCGGAGTTTGCTTAGGATCTTCGCAATGTTAGATTAGGGTTGGCTTCGGATGTATTTAATCCATTCAAAAATATGAGTGTGGCACATAGTACTTGGCTTGTAATCTTAGTGCCGTATAATCTACCACCATGGATGTGTATGAAACAACCATATTTTATGTTGTCTTTGTTGATACCTGGGCCCATCTGCACTTGGAAATAACATCGATATATATTTACAACCTCTTATTGCTGATTTAAGGAACTTATGGGAGGTTGGAGTGGAAACATATGATGCATCAAGCAAACAACATTTTCAGTAGCGTGCATCATTGTTTTGGACAATTAGTGATTTGCCAGGGTATGCAAATTTGTCAAGATGGAGCACTAAAGGCAAATTCACATGCCCAGTGTGCCACAAATTCACATATTCACGATGGTTAAAACATGGTGGCAAATACTACTATATGGGTCATCATAAGTACTTGGATAGTAAACATAAGTTTCGAAAGAATGCTATACTTTTTTATGGCACTGAAGAATATGGAAAACCACCACCACCACCACTATCAAGAAATATGGTTATGAATGAACTAAAAGATTTTAGATTTAAATTTGGGAAGCTAGTAAATGATAATCCAAAATTGCCATTTAGTTGGAAGAAGAGAAGCATTTTCTTTGACTTGCTATACTGGAAAGATAGTATGTGTTACGTCACAATCTTGATTTCATACACATTGAGAAGAATGTTTGTGAATGTATTTGTGAGACATTGTTGGATATGGAAGGGAAGACAAAAGATAATCTCAAGTCCCGTCTTGATTTACAAGAAATGGGGACAAGATCAAATGTCCATCATGTGATGAAGGAATTTAGGAGAGTTTAATTGCCAGCAGGAACTTTTACAATGGATAAGAAGGAGAAAACTACATTTAGCAAAGTCCCAAAAAGGTGAAAATTCCAGACGACTATGCTGCTAATATTTCAAGGAGTGGCAACTAAAACCACCTAAGATTTCGGGTCTTAAAGGTCATGATAATCATATTTTAATGCAACAATTGTTACCTTGAGCACTGAGAAAAACTTTACCCAAATCTGTGCGCTTTGCTTTGATTAGATTGAGTAGATATTTTAGACAGGTTTGCTCAAAAGTAATATCTCCTCCTGATATGGTTTAGTTAGAGAAGGATATTGGTATTATACTTTGTGACCAGTTAGAAAAGGTTTTTCCTTCATCATTTTTCGATGTGATGGTACATCTAACTATTCATTTGGCTATTGAAGTAAAATTAGCAGGCCCAGTTCATTATCGTTTGAGAGGTAAAAATTTAATCTTGTTAATATTCTATAGTTGCTTCTTTTGAATTTTTAAACTAAGTTTCAATGTATACTATTCAACTAATTTGACTTTTAATTTTCATCACTTAAGGTACTTAGGTAAATTAAAATCCTATGTACAAAATAGAAGTAGGCCTGGAGGTTCTATTGCAGAAGGCTATTTGGCAGAAGAATGCTTGACATTTTTCTTCTTATACCTAGCCGACTATGTGGAGACAAAGTTTAATCAAGCAAGCATGAATGAGGATAGGATTGAAAATACCATATCTAGATTGGATGCTTTTACTATTGCAATACGTCCTTTGGGAAAATTACTGCTATTAAATTTGACGAGGAAATCTTGAGAAAAGCGCATCAATATGTGTTGTTCAATTGTGCATGTAATACGTCAAGCCTTATATCGAGTAAGTGACAGTATAAATCCAAAAATATGTTGTAGCCTCAAAATGAGTTTGAACCATGTATGGTGAATTACTATTATAAACTTGCAGCGAACACCGTACAAAGATTGAAAGGGATTATCCCCGTGTTGAAAGACGTCAACTAGAGCGTATTCAAAGTGAAACTCTTGCAACTTGGTTTTCTGAAAATGTAACTTCTAACTTTGAAAAGAATAAGTGAACTGCAACTTAATGTTATTGACATCTCTAATAAATTATAGTTTTTTCGTTCTTTTATAGATCGAAGATTTGCAAATGCCCGAGGGAGATGCAATAGTAGAGAGATGCTAGGGGCCCAAATTTTATAGGGATTCAATATGAAAAGTGTATTGCAAATAGTTTTAGATTCACACGAAAGAATTGGAAGGTAAAAGAAAAACTCAAAATAGCGGGGTTATTATTAAGGCAACAACTTCAAGCTTTTCAAGTATGAGCTATCAAAAGTTAATATTCCTATCCTAAGTGATCTAGTGTATTATGGAGTTCTGAAAAATGTCATTGAGTTAGATTATAGAGGTGGTCCCTGGGTTGTTTTGTCTGAATGTTATTAGGTATCAAAGGGGAAAAGATTCAAAAAAGATGCTGATGGATTCACATTTGCTAATTTTACAAATGTGAAACATCACAATGAGCCCTTCATTTTGGCATCCCAAACAACACAAGTATTCAATGTAGAAGACCCAAGTGATAATGAATGGCATGTTGTGATCAATACTGATGCTAGTGCTGAATATAAAATGCAACCTGTTGTTGATGTTGAGACATACTTGCAAAGCACGACTTGCAATCCTCTAGTTGACAATAAAAATGAAGAAATTAGTTGGGTTTGTGAGGGTGTTCAAGGAATTGAAGTTGACACTACACCTTGAGAGTCTTGTTTTTATCTCTAAATCAGGAATACATTTTTTATTTATTACGATGTTTCAAATTAAATAAGGAACCCATTTCTTTATTGTGATGTTTCAAAAGTAAATAAATTTGTTAGTGAAAATTTCTTTATTTTTGTTTTTTTTCCTATTCATTTTTGTACTTAGTATAAATACTTCATTTGTAAAATTTAAACACTTGCAATGTGATGGTATAAATCTATGTAGTATTTGTGTTTTTTTTCTAAAATCCTTTTTTTACAATTATGGCTCGTAAAAATTGAGGTAATAGGCAAAGTATCAATGGACTTTGTGATAAGACAATTGAGCAACCCACTAATGAAATTACAAATTGTGAGGATGAAGAACTTGCACATGAGCAAAGTAATATACAACAAGGTTGGAGTTCAGGTGTTACGACATTATATTCTTAACCTATTGCACAAAAACAAATTATTTCATTATGGTGCAAGTTGATGTTACATTTGACTTTTTAGATAATCTAAATTATGGAACTTAAAATACAATGAGAGAGAAAAGAATATCCTAAATGGCTTTGTATTGGTAGGTGGATTTGTTTTGAAGGTTCACTCTATTGAGAATTGTTGTGTTTCATAGTACTATTGCGTTTTGAAGTAATAATAGGAGAAAGCTTTTTCATGTGTTCTTCTCTATTTTTCTCCAATTACTCTATCTTTAGACTTGTGAATTGGACCACCAAATCGTCATAATCAGGAAGGTTTGGATGAACATGGGTAATTGGAGATTTGGAATTTTCTTCTCTAGATTTGAGTGACTTCTTCATTTGTATATTTTTTTCTAAATTTGTTTCCCAGTTATGGCTCGTAGAACTCGACGCAACAGGCGCAGTATCAATGGACTTCAAGATGATATAAATGAACAGCCCAAAATTGAAATTACAAATGGTGAGGATAAAGAACTTGCACTTGAGCAAAGTAACACACAACAAGGTTGGAGTTCGGGTATTGTAACATTATATTCTTAACCTATTACATTGAGATGTATTATTTCATTGTGGTGCAATTCATGTCACAATTGACTTTTATGCAATCTAAATTCTGGAACTTGGAATACAAGGAAAAGAAAGAAGAATATCCTAAATAACTTCACATTGGTAGTTGGATTCGTTTTGAAGATTTACTTTAAGAATTATTGTGTTTTGAAGTACTACTAGTAATATTAGAAAAAAGCTTTTTTATGTGTTTCTCTCAATCTTCGTCCAAGTACTCTTTCTTTATATTTGTGAATTAGACTACCAAATCATCATAATCAGGAAGGCTTGGATGAACATGAGTAATTGGAGATTTGGGATTTTCTTCTCTGGATATGAATGACTTCTTTATTTGTATTTTTTTTCAGTTATGGCTCGTAAAACACGAGGTAGCGCCCGAAGTATCAATGGACTTCGAGATGAGATAAATGAACAACCCGCAATTGAAACTACAAATGGTGAGGATTAAGAACTTGCACTTGAGCAAAGTAACACACAAGTTTGGAGTTCAGGAATCATTTTATTCTTACCCTAATGCATTGAACTATATCATTTTATTGTGGTGCAAGTTGATGTTACATTTGATCTTTTATATATAATCAGAATTCTGGTATGTGAAACACGAGGAATATATAAAAGAATATCTTAAATGACTTTGTATTGGTAGTTGGATTTGTTTTGAAGGTTCACTTTAAGAATCGTTACATTTTAAGAATGACTATAAGGAAGCAATGATTTTTTAATTTTTAATTTTTGTTTTTGTTTTTTAATGTAATCTGTGAGATGGGTTTTTCATCTTGTTGAATTGGGTATTGATTTTAATCCTCAAGTTTTTATTTTACTTCAATTTTAGTTTAACTGGATGTAAAGTTGTAATTTTTGGTTAATTATTTGTTAACGTAAGTGTAATTATGCTTGATTAATTTGTTAAGTTGATTCTTTTAGTGGTTGTGGTTCCAAGGAAATTGGTCAAATTTTATATAGTTTACTTTGGTGGTTTCTTGTTGTTTTCAGTAGCCAGAGAAATTGATTGATTTTTTTTTTTTTAAATTACTTTTGATGGCATGAAGTTGTGGTTTTGATTAATTCATGTGGCTATAGTGAATAATGATGTACGAATAAGTTAATTAATTTTTAAAGTAAATGATTTAGTATGCAATCCTGGATTGGTAATGCTTATTTGTTTTCAAAGATTGAAATGGAGAGTATCACTAATTTTTTCCAATAAATCCATAGTTTTTCCACTTGAGAATATCTTGGATAAGTTTTCATACATAATCATCATAGATATTTTTCACTAGTTTCTGATATAGGATAGCACTAGTTTTCCCACAATAGGTACTTTGTCTTCTAATTTAGCACTATAAACTCTATTTGTATATTTTATGTTCTAGACGTCCTTCATTATTATATATATATATATATTTTTTTGTTTCACTCTCTTTATGATTCACATGTCATTATCTAGGGAACTAGATATGTATTCTTGAGTCATGTTTAGTGCTCGGAATGAACTAGAATGAAATCATAGTAGGTTTTCCATTGTAATTATGCAAATGGTCAATTAGCTTATCCATTTTACTTTACCTTAATGCTTTTGTTGAGGCTCTTTTTACTTATGAGTTTTATATTGTATACGAAATATCTATTTTTTTTGTTTACAAAACTTTGATCCAATAGCCTCAGTATGTTAATTGTAATAGTGAATATATAGCTTGTTATTTGGCTAATCGCCTTTTTTGGTCTTAAATATGTAAATTAGTAGCCTTTAAAATTCAAGACCACTTTGAAAATGTAGACTCTTCAATATCTAGATAATCAAATGTTTGGGTCTTGAGTATGTTGGGTAGTGGCCTTGAAAACTCAAGAGCACCTTAAAATTTAGAAAATTAGAACTTTTATGTTGGACATTTATGCACTTTAGTATCATTGTCCTATTTTGTTCTTTTTGTACATTTTTGTCTCCTTGTTAAATCTAAACACTTGCAATGTGGTGGTGGTAATTTTATGTTATATCCATATTTTTTCTAAGTTTTTTATTTTTCAGCTATGGCTCGTAAAAAACAAGGCAACCAAAGTTACAATCGACTTCGAGGTAAAATAATTGAGGAACAACCCACTAATGAAACTACAAGTGGTATGAATGCAGAACTTGTACATGGGCAAAGTAACATGCAACGAGGTCGAAATGCAGGTACAATGCTAGGCATCATATCTTTCTTAACATTATTGAATACTCAAGATTTAATGTCTACTTTGTAATTACCTAATTTAATGTCTACTTAGTAATTACCTCGACTAGTTCGTATGCTTTTCAATGCAGTATATGTCCAGCATATAATGACTTCAAATTAAGGGAATTTAACTACTACAAAAAAATGGAAGATATGTAAATAGTTCAAGAAGTCATATCCATCTCCATAGACAATGCTAAAGAATTACAACTATAGAGAGTTAGAAACAATATCTAGATTCAGATTCATAAAATACAGTTGTACAAATATCAACTCTTTTCTCCATGCTTTTGGTGTTTCACTGTCGTATTTTGTTCTTGACATATTAAAAAAGTTATTTACTTGATATTTATTGTTGCTGACAAATGAAAAAAAAAAAATAGGGGAAAAAAAAACAAGTAGAGTATGGTAATTCTAATTTAACTAATATTTCTGGGATAAAGTTTAATTTTTCTTTTGGTCCTTCCAGGTAGTTCAAACGGGGTGAATGACATTGAAAAGAAAACTTGAGGTCCTGCTTATATGAAATTTATTTGGAGTAGACCTAGTACCCAAAAGCTAATTAAGGTTGAATTTGATAATTTGGAGTTGCCTATAGGAGAAAATGAATCTACATATTCTGAGTTTTTGGGTAGTTTAGCTAGAATTGGTAAGTATTGCCCAATTGATATTGAAGATTGGCATAAGGTGCCCATAGCTCATAAGAGAGAGATGTTAGACATTATAAAGGTAAAAATATTTTATTACTTCTTTCTTTAAATGTATGATTATATTAGTGATCTTCTAATTATTCTAACTATATTTTTGGAACGTTTTGAACAACCTCCTGGAACAGAGAGTTATACTTTGCATGTTATTGGCAAACTTAGGAGAGATTGGAAACTGAGTTGACTAAAAGCAAAATATTATGAACCTAATTTGCCAATCGAAGATCTCATATATAATAGGGATGAGAGAGTTTTGGAAGATCATTGGGTATGACTTATTGCTTATTGGAAAATAGATACAACAAAGGTATAAAGTTTTTCCTTCTATCTTTGTTGACTACAATTTTGTTGATATTATTTAATATCTAAATCTTATATATTAATTGTCATTTCAGAAACTTAGTGAAAGAAAAAAGGAAGCTTATGACTCAACCAACTGGAAAGAGATCATTTGCTCAAATGCGGCAAAAAATGGTAATAGATCTTGATCTCTAAATAACTCCAAATTTATAATCTTTACATCCTTAAACTACAACATTGTTTTAGACGAAGGAAAAATGGCCTCATCCATCCCGAGTTGAAATGTTCAACCAATGCTATACTCATGTAAATGGAAATCCATTGAGCAAGAAAGTAGCTAATAAGATGGTAAATTCTAAATAAATTGAAGTTTTATTTACTTTGAATTATCATCTATATTTAAGATGAATATTCAATTATTGTTTTACCTTTTGAATATAGGATGAAATGAGAGATCGAGCACAATGACTTCCAACTGGTTCAGAAGATCCAATTGGTCCATACGATATATTTGCCCAAGTGGTTGGCCAAGACAAATCTGGTCATGTGAGAATGTTTGGTAAAGGTGTTACTCCAACAGATCTATGGGGTGATGTTCCTAATAAAAAGACATGTAGGTGGATACTTATGGAGTAGCATTCATCTATGTTATTGATGCAAGATCAAATTAAGCAGCGAGGTGAACACATTAGTAGGTTAGAAGCAATGATTTCAAAGCAGCAAAGAGGCAAAAATTCACATAGTGATGCAAGATGCCATTTATCATCATCTAACAATCTGTCAACCCCAACTCCAACACATGGTTCTCTTCGGGTAAGATAGATTTTCTGTATTAAATTACTTTTCGTGCTAATTGTAGGGATAAATTTTATTAATTTATACTTGATTGTGTTTGTGTTGTTATCACGTAGTGATTGTTTATGCGATACTTCTCTTGATGTGATATTTGTAAGAGACCTTTTGATTTGGGTACATATTAGACTAGTTTGGCAACATTACTTTTTGGTTTTGGTACTTGCTTCCTTGAAATGGGATCGTGTTATTCTTGCATTTTAATGAACAAATATGCAGATTAGAACTTGGTTTGTAGCTTATTATTTCTTTTTCTTTCATTTCACCTAGAGAGCAAGAGAAAAAAAAAAAAGGAACCTTATTTTTTCATAGTTGTTTAAATACATGCATTGTTGTAGTTGCAGTTGCATTGCAATGGGGAATATTTTCTGATATTTCTGCTTTATGGATCATTTTTGTTTTTTAACTTTTAAAAAAGTGAAGATTAGGTAAATCTTTTACGCCCATCAAGGACTAATCTTTTTTCTACTTGTATGGATATATTTTATTATTTCAACTTTGAACATGTAAAGTAAGATGAATCTAATTAATGTGGATGCTTTAATGTCTTACATTTGAACATCTTATGCTTTTATGTTAACATCTGATGCTTAATAAAGAGGCTTTTCTCATGAAAATGCCTCAATATGGACTATTTTATTCATCAATAGTTTACTTATAGTAATCGTATTCACTCAACTTTAGATGAGTTGGACATATTGAGGTAAGGATTAAAAGTGATTGTCAATAGATTTATCTTATTACTCTTGTAAAAATTCACAATTCTAGAATTGTCACATCACATCTGTGTAATTCCAGTTGAACATTTTTATTTAGCTCATGCTTAACTATACAGTTGTATTGGGATAGTTAAGATTATCAATTAGGATGCAAAACCACTTAATGATACATGTCCCTTGGGTCTATGTAATTACAATGTTTGACCACTTAACTAAACTTTGTCCATTTACTATTTACTCGTGAATCTTAACTTTTAAAATGCATGGCTTCTTGTTCTTCTATTTCTTCCAAGAAAGTGATTCTTAGGTGTAGGTTTAGTTTTAGATGTAATAGGTTGGTCATCACAAATGTAATCTTTCTTCCTTTTATATCAAGATTAAATGGAATTAGTTATTCATATTTTTTTGTGTTCTTAAGTTGATTATATTTTTCATATCAACATTAATGTAATTTATACAATGAACTTCTCTATGATAATATCTAAACTTTTTCCACTTTGGCCCTATGTATTGGCATGTGAATTACTTAAGCTGATATTGTACATTGCGCAGTTGATTTTGTTTTCAATATGTGATTGAAGTTCTTTAGCCTGAACTTTTAAAATAAGGCAATGATCACTAGTCCACATTATACAAGATTTAAAAGTCTGAGCATCTTTTTGGATACTGTTATTGCAGGTCAATAAATGCGATTGATTTTCATGTTATATTTTTTTTCTAATGTTTTCTATCCAAAAACTAGTTATGCATTTGTTTTGTAATTCTATATTACTATGCTATTGGAACTCATTTATACGTAACTATTAATGTTGATAACTGAGATTGATTAATCATCCTTTCAGGCTGGATGATTTTATCTCTATTTCAGTCAAAAGTTTGTTTCATTCAGAAAAAATTATGGCAAAAGAAAATATTTATAGTGTGGATCCATCAAAGGAAGTGGGAAGACAAATATTGGGATCAAACTGGTGTGAAATAAATGTCCAAGTTGTATTAGAACCCGAAGAGCAATTGATTAGGCCTTATGATCTTTATCAAACAATGTGCGATGCACTTGGTGGGACGATTGCTTGGCCTTGTCATTTGATATACTACACCAACCTGTTCTAAGCCAGTGGTTAGTCATATATATTTTTGTAGTTTCAAATGATTATTAATTAAGCATGTTTCATTCATATGCAGGTGATTGTTGATGAAGATTGATGGAAGTCGTATTTCCTTGGACATACTTTGGAATTTCACTTATGGAATGAAAGGTGTTTAGGAGCTACCAAGTTTGAAGTGCTTTTATTTTGTATGCATCTTGTTTGCACTTTAACAGACTTTGGGACTAGAAGTATTGAAAATTTGTGTTTTTTGTTTCCTTTTTTTTTTTTTTTTTTTTTGGTAGAAACTTCAGAGTTACTTATATTGATGTGAATAATTTCGATTGTCTTGAACATACTACATTAAATAAATATTTCTTAATGAGTATTGTTGCTATAGTTTTTCTCGTAAACTCTTTTGTTATTGAATTGTTGGCTTGGAGTTATTCGATTACATGGTAGGATTATCATTTTTATTTATAGTGCAATCTAGAAATTTATGGCCTTTAAATGAAAATTTTGCTTGCAACTGAAATTGTCAAATTTAGTATCAATACTAGCACTTCCAAATCCCTCCAAGTGCATTGGAAATCCCTTAAGGTATGGTGCCGTAAAAAGCTTTTTAATGGCACTGGTAGGTGTTGTAACTCTTGTGTTTGGCAACATCAAGAAATGTCCTAAAACATACTACAAATGACACTAAAAAATGTTGTAACAGGGACCTATTGTACCACTTACATGTGTTGGAAATAGAGTCTATTATGGAAAATAGAGATAGGGGGAATAAGTCACCTATTTTGGCATTTTAAGGTGCCGGGAATAAGGATTATTCTGGCACTTATACGTGCTGGGATATATTTAAAACCATTAGTACTTCTCCTGGCACTCGAAATGCCATCATACCAAATAATGCTGGCAAATAAGAAGTTGAGATAGTTTTACATAGTCCACATCTTTAAGTGCTAGCAACTTTTTGGTGACATCAGAATGCACAACACTTTTGTGAAATGCCAAGATAGGGTAAGTGCCAGAATATATGAGTTGTCTTGGCACTTAAAAATGCCATTAAATCCATTTTTTCTTTCAGTCTACCTCCGTTCCAATATATTTATTATTGAACCCCAGTTATGATAATCATGTTTTGATGATGACAAAATCACACTAATGGTTTGAAAACAAGTGTACAGAAAAATAGGTATGTTCGAACGCAAATTATCATTCGACCAAAACAACCAGAAGACTCCACGGACTCAAATGACTATCCAAAAGACAGCGCTTCGGACGATGGTAATCGTCCGATCAAACAAAGAATTTGAAGCAAGTCTCGGACGAAGAATAGCGTCCGATCATATTTCTAGAAGTCTTTGCTTTGATCGGACGCAGGTTCGGACACTTCCTCGGACGTCCGAACGAATACACTCAGAGAATGGACGCAACGTCGGACGCAGGGTTTAGCAGCGGCCGTCCGAACGGTCCAACGGCTAGTTCGTTCGGACGCATCCTTGCTGTATTGGCCGTCCGAAAGGTCCAACGGCTAGTTTTTCAGTAAGCAGAAAATAGCCGTTGAAAAGTTATTAGAAGCAGATTTTGGACAACTATAAATACCCCTTAGCCTGAATTAAACAAAAGTGACTTCTACATTGATTACAAGTAATTCTTGAGCTATTTGGGAGAAATAGTGGGTACAAGTGTTGTAATAGTGTAGGTAGTTTTGTGAAAAGAGTTTAGAAGTGTAAGAGTTCTTCAAGTGTAAGATTGGAGAGATAACAATTGTAACAAAGGGAGGTTGTTAGTGTAAAACTCTTACTTCTAGGCTCAACTAAAGGAAATTAGTGTGAGCAAGAGTGATCCTCATTTGTGTACAAGAGGTTATTGTCTCACCTACTTTGAAGAGACTTTTAGTGGCTAAACTTGAAGTTGAGAACTTGGTAGTTGTCTTGTAAGAAGCTCTTTGTGGTTGTAAGCTCCAAGTTTGAGAAGGTTGGGAGTTTGGTTTGATACTCTTAATCTCAATCTTCTAATTTGTTCTTTAAGCTTAAATTGATTGAATATCTATTGTATTCATTTGTGCTTAAGTTTTTATTTGGTGCATAGAGTTTGCATTTCTTATTAAGCATTTCAAAAGGTTTCTTTTTGAAATAACCTAATTCACCTCCCCTCTTAGGTTGCCCTTTGGAACCAACATTTATCACATGTGATATCTTTTGGTCAACAAGTTAAATTTAAAGACTTAATTTTTTTTTAGGTTTTCTTAATTTTTTTCATAATTTTTAGGTTTCATATCATAATACTTTTCATAAATTTCACTTTTGTTGAACTGTTAAAATTTCATAAAAAGTTAAATAAATCTATATGAATTATTAATTACAAAATTGGATTAGTTGACTAGAATAGTCAAATAGTGACAAAATAAATAGAACGGATGGAGTATAATTGAGGTTTGGCCTCTTGACTACATTTGAAATTCAAATATCAACGAAGTCTTTTAACACTTTCTAAAAAAATGTGTTATTTTTAACGTTTCATTTGCACATTGAAAGGAAAAAGTAGTGTATGTGTTCTCCAGTTAAATTGCCTAACAACAATTCTTGGTGGAAAATGAGTGCTGCCTTGGTTCATTTATGGATGATACATAATTAAGTACTGATGAACTCTTTCCTCCATACAATTCACAAATCATGTTTCTATTACCTGCATTCTCATAATAAATGCAAGTCAAATCCACCAGACTGACCAAAAAGCCTGTGTGGTTCTGAAAATTTGGCCTCATGATATTTTCTGCTTATCTTTTTATTTAGACAAAAATGAGTGCTGTTTCTATTATATAATATATACTTATAAACAAATTCTTTTATCATTTATAAACCAATTTAAAAATTACTTTCTTTATATTCCCATATCAATCTTTAGGAAATCACTTGGCAATAGGCATGCTTCATTTCCCGAATTTATAATTATCAAGCTTGCAAGGGACTAACTATCATTAGAATTTTTTGTTTTTTAAAAAAAAAAAACAATGAAGGGAGCTTTTGTGACTAGTTAGGAAAATCTATGGAAACAGTAATGTCTTTATTAAAGCAACCGATGTATCTAGACTTCAGTCTTCTACTAGCATTTCTTTTTAGTAGGTTATGTTAAATTTTTTTTTTAGGTACCACTAGGCTTGTACATTTCATTCTTCTAATTATTTCAACGATGTTAACATTTATAATTGACTGAAATTTTAGATCTAACTTTGTAACTATACAAGTTACAAACTAGCTAATATTTCACTAAATCGAAAAAAGTAACAAAATCTTATTAAATATCTAAAATTATGATTTGATGATTTACTATGATAATATTTTATTAAGTAGAAGAGTTTTGGCAAGTAATACTCAATTTGTAATTATATAAATTATTTTTCTTTAAAATAATTTACACCTGTAGAAGATAACTATTACTACTAGTACTAATGATCTATAAGTTATTCAATACTCTAAGGTACATTTGGTTTCTGTGATGACACAAGATTTGATAACAATTTGATAACAAATCTTTAGGGTTAATGCAATTTTGGTTCTCCAAATTAGTAAAAATTTGAAAATGGCCCACCAAACTAAAAATATGTCAATTTGCCCTATCAGACTGAAAAGTATCCCAATATAGCTCTCCAAATTGAAAGAGGTTCATTTTGGCCCTCCAAACTAAAGAAAGTATCCCATTGTGGCAGTCGGTACTAAATAATCTCATTTCGGCCCTCAGAAATGAAAAAAGTTTCCAATGTAGCCCTCAATTTCATTTTTGTCCATATTGGTTTTTATATTTTTACAATAATTGATTCTCAATAAGAAATGAGTAGTTTGTTTTTAATCACATATATCTAAATTCATACTTTATATTTATCCGAAAATACCCAAATTCTTATTCTTTTACATAAGGACTATGAGTCAAAAGATTTATATATATATACATATATATATATAATTAAATATAAAAAATGAAAAGAAATACATAACGATTATTTTTTAACAAATGAAAAAAGTCTCTTTTTTTTTTTTCAATTTGGAGTGTCGAATTGAGACTTTTCTAGCTTGAAGGGTCACATTGGAATATTTGTTTTAATTTGGGAGCCAAATTGAGACTCGTTCAATTTGAAGAGCTAAATTGGAATTTTTTCAATTTAGAGAATCGTATTGAGACTCTTTCAATTTCGAGGGTCATATTGAAAATTTTTCTTACTTTGAATTGTCAAAATGGCATTAACCATAATCTTCACATCATCCCATCCTTGGTTTTTATATATGGGATTAGTTATCTAATTTAACCAATCAATGTGGTTAAAAATCTTCTATTTCACAACTTATTTCACCTCTGTCTATTATACTGTTACGTGCCCCTAATCCCTATCTTTAAAGTAAAATTCCTATTCAACTTTAGCTACTCCTAAATGATTAAATGTACAAACCTGTAGAAATTATTACTTGTACTAGGTCTTTGACATGTCGATGGATATCCCTACAATCGTCTATCATCCAAACAGAGAAAACAGGCTAACTAATAAAGAGAAAAGACAAAAAATAAAAATGCATTTTTGGTCTCTCTTGTTTAGGGTATTTAACAAACTAGTCCCCAAAATTTGGATAAAAAATTTAGTCCCTAATATATTGAAATTTGAATAAAATTAGGACAATTGACAAAAAATTATATTTATTTTTAACAGAAAACGGCCACGAGCACGACTGCCATTAAGTTTTTTTTTTTTTTTTTACAAAAATTCAAAATAATGAATAATAAGAGAATTGTACAAAATTGGTCTCCAAATTTTGTCAAAAATGCAACTTAGATTGATATAATTAAAAAACAAATAACAATAAAATTTTATTTAACGAATGGAAAATCATAAATATTTCAATGTCAAATCAATCAGTAGAGATTTGAAAACAGGGGAAATGATCTTGTATTATCAAAATTATTTTTCGCTAGTTAATGATCAAATCCAAGAAACAATGTGCGAAACAAGACTTAAGAGATAGTGGTGCTGAATGATTACACTTGTAATAAAATTTTGAAAATATATCATCTTTGAATTTCTCAAATGATAAAATATATATTTCTTAAGAAACTGATTGTATACATCTGTTGTAAACTTTTATCCTTAGAAATTATATTTTTGAAGTATTATAGTAATATTATAAATTTGTCCTTTGGTATTATTATCACTATTTTATTACAAAAAATATAACACGAATGTTAACTAAAGCTAGAGCCAATCAACTAAAAAATTTGGTGATACAAGTTCTAAGCAATTAGCAGTATCAAGTTTCATATCACAATTTCTTTCTAATATTTTCTTATAAATATTTCTTTTAACCCTATAAAAGAAATATTAACATTTGATAAATGGTAACACACTTACATCATATGTATAATTACTTTGTGCCGAAGAAGATAGTTCCTTGTCTAAAATCCCATTTCAACCTAGGACTACAATGATTTAATATTTTGCTATTGATATTAGTTTACCAAATTTAACAATTGAATATTATTCACTTTTTAAATTATAATGTCTAGCAAAATTTAGTAATTATTGACATGTTTATTAACTCTAATAATACTATAAGTTTTCATAATATCACTACTGTAATAGATACTATTCAAATTTAGTTTGATACGATAATATATTATACAAGATGTATAATATTAGTTTCTTAGCAAGTATGTATTTAATCATTTAAAAATTCAAATGTTTTCTATCTTTAAATTTCAATTTCAAGTCCAATTAATCTTTCAATGTAATTAATCTGTATTGGATGTCATCATTACTTAGTTGAAACTATTTTTTACATTGAAAAGTCCTTTCATCTCAACTCAAATCATTAATGGAGCAGGCCGTTTTGACAGCTCTTTAAAACTTTTGGGATTACCTCGTTAAAAGAGAAAGTTTTGAACTTTTTCTCTTTGTGGACCTATTTACATTTTTAAAAAACTTTGGGAACCTATTTTTCACAATTCTTTTAGATTTTATAAATTTGTTTTGAATATGTTTTTGAACATAACAACCATGTGGCAAGCACGTGGCTATTTTCTGTTAAAAATTTTAATTTTCCGTCAATTGTGCTAACTTCGTCAAGTTCTGGAATATTGAAGACTGAATTATTTTGTCCGAAACTTTGAGAATTAGTTTACTAAATACCCAAATAAGAGAGGCAAAAAATAATTTTTTCCCAAAAATATATCAAAGTTAAAAAGAGTTCTAACGCCCCCATGTGGTCTCCCTCAATTAACCAATCTTAACGTCCACCCTCAATCCCTTACACTCTTAAAAGTCTCCACTCTTAATCCCTAATTTGCAAAAAGTCAGTAATATTACTTGAAGCTATTAAATGGATTTATGGCACTTCTCTAAAATTGTACTTTTTTCACGGTTTACTTGTGTGGGTGTGCATGATTACTTCATTAAATTCAGAATTTTAGAAAGATAATCTCCTTGTTTAGCCTTGTAGGCATAGAATTTTTTTGGGTATTACGTCAAAGTGGTTAACCACCCGATAGTGCGATTTTATACCAACAAAAATTTTCCTATATTTAAATAGGGTTTAAATTATACTAGGTTCAAACTCCTGAATAATTTATATTTTTAATATAAATTATTCAATAATTACTTTCCTCGATGTATATTTGAGAAAACATCTCTGATTAATGAAGAGAAAAAAAAAATTAGTATAATAATATTTATCCAATAATATAAAACAATAAAAGAAAAATGAGAATTTACTGAACTTCCATTAAATATTTTGGGAAGGTTGCACGTTGATTTCCTTGCCAAATAACAATTGAACTCTATATTTTTAATGACTAAATTCGTACTAAGTCACAATTGCAAAACTAATCAATTGCTTTAATATTGAGAGAAAAGCCTTTATTAAAAACTAATTACTAGTACTCTCAAATATTAGAATTCTATTGCTAGGATTCTATTGCTAATGCCCGTATCTAGTCTCCCGTACCTGTCCTCAGGTCTGTTCTCTAAGTTGCCTTTTATAGAATTTTCCTGAAGGCTTTTGCTCCTTCTTGATAAGTATGGGTGCTGTCATTAGACCTTTTCACAACCATGCATTTGCAGAATTTACTCAAACTTCAATTGCTAAAATTTAGCTACCATCAAACATCTAAATTTCGCTTGATCCCGTTTTGATCTAAATGCAAATTGGTCGTGCTGTGGCCTGCACCCAAAAAAATATACCTATATCTCTAAAGATGAATTGTAGTAGTGGAAATATAGGATCGTTTCCACAAATAGTGAAATTAATTATGTTTCGATTGTAACAATAAAAGGGGGTTTTATGAAGAAAATTGAATTAAACACAACTCACTTAAAAACAACACAATTGAAATGAATTGAATATAAGGAAATCAATAGGAGAAATATAGTCTGCTCTGGTGTTGGTCACATCCACCATAGAAATTCAACAGTTGATCATTGACACAAAATATAACAATTCTATATCAAGTACTAATTGAAGAAATAGCTCGAATTCCAATTCAAAACTTATTATTATATATTTCCTTATGTTTAGTTAATCTTCAACACACGATCTAATTAACCCTAATTACCAATTTATTCTAGACAAGCACCAAAATTTAATTAAATAGAAGATTTGAGAACTTGAAAGATCAATTAGACTAATACAACATAAGCACACGCGATTATGTCAATTAATTGGTTATTTCCCCTAGATTCAATAATCCTAATCCAGCAATTATTAAACCAGTTATTTCACAAATTAAACTGGACAAATGCAGCCAATATTAATCTGGCTATCAATTGATTTAATTAATATACTATGCTGCAGACATAGCAATTAAAAAGAAACAATTATAAAATTAAATTGCAGAAAAATAGCCAATACTTGAAATAAGAATTGCATTATTGAAGAACAGAATAAGTCCCACAAATTACAGAATCCAGCTTTAGTTCCCTTGGACAAGAAGTGAAATTTTAGACACAGACGACCATGGAAGAACTCACAAAATATTGCTACATATATCTTCAACTCAACTACAAAATGGTATTTATAAGGGATTCTAGCATTAAGGTTTCTTATCCCACAAGAAATGTGTAAAACCCCTTGAAAAAGAGTCCAACTAGATGAAAAAGGTTGTTAAAATTAATAAATTTCGTAACCCTAGTAGACCTGAGTACACATGCATTGAGAGCCCAGCGCACATGCACTGGGACAAGTTGTTGAAAATTTCCTCTTTGGAAGCAGCGCACATGCGTTGGATTTCGCAGCGAAATGTGCGCTAAATCTAGAATGCCTTCTTCAACTTTAACTCTGATTTTGACCTTGATGCTGACAGAATTTGGGAAAATACAAAACATGAGAGTTGTAGTTCTTCCTTCTAAATTTCTAACGCATCTTGAATCAATTCAATCAGATCTCGAATAAATATACAAGAAAGTTATGCTCAAAATATACATTAGTATCTAAACTTGGTTAATGCTTGTGCACACTCCACCCCTTTGAATTTTCTTTCGCTTTATTCCATCCTTTTAACTCCTTTTGTACTTCAAATATGCAAAAGCTAATAATAAATCAATTAACCCATAATTAACTCAAATATTTCTTACAACACATAAAAATGAGGCAAATTATACGTAAAACTAAAGACATTTATGAGGTTATCAAATCACCCCATACTTAATTTTTTATTATTCTCGTGCAACAAAATAATTAAAATAAATGAGGTCATCAAAAATTCACCTAATGTATGTCAACAATTGCCCACATAAACAATCATGAACCCAACCACCATCACGAATAGTCTAAGAACTCAAGAGTTGAAATGCTAATAAAACCCAAAACATGAAAGCCGGTGTATGTGTTCGTAGCTATTCAAGAAAACAATTTTTTGGACACTCAAATCAAATCATGCAAACTCTTAGAATTTTTTTTCAAAAATAACATCCCATAACTTACTCTTCTTATACCTCTCTACTAATATGGACAACTGACTCAATTTAAGGTAGGACTTTTTAGCTTGTAACGTTAGACAAGGGTATTGGCTAATCAAAGAAGGGATATGGATATCACAAAGTAAAAGAAAGAGCTTAAAGATAATGTTCTGCAGCATTAAAATAAAACTTCTCTTTAAATATTAAACCACCTATCCTTACATAGAAATAACCCCATACTTAATCAACAAACAACCATGAAGAAACAAAAAGAAGTCATCCTTCTTTAGTTTGGCCTAGCATGCCAATATTTTCTGACATTTTTTCATATTTCTTCTTGTTTTTTTCATGTCCGATCCCAACAGGGGTACCAGTGATGGGCACTACCCGCAAACATACCAATATAGGCACCAGTGATAGACATTACCTGTAATTTTCACAATTTTTTTCTTCAAATCACTTTTCTTCTTCTTTCTTTTTGTTTAACACCCCCTTCTTGCCCCAAAAAGGTTACACACCACTCATTCAAACAAATTATCACCCTTGCTCAACTGCCTTTCATCCTTATATCCCCTTAATAATTAATTGTCTGCAAGAAAGCTCTTAAGGGACATTTTGGATAGAAAAATAAAAGAAAATATTACGATCATAAAGGTAGGTAAAATGAGTTTTAATGAAAGAAAGAGAATGGTGTTTCTCTCCATTCATTATAAATTAGGGCTCAAATAGGGTAGTAGGGATAAAAAATTCAAAATAGGGGTTGGCTTAAAAGGCTCAACTGACTAAAGAAGGCTCTACTATAATCTTTCATCCAAATCAAGTTGTTTAGAAACTTTTGCTTTCAAAATATAATAAAGCAAGTTTCTACGATGTAATATAGGTGAGTTTACATAATTATCTCAAACTATCAAAAATAATTTATGACTATAGTGCTAAAAAATTCTTAGAAATCATGTAAGAAAAATATTGACCTAGACTAAAACTCAAGAATGGCTCAGCAAATGAATTATCATGTGAAGGAAATAAATCAAAGAGACATGCTAAGCATTGCAAAAATTTTGAAAAATTCAAAGATTTTCAACTAGCTCGAACAAAAATTTTCAAAAATTTTGTAAAGCTCTCAGATCAAAAGAAAAGCCAAAAATATTTTAGCAAAATTGAGCAAACTACACAATTGGTCCACCAAACAACTAAAAATCCAAATAACTCCCCACCTTACACTTAAAAATAAGCATTGTCCACAATGCTATAGAAAATAAAAACATAAAAAGGGAAAAGAAAAGCTTCTTTAGTAATGAAGAATGTTTGGTGAAGTATATCGCTGAATAAATACCAATGATGTGAGCAAAAATGAATATAAACAAGAAATATAGAACAAATAAGTTAAAGTAACACAATTAAAAAATACAGCATCATCTAAAAATAAAGTGAAAGAAAAAAATAAAAACATCCTAAATTCCCTCCTAGACATAAGAGTTGTGGAATCACAATTCATCATCATCATCAGAAGGAATTTCAGCTACCAACGTTTCCTATAGAAATGGAAGAAATGTGGGAATGTAGATGAGTCCTCTTCACACTCACATGCTTGTTGGTAAGCCTCCATAGTCTGTAGCTAGGCATGTTGAAACTAAATATACGTGTCAAAATGAGGTCATAGACGCTGATCCTCCAATAAAATCTCCTCCAAAAGCTCTTCCTGACTACGCCTTGGAGCCGGCTCACTAGAACATGGTTGGGAAGTGGAAGCTCAAGTACAAGCCGGTATTGTTGTAGACCTCGTTCCATCCAATGCAATCGGCTTAGCCGCTTTCAATTTCTCCTTAGCTGGATCAATCTGCACACCATCTGTGACACATAAGGTTCTGATCAAATAAGGGAACCATAGGCCCAGTTACTTGGCTTCCACAGTGTATTGAATCTGCTGGCTAATGAGGTGGCACACATATGGATTTGCTGGAAGTAATGGCTTAGAGTAGCTTAGCGCGCTCCATTGTAACATGATTAAGATAACAGCATAGAAAGAGATGAGCACACAAAAATTTGAACAAAACTAGCAAAATGGGTTGAAGCATGTTAGCATTGAAGTGCCTAAGGACACCTGTTTTATTGTAGGTTTATTGTACCTCACCAGTGCAAAAAGATTCATGATGTTCTTAATCCCCATATTTTCGTCGCGAAGGGCCACCACTCGTCATTGTAAATTAATGGTATGCACGAAATACTATTGATTGAATTACTAATGATATCAATAGTTTTCTCTCTAGCATATATCTTCATCTCATGGTATGCGGCCAAATTTGCATAAAATTCACGTAGCACAGGTAGTATCGCATCACTGGGGATCGATATAAAGTGTTTCCAACCCTGCATCCTAATGATGTTCGCAATCCTCGGGGCTCGCCTAGTCAGCACTGAAATACCCATTTCGTTGATTGTTAATCTCTTTGAGATATCCGGCTTGCACCTTTTCTAAGCCGCAACAATCAAAAATTGTGCCATTACATTTTCCTCTACAGGGTCTTGTTGGGATGCAAATGCACAAAGTAGACAAAGTACCTCTAGTTAGGCGACATGCTAATTGTCTATTCCTTCGTGCCATTTTTACAAAAAGTTGCATGTGAGACACGAAGAATGCAATAAAAGAAAATGGCAACTGCCCCACACTTATACCATTCTATATCCCCAACCCATTAAGAAACAATCATATTAACCCACAAAAGAAATCAATTATGTTGGTGCCAAAGCATATGTGGTGTGCATAGGTTTAAGATATTCTAAAAACTTATGGAATCGATAAAAACAATACAAATCATAAAGGAAGTCCTAGGAATTAAATTCATGGAAAAATGCCTTGTGTTTCAATGTGTTTCTTCATTGTGGCATTTTATTAAACACTTAGCATGCATGTTTTTGAACTACCAATTTCTTCATGAAAATAACCATACAACCACTTCTAGTTCAAAGTTCAATACATTAGTAAACTATACCAACAATTGTCATACAATCCATAACTAGAAATCACAAGTAAAGTATTCAAGAATTAACCAGGTTTATTCAATTTCAACTAAGAAACCCATAAAGGATAAATAAGAATAGGAAGAGAAATTTCATACCTTTATGAAGTTAATATACTCAAGAGAAGATGAATTTGATGTGGATTTAAGTGATTAAGTGGTGGAAGAAGTGTTGGAAGAAGTATTGGAGACTAGGGTTGGCAAAGGAAAAAGAGAAAAAGAAGAATTGTGGGGATGTAAAGAATGAAAATGAGGGGTAAAAACCCTTTTAAACCGTTGACCGCACGTGCACTGATGTTTCTAGCACACATCGTTTTGGTGGTCTCTTGATCGAGCGCACATGAACTAAAAATTCTAGCGCATGTGTGATCAAAACAGAAACAATTTTCTTTGCTACTGGAACCAATGCATGTGCACTGAGTATTCTACCACATTTGTGTTCAAACCAGATTGTGTGATAATGGTTTTTTCGTGTGTCCATGACTCCAATAATGCCATTTATTCTAAAGTTGTCTGGTAATTTGTAACAACTTGTATTTTTGGATGATATTCAACACTAATGACTAGAAAACTCATGACAAAATCAAAACGAATATACAACAAACAATGATTAAAAATCATGGGTTGCGTCCCATGCAGCACCTTTGTTTATTGTTGTTGGCTCAACTTCATGTTCCTTTTCTGAAGTTGGGTCTTCCAAATCTATCTTTGCCACGATCTCTGTTTGGAATCCTTCATAATAAGGCTTAAGCCTATGACCATTAACCTTCAACATCTTGAATGATGTCAAACTTTGAATTTCAACTGCACTGTGAGGAAAAAAATTAGTAATAACAAATGGACCAATCTAATGAGAACGGAAATTACCTGGAAATAACCAAAGACGTGTTTGATAAAAAAGGACTTTGTGGGTGATGCTAAATTCCTTCCTCGAAATCATGCCATCATGAAAAGCTTTCCTCTTTTCTTTACAAATACGAGCATTCTCGTATGCCTTATTTCGAATCTCTTCGAATTCTTGCAGTTGTAATCGCTATGTTCTCCATGTGTCTCTTCTCCAATTTTATATTGAAACTCTTAAGAGCCTAATAAGCTTTGTGCTCTAATTCATTTGGTAAGTGATAAGGTTTCCCAAATACAAATTTATGGGGTAACAACTAATAGGTGTTTTATAGGTAGTACGGTAAGCCCACAGTGCACCATCTAATTGCAAACTCCAATCCTTACTACTCGGTTTCACCTTTATTTCATAAAATATATTTGATTTCCCTATTAGACACCTTAACTTGCCCACTTGCCTGTGGGTGATATGAAATTGATACCCTATGGGTTACATAGTATTTTTTGAGCAAAGCCTCAATAGTTCGATTACAAAAGTGGGTGCCTCGATCACTTATCAAAGCCCTTGGAATTCCAAATTTAGAAAAGATGTTACTTCTGAAAAATCTGCAACAACCTTAGAATCATCAATACGAGTGACTTTGGATTCCAAACATTTCTTGACATACTTCATAGCTAAAATATAAGAATATCCAAAAGAAACAGGAAAAGGTCCAACATAAAATCAAATCCCAAAACATCAAATAGTTCAAAGAATTGTATCGGGTTTTGACGAATTTCATTCTCGTGGGAAATGTTACCTGTTTTTTGACAACTGTCACACATTTGGCCAAATAGATAAGAATCTCAAAATATGTTGGGGCAATAAAAACCACATTCTAACACATTTCTTGCTGTCGTCTTGGCTCCAAAATGACCTCTGCAAGCATAAGAACGGTAAAAAGCAAGAATAGAGTTGATCTCACTATCATTCACATACCTTCTTATCACTTGGTCGGCACAATGCTTCCATAAGTATGGATCATACTGAAGAACCCCAGTTATGTTAATCATGTTTTGATGATGACCAAATCATGCTAATGGTTTAAAGACAAGTGTGCAGAAAAACAGGGAGGTTCGGACGCAAATGATCGTCCGAACAAAACAATCACACAGAGCTTCTTCGTATGATCCAACCTGTCTCTTATACACATCTAGATGTGTATAATTCTTGGACGAGGTTGAGCACTCTAACTTACACAATCCCTATTTTAAGTATTATTACTTTCACTAAATTGGTTAGTATGTATAGCGTTAAGTCTTTATCCTCTTGGAAACTATAAATCTTATAACATCTAGATGTTAAAGGGACAGGACTACATTCAATACAAACACTTGTAAGAGCTATTTGAGGAGAAATAGGCTAAAATATTGTGGGTTGTATTGGTTTGAGTAGTATAGCTTTCTTGGCTCAACTAGTGGGAATTAGTGTGAGCAAGAATAGACTAGTGAGTGATCTTCAAGTGTAAGAGTGGAGGGATAAAAAGTGTACAAATCCATTGTTTAAGTGAGGTTGTAGTGTAAAACCCTTTGGCTCAACTAGAGGAACTTAGTTGGTGCAAGGGTGAGCCTACTTTGTGTACAAGAAGGTTATTGCCTCACCTTCTTTGAAGAAGCACTACTAGTGGATGTACTCCAAGCTTGAGAAGCTTGGGAGTTTGGTTTGATATTCTTTATCTCATTCTTATTTGTTCTTTAAGCTTAAACTGTTGAATATCTATTATATTCATTTGTGCTTAAGTATTCATTTGTTGCATAAAGTTTTTATTATTATTAAGCACTTAAAAAGGTTTGTCTTTAGAGATAACCTAATTCACCCCCCCTCTTAGGTTGCTTTTGGGGCCAACACATACCATACGTAGTATTTAGCATCACTTTTGATATTTTCCTTTTCAGCCCTAGACAAAAAAGTAGGCAATCATTAGTAACTAAATAATTCACAATATTGCATACCATGGTAATGTCTCTTTTGCTGAAAACAACTATTCTTCAGGAAAAGTTTCCTGGACAATTCCAACTCATCTTCCACATGTGGCAATTGACTCAAGTGGTCTACTACTCTATTTTTTGTTCCACTATTATCCTTAATCTCCAAGTTGAATTCCCTTAAGAGCAGTATCCACCTTATCAGCCTTGGTTTGGACTCATTTTTCGTCATAAGGTATCATAAAACTGTATAATCAAAATATACAATTACCTTAGTACCAAGTAGATAAGAACGAAACTTTTCCAAAGCAAACACAATGGCTAAAAGTTCTTTTTCAGTAGTAGAATAATTTCTCTAGGCTTCATTCAAAGTCATGGAAGCATAATATATCACATGAGATGCTCATCCGAATCTTTGACCCAAGACGATGCCCACTACATAGTCACTTGCGTCGCACATGATCTGAAAAGGTAAACACCAATTTGGGGGTTGAACGATTGGAGTCAAAATAAGGAGCCTCTTCAATCTGTCAAATGCTATTTTGCAGTCATCATCAAATTCAAATTCCAATCTTTTTGCAATAGCTTGCCAAAATAGAGGTGATGATATCTTGGAGAAGTCCTTTATGAATCTTTGGTAAAAACCTACATGACCAAGTAAGGAACGAACTTCCCGCACATCGGTGGGGTAAGATAGCGATTGGATAATATTAGTTTTAACTTTATCTGCCTCGATACCCTTCGAAGATACAGCATGACCTAAAACTATACCTTGTTGAGCTTTTTTCTGAATTTAACACAAGGTTAGTTGTATGCATCTTTGCAGCACTAATGCAAGGTTATGCAGACAATGATAAATGAATCACAATGTACGGTTAAATAATCCATAAAACTTTAGTAATATGCTCAACAAAATTAGAGAAAATGCTAAGCATACACATTTGAAATCTGTCCGGAGCGTTGCATAAACCAAATAGCATGTGACTATAAGCAAAGTTTCCAAATGGACATGTAAACTCCATTTTCTCTTGATCCTCTATAACAATAGCAATTTGAAAATAACCTGAATAACCGTCAAGGAAACAATAATAAGCATCACTCGAAAAGTTCACTCGACTGGCTAACCTTTCAAGTATTTGATCAATAAAGGATAAAGGAAAGTGAACTTTTCGAGTTAAGGTGTTTAGTTTCCTATAGTCTATACAAACCCTCCAGCCATTTTGAATATGGGTGGGCACCATTTCATCATGTTGAATCTTAACTACAGTAATTTTGGACTTTTTAGGGACCACTTGGACTGGACTAACCCATTTACTGTCAGAAATAGGGTAGATTATCCCTACTTCTAGGAGTTTGAGAATTTCTTGCTTGACTACTTCCAATAACATCGGATTCAAATTTCTTGCTTGACTACTTCCAATAACATCGGATTGAATCTCCTTTGTGGTTGTCTAGTAGGCTTAGCTCATTCTTCAAGCAAGATACGATGCATACACAATGATGGGCTAATTCCCTTTATGTCCACAATGGTCCATCCAATTACAGTCATATGCGCCTTTAAGACTTTTGCCAGCTTTTCTTCTTCTTCTTCAGTTAGTTGGCTAGAGATAATGACTAGACCGACTTTCTCCATCCTCTAAGAACAAATATTCAATATGAATAGGGAGGGGATTCAATTTCTAGCACGGGTGCCTGAACAATAGAAGGTAAAGATTTCTTATACTCCCTAATTGGCAATCTAGCATAAGATACTTTACCAAGTTGCAGTGACTCCTCAATTGCCGACTGTACTTGCAAAACAATCTCAGATTCATATTCTTCTTCAAAAACTTGTTGTGCTAAAGAAATAACAATGTCAATAAAATAGACAAGATTATTGTTAGTAGGGTACCTTATGGCCGTAAAAATATTATGCTCAAAGATTTTTGCATCAAATTTCACTGTGAGCATTCTAGTAACCACATCTATTTTAGTTTTAGATGTTTTTAAGATTGGCCTTCCTACCGAAATAGGGGCAGATTTATCATTATTTTCCATATAAAAAACATAAAAATCTGCAGGAAAGATTAGTTCATTGACATGGACCAAAACATCCTCAACTATACCCTTTGGATAGATCAAAGACCGAATCGGCTAATTGGATAACTGTACTGGTTTCAATTAAAGGAGCAAGTAGTAAAGAAAAATAAACAAAATAGGGCATGACATTTGTAGATACTCCTAAATCTAGCATGGCCTTTTTAATCCTGGTATTGTTGATCATACAAGGAATATACCTGGATCTTTACATTTTGTGGAAAGATTCTTTTGTAGCATTGCTGAAATGTTTTGTCCTAATTGAATCTTCGCATTTTTCTTTTCTTTATGCTTCCTCTTATAGGTATACAACTCCTTCAAAAACCTATCTAATGAGGCATTTGTTCAATAGTATCTAGTAATGGAATATTTACCTCACACGTGCAAAAAGGCTCATATAATTCTCTATTAGGATATTCTTTCGCAAAGTTTTTCAATGCTTGATGGAATAGGAGTTGGGGTTTATATTCTAGCCAGGGAATTCATTTTCAACTTTGGCTTCTCTCTCCTCAGCTTTAGAAGGTTCAGAAACTAATTTAATAGGCACATCAACCTTCAATTAATTACCATTTCTCAACACAATTCTTTAGGATTCACAATTGTTTGAGATGGAAACTTTTCAGAATTTTGGGTTTCCAAACAGCTAATTGCTATCATCATTTGCCCACTTGATTTGTCAATTGTTGAATAGTGGCCTTGGTTTCCTACTGAAATTGCAAAGTATTAATGGCCAGAGAACTCACTATATCTTCTAAAAACATACCTAATTGAGGAGTAGAGTTCGATTGTTCTCTTGGAGGAATGGGTGGTTGATATGACTGCAAATTATTTCTATTATGCACCATAGGTTGTTGAACTTACAGATTCTCGTAGCTCAAATTCGGTGATCTCTCCATTTAGGGTTATACATATTCGAGTATGGATCATAATTTCTTCGAGGTTGCCCTGGAAATCCTCCCGTTGCATAACTTGTTCATCGGAATCTTCTTGCAAAGTAGGACACATGTCTGTTGGATGTCCTACAATTGAATAAACCCCATAAGCTTGCACTGACAATGTAGTTCCAAATTATGAAGCTAATTGATGAACAAAAGAGGTCAAACTAGCCATTTATTTTTGAAGAGAAGAGACACCCATCCCATTGACACGGTTGGGAATAGGATCATGCCTTGTTCTAAACTTTTGAGAGTAAGATGCCATATTTGGTATCAAGTTACGGGTAGTGTCAACGGTTAAATTCTCTAATGCTCCTCCATTTGCTGCATCGATCATACTCTTCTTATGAACAAAAAGTCTCTCATAAATGTATTGAATCAATAAAGAATCACTTATCTGATGATGGGGACAACTAGTACAGAGCTTCTTGAATCTTTCCCAATAATCGTACAAGGATTCCTCATTGAATTACCTTATTTCACATATCTCCTTCCTTATATTTGATGTTCTCGAGGCTAGAAAGTACTTGGCTAAGAATAGCCTATTGATCTGCTTCCAAGTAGTAATACTACCCGGGGGTAGATCAAATAGTCAATCCTTCATTTCGTCTTTAATTTTATATTCTCTTCAGTGACTCTCAAATTATTAGGTTTCATGCTCATGCATACCACATGAAATTCCTTCAAGTGCTTATCAGGGTCTTCACCTAGAAATCTATGAAAAGAAGACAAAAGATAGATCAGTCCAGATTTTAACTCAAAAGTAACATTAGCTTCCAAAGTAGGGTAAGTAATGCAAAGAGGTAGTTGATTTAAATTTGGGGTTGCCAACTCCTTCGATTTCTGGCCATGTTTGCTTCTTCTTATGATCCTTGATGTTCTTGTCTCGT
This sequence comes from Cinchona pubescens, assembly GCA_025175665.1. Lineage (NCBI taxonomy): Eukaryota > Viridiplantae > Streptophyta > Magnoliopsida > Gentianales > Rubiaceae > Cinchona > Cinchona pubescens. Next base: position 282,075 of record JANKKI010000475.1, read on the forward strand.
TAACTTGTGCAAAGTTCTTTCAATTTTAGGGTCAAATTGTAAAGCACTTTTGTTAGTATAACGAGTTTCAGGCATGCACAATTAAAAACAAAATAAAATAGTATAACAAAAATCAAACCAAAACACACAATTAAAGAAAACATTTCCTGACAACGATGCCAAAATTTTGGTCATGTTGTCACCTGTACCCAGAAATATATACCTATACCTCTAAAGATGAATTGTAGTAGTGGAGGTACATGACCGTTCCTATAGAGAGTGAAATTATTAATTATGTTTTGATTATAAAAATAAAAAGGAGTTTATGAATAAAATTGAATTAAATGCAATTTAATTGAAAACAATGCAATTGAATTTAAGGAAATTTAAGGAAATCATTAAGAGATATATCCCTGGTCTTGGTCACATCCACCATGGAAATTTGACAATTGATAAATATTACAATTTTATATGAAGTACTAATTGAAGAAATAGACTGAATTCCAATTCAAAGCATATTCTTATATCTTTCCTTACGTTTAGTTAACCTTCAACACGCGATATAATTAATCCTAACTACTAATTAATTCCAGACAAGCGCCAAACATTAATTAAATAGAAACTTTGAGAGGTAGAAAGATCAATTAGACTAACACAACATAAATACACATGGTTATGTCAATTAGTTGGTTATTTTTCATAGATTCAATAACCCTAATCTAGCAATTATTAAACCTAGTTGCTTGATAGATTAAACTAGACAAACACTACCAATAGTAATCTAGCTCTGCGATTGATTTAATTAATTTACTACGCTATAGGTATATCAATTAAAGAGAAACAATCATAAAAATAAATTCCAAAAAAGTAACCAATACTTGAAATAAGAATTGCATTAATTATTGAAGAACAATACGTATCACAACATTACATAATCCGCGGCTTCAGTTCCCTTGACTAAGAATTGAAGTTTGAGGCACAAACGGCCATGGAACAACTCACAAAATATTGTTGCTAAAACTACGACTAAATAACAATAAAACCAGGTGTGTCTTTAACTCAACTATAAAGGTGTATTTATAAGCGATTTTAGGGTTAAGCTTTCTTATTCCACAAGAAATGTGTAAAACCCCTTGAAAAAAAGTCCAACCAGATGAAAAAAGTTGCCAAAAATAATAAATTTTGTAACCTCGGTAGACTTGAGTGCACATGCACTGAGAGCCCAGTGCACGTGTGTTGGCACAAGCTGCTGAAAATTTCCTCTCTGGAAGTAGCACATATGCGTTGGATTTCCCACAGCACACATGTGCTGAATCTAGAATGCCTACTTCAATGTCAACTCTGATTTTGACCTTGACACTTATAGAATTTGGAAAAATGCAAAACATAAAAATTGTGGCTCTTTTTCTTAACAACACATCTCGAATAAACTCAATCGGAGTTCGGACAAGAAAGTTATGCTACCAATGAAAGAAAATAGCTTACACCCAACAATCATGAGATATTATATGACTGAAACGTGTGATGTTTGTTGGTTAAATAATTTTGGACTTGAACAAATTCAAGTTTAGCACAAAAGTGAACAATATTTTTTCACATGCTACTGCTCGACAAAATGCGTTTGAAAAACGGACATGGTGAATTATTTGTCTAATTTATTTTAACTTGTTTTTGGGCCATGTGTAAATATAGTCCACATATAACCTCTAATAATCCTGGTACAAAATTGTAAGGAAATTAGAGCTATTAGATTGAGTGAAAATTGCTTTCAAAGGACCTCGCTCATTTTTATCTTATTGTTCCTACCATTTTGTTATGATTTTTGGGTTACTTTGACAACAAAAATAGATTCTTTGCAAGAAATGGAGTTGGATCATATAAGTTTTTACTAAAAAATGTGGCCGAAAAATACTATGAAGGCAAGTTCATCTTGTAATAATTGGCAATAGTCATTTTCTAAGTTAGACTAATAGAAGGGGCATACTGATAAAAACAATAAGGTTAGAAGGCTTATTGCAAAATTAACCAAATCATAAGAGGGTTTATTGTAGTTAACCTTTTAAATTATTGAATACTTGAATCAGCCGATGGCATTAAATAATATTTATACAGTTGAATAAAATTTACTTATATTAAAAAAAAAAAATTAGTTTTGTGATTTTTTTTCTAATAAATAATTGTTCTTGCTTAGTGTTAAAAACAAGGTGCCAAGTTCAATTTTACTAGTTCTATCAATTCCATTTGGTTAGCTTTATTGTTGCATCGAGTGGATGTGGTGTAATCTATTGTATCGTATTTAAGTACAATCTCAATTATTCCATGTAAGTTATGTTATTAATAATTGATACAAACAGTTTTATATAATAATTGATACAAACAGTTTTATATAGTAAAAATACTGTTGTTTGTTGAACGATTTAATTGTTCATGTTTTACAGTAAAACAATAAATAAATGCACTTGTTTCAATTAAAATTGAGAAATTATATAATTTTCTTGAAATAAGATACCCTCACTGTAATATTAACTGTTGTCTATAAAAAATAAATCGTAACCCTTAAATAATATTAACTTAAAATATGGTCTACCACATACAAACTCTACCCCATAAACTAAAACTCACAGAAAACCAGGAAGTTGCTCCTTTCTCACTATTTAATCTTTATCTCTTCTACTTCTGTCCCTTTACCCCTAAAATTTATCCAACTTCTTAATCCCTACCGCATCAATATATGGGTAATTTAATTTTATCTGTATCTTTTTTCCTTCCCCTTCCACATCCAACATCAATTAGTTTCATTCACTTCCTATTAACAGATCCAAGTCTCACCAATCTGCATTGGAAATCTTTTAATGCCAGGTATTAATTGCTTGATCAAATCATTTCCATTAATCGTTTATTGTCTCAAAAAGTTAAAGCATCTACTGAATTTACTCGAATTTTCTCTTTCATTTTAAATTTTTAGTCTCACTTTCTACCCTATTTTTTACCTTTTTTTAATTATGTTTAATGATTAACCCGTATCTTTAATTCACTTGGATGTGTTGGAACAACTGACAAGTTTTGATTTCAAACATCTTCCTCTATTCGCATCCATTCTATTAATAGCTACTGTTAGTTGTTTTTTCAGTTAGAACGAAGACTTTTTTTCAACTCATTACTTAATCTTATTACCTTTAGTTAGACTTTATATTCAGATATTCCAAGGACAAAGATACCTAATTTACCTTCATGTTTAATTTTAATGTTTTTTTATAACATGCATGTAATAGATTGGGTAATTCTTGATTTTGGGCTATTTTGCCTACCTCAAAGTATCATATACATGATCTACATGTGGATGAGAATTTTGAGAAGGGTAATTTTTTGTTCATTCATAGGAAGGGTAACATATCGGGTAACAATGTAGCAAATTTGCTAATACTTGGTCTAAAGAATTAGAATGGAAAGTTAAGTTTCTTTTTTAGCTTACTCATACAGGTAAGGGGTAGTTGCTCTATTTAACTACCTTTTAAATTTGATTTATCCTCTATATTAATATGTATCTTGTCAAAAAAAAAAAACATTATTATTACAGCTGTTGTTTATTACCGATGTACAAAGAAGTAAAATTTGCCTAATTTTTTTGCATGCATACTATTAGATGCTAAATTTTTTCTTAGATTGAATTATCCTTCCAGTGACATTTAATAGTTAGTATCTTATGTTGTATTCTCCAATTTGAGTTATTTGGCAATGTTTCATAAGAAAATCTTGAGGTTTGTGAAATATATATAGTTACATGTATTTTGAAAACAATAATTTAGTTTTTGACTTTTTTCCTAATAAATAATTGTTCTTGATTATATATGGTGCTACAAACAAGATGTCGAACATAGTTTACTATGTATAGCAGTTTTGTTTAATTAGCTTTGTTTCTATTAAGTGAATTTGGTTTAGTTTATTATATTGAATTTTCATACGATGAAGTAAGTTATGTTATTGGTGATTGATACATACGCGTTTAATGATTAATTATCGAAATTTACGGTAAACGAAAAATAATTGATTTTATTTCTATTAAAATTGTGCATGTAAATAATCCATTTGTTATTCTCTTGATTCTTTGGCTGAGGGTCAAATATAAACATCAATCAGGCTTTCTTATTTTGTTTGAGTAGTAGTTCGTTAGGATTCTATTTTTGAATTTAGAATTAGGCTTCTCTTTTATTTTAGAATGTGTACCTATTATTTGCATGAGTCTCTTGGACATTTTGATTTTATTGTTTGAGAAAATAATACACTCTTTGTTGACAAAGCATTAGAGTTGTGATTTCCTATAATATTTGCCTATTAATATGAGATTTTTAGCAATATGTTTGGCAGCTAGCACCAATAAAATGGAAAAGAAAAGACTCAAAAACAATGATGGAAAGAATACTGAAACAAGAAATGTAAAAATCCATTATTATTTTTTGTTTTGAATACTATTTGTAACTGTATTATTAACTTATGTTTTATTGTTATTTAATGAATGTATTATAGAAAATAATGAAATTATTAACAAAGTGTCATTCAACATTTCATTGCAATAAAAAAGTACAAACCAAGGAACATGGAAATACAATGACCAAACAGGAAAATAAGGAATGTCACTCTTAATTTAGTTAATCTAAAAATTGGAAAGAATTTGTAATTTTATTGCATATTGAATCAATTGAACGATTATACGTGGTGTGTTTCATTTTCGTATTACATGTAGAAAAGTAATCAAAACCAAAGCTCAATGCATGGAGTTGCAAAAGTTACTAAGAACCCTAATCCAGATCAGAAGGCTGCAGTAAGAGAGACTGTTTTAGGAAGTCTTTTGGAGTGCTCTTCAATGTTTTCACATGCTGGTTGGCAGATCGCTTTGATTATGTCAGTCATTGTCTGTATGTTCATGGACGACTTAGTTCAAAAGATGTTGAGTATAATTTGGGGCTAAAAGCTGACGGAGAGGAGGTAAATGTAAGAAGATTAATAGACACAAATGATACTTTAGAAGATAAAAATATTGGATTTTTAGAGAAGGCAATGAAAATGAATTAGTTAAGAGAAGATATTGTTTGTACAACAAGTAGTGGAGCGGTGTTCAAAATTAAATTTGCTTTATATATGTTAACAGCTTTAATTTGCCCTAGCACCAATTTTGATGTGAAGAAGGGATTCATATCACTTGTAAAAAATGTGGATAGGCTGCAAAAATTAAATTGGGAGAAGTTAATTTTTGATCATTTGGTCAAAGGCATAGAAAGGAAGACAGAAAATAGTCAACATGGATTAAGCGGTTGCCTATTCTTTTTGGAGGTAATTTTTCTGGTAATTTATTATTTTTTATTTTTTCTTTTCGTTGTGACCTTAAATGACAATCATTTTGTGGATATGGTTTTTTGTAGTTATTTTATCTCGAGCATATTCGTCTCCAAGGTGAGTGCCCAATATTAATATCACAGCATTATGTACCTCGTATAGCTGATTGGGATGAGTCAAAAGCAAAAGAAAGAGTTGAACAACGTAGAAATGAACGATGCATCAGCCATGAAGACGCAAGTTTTTACCATTAGTATCATTTACTTAGTCTTACAGGTTAATTGTTTCACTTTTCTATCGTTATTTTTATTCATTTTTATGCTATGTTGTATTGGTAGGAGTTATAATTGACAATGGAACCGTTACTATGGAGGATCAGGTAATTTTTATACAAGAAAGGATAACGAAAATTGAAAGTACCATGGTAGATAACTTTAAAGTTAAATAGTTTGACTAGTTCAGAAATGAAGATGTCAAAGATGCTTAATGATTTTAAAGAAGAAATGTTTGCTTAATCTTGACAAAAAGTTGGTTTCAGATGATGTAGCCGAAAAAATTGAACTTCAACACCCTCTTTAGAACATGAGTTTACATCTGAACAGGAAACTTCAATTAGTAAAACTTGTTACACTAAATAGCCAACTCCTCCAGCAAGTGCATGCAATTTCGACAAGAAAGTGGATAATAATATGGAGTACTTTGAGAAATCATCTCCCATAGATGGTAATTGCATGTCTAAACCAAAAGTTGTAAACGTTAATACAAGTCATGTCCAAAAGTCTCCTGATATAGACGATGGACAAGAGAACATAAATAGTGATTTCTTAGATAAGAATATTTTTGTAGATTCTGTAAGTGGAAATAAATGCAAGTCAGTAGAAAAAGTTAATGATAACTTTCAACCAGAGGCAAAGTTTCCACTTACAAAATATAGAAAAGACTTTGAAAAGGTACAGGTTTCTTCATATGATATTACATCACTAGAAACACCTTTGGAAAAAGGAAATGGAGGGAGGCGAGTGATACATCGTAAATCATGAATTTCTGTAGATATTCCTGAAGCTACTTCGTCCACCTTTTTTATGGATGGTATTAAAACCCAATGTGCTAGTACTTTGAAGCCAAACCAACAAAAGCACTCACCAAATGTCAATCAACAACAAAAATGAAGGATAGACAATTACAAAACATTGGCGAACAAGATCAAGGTCAGAAAAGTAACAAAACCTCCAATCCAGGATAATGCCAAGGTATGACTTACAAAGTCTCTATCAATGTCTTGCAAATATATAATTTGTATGTTCAGTGTGAGAAGTAGTGAGTTTCAAATAATATAATTTTGTGTTTAATCAAATTAGAAAATGGCCGTTACATGACTTTAGCATTCAAGAACAAAAAGTTCTAGACTACATATTCAATATAGAAGGTGACCCAGAGTGAGTTTTTGGTTTTAGAATTTTATTCATACATTTAAATATGATTAGATAAATTTGATTTGTATTTATTTTTGCACTTGATTTTCTTGTAGGGAAGAAATTGTTAATATGTTTGGAGAACATGCTAATCGAAAAGAGCTACAATCATTAAAACCTCTTGAGTGGTTAATTTCTGATGTATGTTTTAATAACTATTAATTATAAATTATTATATTTTGTACAGAAAAATGCTAATAATTTGATGGTAGATTATAGATTTATATGCTTGTATGTTGACATGGGACAATCGGTAGGATAATTCTGACAAGGCATCTGAAAGATGGTATATGCCCAACTTTCTCTCAGTAGGTAAATTTATATTTCATTTAATATATTATTTATTCTGAAAGGTATATGATACATAGAACATGCTTCATACCAGCAGAAAATTCTAACAAATCGTGAGTGTGATCCTAGCACCATTTTTCATAATTTTTTGCATAACGACAAGTATGGAGGTGATATTCAAAACTGTGAAAAGGGGTTATTTTACATTTTGGATGTTAATTCAACTAGTAGATCATTTTAAATTGTCTAACAATACACTAGAAACTACATACACTACTATTAAATAGATCTTTGTTCCAATAAATCCCGGATTTCATTAGTCTCTTGTGTGTGGTGGAATTAAGAAAATAAGAGGTCATAATAATGAATTCTTTGCGACCAAAAGACCGTAATAACCGTGTTCACACAAAGTTTGAAGTATGGAAAAATACTGAAATCAGGAACAAACAAAATAAGGATCAATTTGATTAATTTAAAGGTACGCAACTCTGATTTTGTATATTTCCTTTTTTTTACAAAAAAAAGAAAATACTCCCTTGATTCTTGCTCCTCTAGATTGTGGATCTGAGGATGATGGATCTTCTTGCGACAATTTAGTGACCGGAAAAAGATTTGTCGAACACTTGTAGCGCAAAACTTGAGTAGATCTTGAGGAAAGACGTCTCTTGATCTACACAAAGGTTGAAGATTTGAGCACTTGACACGAACAACTTGAAGATTAATCACTTGAAGACTTGGAACGAAGACCTTGCAGGATTTCGAGGACTTGATCTGGTCGAAGAACTTGCAGAGCTTCAAGGACTTGAGAGACTTGACGTATGCCGTAAAAATCTCTAATGTTCCTCCCTTGTCTAAGGGAGGGTACCTCTATTTATAGGTAAAAATAGGGTTTCCTACCCCTAATGGGTCACTTGGAACTCAAGTCACCCATCACTTAAAATAAAATATTGGGAACTTTCCAGGACATAGTCCAAAACACTTTAATGGACTTTAGTCAATTTAATTTAATTTATATGATTGAACCCAAATCCAAGAAAATCAAATTATCACATCCTATGAATTATTGGGCCTTGACTTGAATTTGTCATTTAAATTAATTAATAAAAATAATTATTTAATTATTGTCTTAACTAATAGTAATTTAAATTATTAATGTCTACAAAATGCCCCCAATTCAAGGCACAAAGACGAACTGGCTTGTCTAGGATAGGAAATGTGACTTGAAGTTGACAGACTTTACTTTGGATAAAGTGTTGCCACGCTTTTAGAATTGAATAAATGGGCCCAATTGGTTTAGCCCAAAATAAAATTGACTAGTGAGCCACCATACCATTCCTTAGTTGGAGCCCATTTATGGTCTATGGTACACCACATACACCATAGACCTGTCTCTTATAAACTTCCAGATAAGATACACTCAGTCTCTTGAATGTTTCTTTATACGAGGTTACTAATCACTTGTGCGGAAACTTCCACCAGAATATTAAATCCCCTTTCCTTATTTGAATCTCATATAGTAACACACATCTGCTATTCTAACTACAAAAACCCAAACAAAATTTCCTTTCTTTGTCTTGACAGCACCTCATAAGCGTGAATTACAGAACTGAGCTTCATGTTTCCAGTAATTCCCAAATTCAAACTAGAGCCTCAGACAAGGAACTCCAATTACCAAAACATAGATGCCAAATTCCACGAGACAAACCTGTTAAGAAGTAACTTTGCAAATACCTTGCAAACCAAAACTTTACTTTTCAAACTATCCAACTGAAATCTACTCCTTCACCCGAAATGATTTACAAAAACTGAACCCCTTCTTTTTTTTTTTTTTTCAAGCTTCCTAAACAACCTCTTCCAAATTCTTCAATTTCCAAAATCTTACAACTTCCAATTAGATTGATGACTACCCAATTCGTAGCATTATCAAACTCTACTTAAAGGACAATTAATACAATTTTTATGCTACACAATTCTGAAGAAACCGATCCAGCAGCGGGCTAAAGCTCTATCTCGACAACCAAGTTATTGGTAAGTAAATAAAACTAGAATCCTTTTTTTTTTTTTTTTTTTTGTTCTTGATCGTGAGTTGCCCACACAATTGATTAACAATAGTGATGACCATCCTTTGTTTTGTGTGGCTTGTTTGCTGAAAATTTTGGTCCTCCAAATATTTAATTGTGGTAGGAATTTTGGCTTTGTATTAACGCACGCCAACTGTTCGTCAAATTTACCAAGAGAGCTTAACACTCAAAAGGAATCATATGCCCAGTGAATTTTAGAGAGGATTCTCCATCTTCAATTGGTTCATGAGCACTCTAGCAACTAATTTTTTTTCAGCAGATCCCTACTGTGATTTTCGGCTACTTTGGCAACTTAAAACCCCAACATCTGCAAGAAATCCAAACTCTAATTATTGACACTTGCAAACATCACTATATTTTCGCACATTTTTTTTTCCAAGGTGTCCCTGGCACAACATTTTGTTGAAGTACATCACTTTTGTTGTTCAATCATCAATTAATCGTAATCTCATTTTTTTGTTTTCGAAATTTTACTTTACTGTGCCAATTCACTCTCTTTATTATAGGAACTTTTGGCAACATGCAAATTAAGGATAGCGAAACTCCTGAACAATGCCTCCAACTTCTTGATGGCAAGCGAGGCTCGAGTGCTCACGACTTATCTCTACACGCACTGCCACCTGCCATAGGTGACTTGGCAATAAAGATTGATCCTTTAGATACGTCATCTCATCTTCTCGAGTGGTCGACCAAATCTGCGAAAGGAGTGATTGGCCCTTCTTCTTCTCTTACAAGGCAAGGAAGTGCACGTGTTACTATCTCACAACCATGATGGAGAGCAAAGCACCAACAAGTTTCTGCTTCCCTTTGCTCGAACCAATTTGGACAAAACTGCATGGGAGGCTCCGTCTTCTAATTTCGGCGAAACTTGTTACACAACGTGCTATTGGGAGTGGGCCGAAGATGTCCTCTCAGGACATAGGAAGATGCTCCTAGATGCCAAGATCTATGACGCCATTCATGCATCTTTGTTCACATACGACTATTGCGACAACACCTTGCATGCCTTCCTTGAACTTTGGTGTCACACGACGAATACTCTGCATTCATCTACTGGTGAATTATCCATCTCACTTTGTGACTTGCGCAAGCTTGGTGGCCTTCCAATCCAAAGCACTTTTTATGATGAAGTTGTTCCTTCAGCTGATGAACTTTGTGGCACTAGCGTCGACGGCACAATCTTGATCAAGTTGCAGCTTGAATGGATAATTCACCCTGTCTCTTATACACATCTAGATGTGTATAAGAGATTCTTGATGGATTCAATTTTGGTTTAAAGGCCAAAGTAGATATCAACCGCCCCCGCTTAGAGTCAGTAGGCGAAGAATTTCATCAAAGCCACGGACAACTCACAATCCAAGTGGAATCATTGACAATGACTACGCATTCAAGATTAATAATAAAGCCGAACAATTCCTTGAATTGGGAGTTGACGAGACTTCGAGAGATGAGACATACCTTGCTGCATTTTTGTCTTGCTGGATCTGCAAATTCCTTCTGCCACGTCACAAAATTGGCCACATCCGTCCCAGCATATTTAAAGTGGCGAGTTTAGTGGCTTGCGGACAAAAATTTTCCCTTGCTGTAACATCTAGTGTTATCAAGCATCCATAATGGCTTAAACGAAGTTGTCCATTCTTCCAAGTTGCGGGAATCCACTGCTATTTTTCCAATCCATTATTTTTATGGATGGATAGCTCACTATTTTGACGCCTACCATATGCATGGAAAATTTAATTATGGAGCCCAGTCTAAATTTGATGACTAAATTTGGTGGTGAGAAAATGGCCAAATTATTCACTGCTGACGACGCGAGAAGTCCCCTCCTAAAGATGAACCCATCAATTCTTCCTAGCTTATGCTTGGCTCAAGAGAAGAATCGTGTCTTGGTCGACAATGGAGATTTATCATCTTCATGGATAGACTACTTTATTAACACTCGTTCATGTTACTTGACTCTTCGCTTGAACAATGTTCATATTGTTGAGCCATATAATCCTTGCAGGTTTAGCCGCCAGTTTGGCTTTTGTCAGGATGTTCCTTACGACTTGAAAGAAAAGCTCCCTCCTTATTCATTGGTGGACATAATGCAATTGTGGGAATCTTCCACTCGTGTGGCAACACAATCTAAGATAACTCTACCGGCTCAAAAGGGAAGCTTCTTTGTTACAAAAGATTATCATCATTGGTGGTCAAGTAGATCGAATGAAACTCCCAAACACACCATCAAGATTAATTTGAAAAAGAGAAAAAGCATCGAGTCTAATAAGATGTGCACATTTGACGTCTAAGAGTGATGTGGCTATTCATTCTTCACATGAGCACAAGTGGACCAAAAGGAGTAGTTCTCAAAACCATTCTTCTGTGCCTTATGAGACTAGAAAGGGAGATATTTTAGACACCTCAATCAAGACCCTCAACAATGCAAGGGAGACGATTACCAAAGATTCACATAAAGAAACTGAGGCTATCCCTACTCAAAATTCAAAGGGCAACTTGACGGAAAAATAGGTGAATGCACCAAATGAGGAACAACCGTCAAAAGCAGTGGTAGCTGTGTCAGCAAATGGTGGAAAAACACCACTAGTCATTTTCTCGCCCCAGGCTCTTAATGCGACAATTGGAGACTTATCATGCCACAACACTTGTGACAAGGAGGAGTCAAGTGAAAGTACATTCTGCCGTGATCGCCCTTGGAACCGACCCAAGAAAGGCAATAAAGGAAACAATGCACGAGACTTGGATATGGCTATCATCGATTCAGAAGCACTCATTCAATGGCGTACCAAGCTCAACAATACCATTGAAGCAACTTGCTCAATATGTTGTTATTTTATTTAACACCTTTTGCCCTCATGCTCCTTTTTTTTTTCGTAATGTTTATATTGACTCTATACTTGTCCTCTCATTTCATTTTTTTTTTTTTTTTTACTCTCCCTTTTCAGTTTGATGATCATGAGCAACGAGTGGACCTTGTGGACGATACTCTTGAAGAAATAGAGTTTTCAGTGACCGGGCCTAGCAAATTTGATATTTTCAGCAATGTTGTTCATACTTCTTCTAATGCCAATCTTACCAAGAACCTTGATGATGGGGGAAATGATGCCGCAAACAGTCAAGCTATGATTCAAATGGAAAACACCATCATGACACGGAGGACTCCATCCATTCAAACTACTTTACTAAAGCAGCCAATCAAGACCTTTAAACCCTCAACTTGGTCCGAGTTTCATTCGGAAGAAGTTATCTCAAACTGTCAACGAGAGTATGTATCCATGTTATGGAGGAATCTTAAAGCAGCAGATTTCAAAGACTTCCTTAGAACACATGTCGTCTCTAAATAAACATGCGACAAGGTTTCTTGAAGAGATGGGGAGCAAAACGGACATCTCGGCTTTGCAAGGTCTAATCAAGACATTCTTTGAGAATATAGAGACATACAACTCTGTCAAGGCATCATTTGATGGAAGATGACTCAAGAATCTTATGAAGGACTTCTTTCAACTACCCAACAAAACTTGCGCACCATTGAGATGCAAGAACAAGAGCAAGTAAAGAGTGTAGAAGACTTGGAATCACAAATAACACAACTTGGGAACAAGGAAGCAGAGTTGAAAGAGCAACTTGAACACCTATGTGCTCAGAGGGAGAAAAAAACCATGGCTCTTAATCAAAGCAAATAAAGCCTTAAGAAAGCTCAAGTTGAAGTTGCCGGACTGAGAGAAGAGATCCAAAAGATAGAGAACACCCCACGCCTATCTGAAGAAGATGTGAAGGTTTTAGGCAAAATGGAACGTGATTCATTTGCTTGAAGATGATCAAAATGAACTTTCAAGCTTTCAATTTTTTGGATAGCTGTTTTATTTATTTATTTATTTTTGCAGCGATTTTATTTTGGACAAGTAGGAAAGGATTAGTCTTGACATATTCCCACTTTGGCATCGCTGATGTAATAAAGAGCATTTACATAGAATAAAAATGTCCTTTCGTTCAAATTCACATGTGTCTCTTTTTTTTTCAGCAACTTTGTTGATAACTCACATACCAACTAGCCTAAGCCAAAATAGAATTTTGATGTTGATGTGACTGAACTTGAAAGTAACTTTCAAGTTGCCTACGTATCCCAAAAGGAGGGAATCAAGTCATCACGTAGTTCAAAGGATTTTAATGCCGTCCACAGTTTTAACTCATGCGGGCCAGGAGTTTTTTTTTTTTTAATGCCATTCACAGTTTATACTCATGTGGGCAAGGAGTTGTTTGCTGAGTCAACCTTCAAGCATGAAACTGCTTTAAGAACTTCCCGTTGATTGGTGCCAATCTTAATGCCATCCTTATCTACCAGTTTGTACGCACCATGAGAGTAAACTTCTTGAACCACATGAGGCCCATCCCATTTTGAGGTGAATTTGTTTCCTATGCGACGATTGGTGACAATTGGCCTTTTTATTGTAAGAACTAAGTCTCCAACTTGAAAAGTTCGCGGCCGCACTTTCTTGTTGAATGCCTTGGACATTCAAGCTTGGTAACACTCAAGTTGCTGTTGAGCTTGCAATCTCTTCTCATCAAGAGCTTCTAGTTCTTCCAGTCGCAAACGAGCATTGTCTTCAGCCGTGAGACCTTCTTGAATTGAAATTCTCAAAGATGCTATTTGACACTCCAACGGTAAAACAGCTTCAACTCCATAGACAAGTGAATACGGCGTGGCTTGTGTAGTTGTCCTATAAGCCCAAAGCGCTTCACCGATCCTTTCATGCCAATCTTTCTTGGATTTAGATACCACTTTCTTTAGTAAATTGCATAAGGTTTTGTTGAAGTGAGCTTCTGCCAAGCCATTCGCTGGTGCATTGTACATTGAAGAATTTTGCTGCTTGAATTTGAATTGGGCACACAATTGGTTCATCAAACTATTGTAGAATAGCTTTCCATTATCTGTGATGATGTATCGAGGAACACCATACCTAAAGATAATAGAGGTCTTGATGAAAGCGACAACATTCTTCTTCTTTACTTCTTTTAACGGAATAGCTTCTGCCCACTTAGAGAAATAATCTGTCGCTGCCAAGATGTAAAGATGGCCTAGTGAAGATTTAGGTAATGGACCAACCACATCTATACCCCATGCATCAAAAGGCCATGAAGCTACAGTAGGATGTAACGGCTCTGGCGGTTGATGAATCAAATTTGCATGAAATTGACAAGCCTCACATCTTCTTGCATAATTTAGGCAGTCTCTTACCATAGTCGGCCAGTAGTAGCCCATTCTCTTAATTCGAAAGTGAAGTTTTGGCCCAAATTGATGTGCCCCACAGATACCTGAGTGCTCTCAGCAGTACTTCCGCCATCATCTCAGTAGTCTCTGCCCCATGCAAACAACGTTGAAAGTTTCCTTCATAAGATCGATGATACAATGTATCCTTGTAAAGCACGAATCTAGGGGATCGACGCCGAATTTCAGTTCGATGTCGGAGATCTTTCGATAACTTCCATGCTTCAAATAATCAATTAATGGTTGTCTCTAGTCATTTTCATCAATTTCAGAAATTGAGATTGCGCTTGCCTCCTTTATGAAGTATTCTGGTAAAGATGGGACAATCCATTTGCAACAAACGGCAACATTGACTTTTTCATCATCAGATAATGCTAGGGTTGTTGCTAGGTTTGCCAAAGCATCTGCCATGCAATTTTCTTTTCTAGGAACATGCTCTAAAGAAATACTGTTGAATCGTCCCACCAATTGGGTAGCATAATGAAAGTAAGGAAGTAAGTCATCTTTCTTCACATCATATTGTTTCAATACTTGACTTACTACTAAGTTAGAGTCTCCGAACACCTCGAGCTCTCCAGAATATTCATTTCTACTGCCATTTGAAGCCCGATAATCAAGGCTTGATATTCAGCTACATTGTTAGAGCATAACTCAGTAAGCACCACCGAAAATGGAAGAATAAATCTTTTTGGCGAAACAAACACAATTCCTGCCCCCGCTCCAGTTGATCTAGCTGCACCATCAAAGAACATCATCCAAGGCGGTAGAACCTCTATGAGAAAAATGTCCTCATCAGGGAAATCATCAGAGAGTTCCCATTTAGCAGGAATAGGGTGGTCAGCGAGAAAATCAGCTAACGCCTGTCCTTTAATAGCTTTCTGAGGCACGTAAATGATTTCGTATTGATTGAATATGATAGACCACCGTGCAAGACGTCCAGAAAGTACAGGTTTTGACATAACAAACTTTACTGGATCTGCTCGCGAGATTAAATGAATAGTATATGCCTCAAAATAATGCTTTAACTTCTTAATTGCATAGAACAAGGCTAAGATCTATCTTTTCGACAGGGGAATACTTGATCTCATTCTCGGTTAGTGAACGACTTAGGTAATACAATGCTCAATAGAAGTCCTTCTTAAGAGATTGACTCAGGAGTATTCCAAAGACTCTTATTCATGTCGAAGAGCCCTCTATCTCTTAATACATCTTTTCCTGGAATAGGATCAATACAGATGTGTTCAAAAGGTCTCTATATCCACTCAAGATTTATGCTATACAACGGCATTTTGGCAAGACTTGTCCCATCTAAACTCGGCATCTTTCCTTAACAAATGATTGAATGGTTGACAACGACCAGTGAGATTAGAGATAAATCTTCGAATGAATGCTAGATTTCCTTGAAGGCTCCTTAGTTCTTCTCGACGCAGACATCCGTTGTATAGCATTAATCTTGCTTGGATCCACCTCTATACCACGGTGTCGAACAACAAATCCAAGAAATTTTTCAGAAGAAACGCCGAATGCACATTTGAGAGGATTCATCTTTAAATTGTACCTCCTCAATCGCTCGAACACAATTCGAAGATCCTCTAAATGATTTTCGTCTTTTTCATAGATTTGACAACCAATTCATCTACGTAACACTCGACCTTCTTATGCAACATGTCATCTAAGATGTTCTGCATGGCCCTTTGGTATGTGGCACCTGCATTTTTTAAACCAAAGGGCATCACCTTATAACAGTATATCCCCTTAGGAGTGCGAAAAGCGGTACATTCTTCATCCTTTGGTGCCATTCTGATTTGATTATACCCAGACGATCCATCCATGAAAGACAAGACTTCATACCCCGTGGTAGCGTCAACCACTTAAACCAACTCAGGCCCAAAGGAAAGTCATCTTTTGGGCATGCCTTATTTAAGTCTCCAAAGTCAACGCAAAAGCGAATTTGACCATTCTTCTTCTTAACAGGCACGATATTCGATATCCATGTTGGATATTTAACTTCACGAATGAATCCAACTTCGATGAGCTTATTTACTTCGACTTCAATACGATTGATCAGGTCAGGTCGAAACATCCGTTGTACTTGTTTTACCGGTCGAGCACCATGTGCTCTCTAGATCTACATATTTGAAGTTCCTGGGCATTTCTTTATACGTCCATGCAAAAACATCTCTGTATTCCAAGAGCAGGTCAAAGTAGTCCTTCTCTTCATTGGAATTCAAAAGTGCACTAATAAAGATTGGACGCAGGTCATCTAGAGTTCCCAAATTTAATTCTTTGAGATCATCGATTGTTGCTTGTCCCCCGTCTTCTAGTTGCGGAGGTGCATCTTCAATCCCATATCTTTGACTAACAGTAAGATCTTCTTCCACTGAGATATGACGTAAGGTTACCACTTCTTCTTCATTATCTTCAACAACAGGGCCAGTATGAACAATTGTCCACTGCTTGAGTATCAAAGAACCTTCAGTAAGAATTTCCCATGTTTGTTGGCGTTTCATACGTGACGGGACAACACTTCGGATTTCTTTATTATCCTCATCCTTTAGAAAACTTTCACTATCAGAGTCACGGCATCTTTTCCCTAGTAATGTGGACTTTCTTGTCCCCCAGTCGATCAAATACAGAACCTAGTCTGTTAAAAACTGACTTGCGAGAGCCATTACTGCTGCCACTTTGAAGTTGCGAATGGGGCCCCAATCTTTTAAATATCGAAGAACGTGAAGATGGTTCCCCAATGCGATCAAAGGCAGATACTCGAGCTTGTGACTTCTTTTGCACGTTAGTGTCATTGTTTTCTTCTTTCATAGCAATGTGTTGGGTATTGGCTGCATTTCTTCTCTTCTTGATAGATATCCTTACGGGCTCATTCGGTATAAATCCCACTCCCAATCTAGGAGTATCGACATGGTATCCTTGTTCCTTCAATTTTTTTTGGGTTTCATTGAGTCCATGAATTCTTTCACCAGTTACCTCCGGCACTAGTTTGCCTAATTTCGCAGGGCTCGAGAAATTATATCCAGACTTCTCAAGTAATTTGTAAGCCTTAGCATCAAAATTTCCTTGAACACTTTTGTTGGAAGGTGAACCCGTCGTAATGGCTGCGATGCAAGCATTTTGTGAGGGGACTTACACAATTTTGTTCGATCACTTGAGGAACCTTCTCTTGAATGAAGGGAGATTGCCCTTCTTTTCGTTTTGATCGAGGTACGTACCGAAAGACATGAGGAACTATTGTAGATTCGACTTTCTCTTTTCCTTTTTGAGGTGTTGAGGCAATTATAATACCTGCGAGCTTCTCCACACATCCATCCCAGATAACGGATACTCCGTCTAACCTTTCTTTTGTGTTGCCACTTCTATCATAATCAAGTCTAGACGAATCATCCCAATTGCTCGTTGGCCTTCTTGATTGAAGTCCTGGATCGTTAAGCGACTTGCAGACAAGTCATCGAATGAAACACCAAGCTTTTTCATAGTCGACTTTGGCATGATGTTGACAGCAGAACCACCATCGATGAGTATGCGATTTACCTTTTGCTCCTTGATGCAACCCGAAATGAAAAGAGGACGATTATGTGACATCGGTCCTAGCAAAAGATCTTCGTCGGTGAAAGTAATGGTTGCACAATTTACTTTTAGACAACTAATCTTTGGAATAGGTTCTTCAAAAGTACTATCTTTACCGTCACATTCTTGAAGAACGTCTACAAGCAAGCGCCTAGCCTCTTGCGGAAGCTCGAATAAGCTATGAATAATTGATTCTAGTGAAGATAGATCCAATTCCACGGAAGAGCCATTATCTTTTGTCGACTTTGCCAGAACCTCAACTCCTTTGGTCACATCCTTGTCCTCAATTTCTATTGAGAAGACGTCATATTGACATTTTCTATTTGGTCTCCATCAAGAACCCTTTTGGAAAATATTCTCCAAGTGTGATTGGCATACGCCCTCTTTGAGCATTCTGATCACTTCTCTTCAAAGAGGTCTTACTATGAACCATAGAATGTTGGCGCTGAGGTAGCCAAATTTTTTGGAGTTGTCTACAAATAAGGTGTTTGTTCTGAGTAGGACTTCGTCGTCCTTTCCTTCTCTTGGTGACAAGAATCCATTCTTCATCTTCTTGGGCATTTGGATCAAAATTTCTTTCACATTTATCTCTTGACCTCTCTATACCTAGGCAAACTTGAACCGGTCTAAGGCTCCCGAATTGTAATAGAGTTGTTTCCATATGCGAAGGAAATATTGTAGGACTATTCATGGGTGGAGTGTCAAGTCTCTTGGGTGAAAAAAATGGCATTTGCAAAGTTTGATCCTACTACATCTTCTATGTCGAGGATAATCCTTCCCTCCCTAGCCAATCTCATAATTTAAATCTTTAATCTTTAAGGACGAAACATTTTTCTACTGGATGGCTGATTATCCGATGGTACTTGCAATACTTTGGATCATTAACCTTGCCCACCTCTTCAATGCGTTTCGGCATCAGGTAACTCAATCAGCTTCTTTTCAAGGATTATCCTCGACCTGATCTCGGATACATCTGAGTCTAGAAAAGGATATTGTTTTTCTTCCATCTCCTTCAAAGTTGCTCGTTGTCTATTGAATGGGGGTCGCGGCTCACTATTCTTATTAACTTTGCCCTTGTCATTTGAGGAGATTCTAATTGGAGTCGTATTCACCATCATAGCCTCTTTGTTATTTCCGTTCTTTATAAACTTTTCTATTTTCTTCACGTCTTTCTTCTCATTTTTCTGCTCTTCAATTGGGACATTCATGCCATGATTAGAAATGCTTAACTCCAAGTCATGCGCTTTAGTCGCCAATTTATCAAAAGTCGTAGGTTGGATCCCCTGAAGAATATAGGATAGCCCCCAATGCATACCTTGTATGCACATTTCAATAGCAGAAGTCTCGAATAGTTTGTCTTTGCAGTTAAGGAACAGAGTGCGCCAACGATCAATGTAGTCGATAACTATTTCATTCTTCCACTGCCTTGCATTAGTAAGTTCCGTCATACTAACGGTTCGACACGTGCTATAGAAACGATTCAGAAACTCGCGCTCCATTTGCTCCCAACTGTCAATTAACTCAGGCTCTAAGTCCGTATACCAATCAAAAGCATTACCCTTCAAGGATCTAACAAACTGCTTTACAAGAAGGTCACCTTCAGTGCCAGCATTATTACATGTCTCTATGAAGTGTGCAATATGTTGTTTCGATTACCTTTTCCGGAGGTAACTGCTGGAACTTTGGAGGTTGGTAATTAAATGGCATCCTTAGACTATAGATCCTTTTTGTGTAAGGTTTAGAATGAAGAATAGATGATTGTGACGGGCCACCAAATTGAGCTCTCATGGAATTAACTATCATGTCCTGAAGTTGTTTGACTGAAAGAGAGGCTACAGACATAGGTTGTTGATCATCTTGAAAAAAAGCAGATTTGTGGGGATTCTCTTCAACATTTTTACCTTTAACGATCGAGTTGTCACTATTTTTTAGGCTAGATTCTCCCCCACTGAGAATTTCTAACTTGTTCATCAACTTTGCAATTTGCAAATCTTTCTCTTCAATGATCTTTTTCAAGTCATCGATCGTCATGGACATGTCGCTCACTTGTTCTTCCAAGTGTGAAGCATTCGTCACCATGGATGGCAAAATATTAGATTGTTCAAAAGTGATGCCTTTAGAGTTGATCCTACGCAGACCTCCATTTGGTGCCTTAGAACTTGGAAGATTAACTGCAAGCGAATCCGAAACGTTGCCCACAGAAGAGGATCCATCACACATGTCATGGAAGCCTTCCTTTGTAGTGAATTGGCCAGATGCAAGTGGCTCCAATGAGATTGCATAGCGCCGTTCACTTGTATCCGTACTTGCAATTTTTTGTTGGACTATCTTAGTAGCGTAGCACTTTAACTTTAGCGCGGGTCATTGGTCCAGAGTATAACTCTACAGAAGAAGTCTCGGACGAGATGTTATTCTGGGCAGACTGGTTTCCTTGTGCAGCCATGAAACTTTAAGGGAAGAGATGAAGGACAGAGTTGGTCCCACCGGGCGTGCCAAAAATTTGTTCACACAAAGTTTGAAATATGGAAAAATACTGAAATCAGGAACAAACAAAATAAGGATCAATTTGATTAATTTAAAGGTACGCAACTCTGATTTTGTATATTTCCTTTTTTTTACAAAAAAAAGAAAATACTCCCTTGATTCTTGCTCCTCTAGATTGTGGATCTGAGGATGATGGATCTTCTTGCGACAATTTAGTGACCGGAAAAAGATTTGTCGAACACTTGTAGCGCAAAACTTGAGTAGATCTTGAGGAAAGACGTCTCTTGATCTACACAAAGGTTGAAGATTTGAGCACTTGACACGAACAACTTGAAGATTAATCACTTGAAGACTTGGAACGAAGACCTTGCAGGAGATTTATTTCGAGGACTTGATGGTTGAAGAACTTGCAGAGCTTCAAGGACTTGAGAGACTTGACGTATGCCGTAAAAATCTCTAATGTTCCTCCCTTGTCTAAGGGAGGGTACCTCTATTTATAGGTAAAAATAGGGTTTCTACCCCTAATGGGTTACTTGGAACTCAAGTCACCCATCACTTAAAATAAAATATTGGGCCGGTCCAGGACATAGTCCAAAACACTTTAATGGACTTTAGTCAATTTAATTTAATTTACATGATTGAACCCAAATCCAAGAGAATCAAATTATCACATCCTATGAATTATTGGGTCTTGACTTGAATTTGTCATTTAAATTAATTAATCAAAATAATTATTTAATTATTGTCTTAACTAATAGTAATTTAAATTATTAATGTCTACAAACCGCTTTTATGATGCTCAAAATATGGTATCTTTCTTCCAGTTGTTATATATATATTTATTTATTTGTTTATTATTTATCTTGTTCACTATATTTAATAAAATCTGTTTCATTGTTTTGAAGCTTAACATCTTTCACGAGGCTTTAAAGATTGGCTTTGGTACAAATTATTCTATGAATATTTCTAAGTTTTGTATAAAGATGGCAGAATAGGCACCAAAACAAGAAAACAGGTGAGTTGCTGTAATATTCCTTATTATTACCAATAGATTTTACCGTAACTTATGTAGTATCTTATATCTTAATACTTCTAGTATGAATGGCTTGCTACAGTAGTCTTTGATCAACCATTTTTTAAGCATTTTTCATATTTAAAGGGTCAAAATGGTATTTGTACCAAAATTGTTAACGTTTGTCTTTTACCTAAGTAATTAACGGGCATTATTTTTAAATTATTTTGGACTATTATACCTTATGTAGCCATTAATAACATTCCATAATTGTCGGAATTTGTCATGAATCTATTGGTATATATGGGTTTGTTTGCAACGTTTTGGGTTTCCTTCACATATATTTCTTTATTACTAGTTTTTTCCCTCACCCTTTCTAACCACCACCACCGATTGGTAATCTTTATGTGACTTCACCTTATTCTGATCGAGGGGGTCTATAGAAGCCCACATATATACTATTGTAATATATTTTGTGTAATTTTTTAGTTTTAATATTTCCGTTCACCATACCCCCAAAACATTTAGTGTATGTCAATATGTCATGCTAACTTAATATTTCATTCCTCTATAAATAGAATCGACAAGTTGAAACTTATGTCAATGATGAATGCTAGTAGTTCATGACTAAATGTTCTGTTTTTTTTTTTTTTTTTTTTTTTTTTTGGGAAAATTATTCTTGTTTCCAAAAGAACTAAAGAATAGTATACTGTAATTTCAATTTTTATGGTCATTTAGCAATTTTTGGTCAAAAATAAAATTATAGGGGGTTCAAACAAGAAAAAGAAAATAACAAAAAAGGAAAAAGATTGAATCTTTCATGGCTTTGGTCGTGAGGAGGAAGAAATAAAGTTTTAAAATTGCACATTGCCCATAATTTTCCTTTAGTTTACTAATTTTACCCAATAGTTTTGGCACTTCCAAATTAGCCCCAAAAAGATATTCTTGAATAGGTTTTTTTTTTTTTCAATTATGCGCATCAAAAGTTAATTAAGTATTTGTCCCTAGATTTTGTAAAACTTTTTCAATCCCTTAATATTTTTAAAAAAATTGCATATTATGCCTATGAATTTCCCAAGATTTTTCATTTAAGTCTTTTATTATTGCCTAAAATGCCTATAAATTTCCCAAGATTTTTCATTTAAGTCCCTTTATTTTTGTTTAAATAAATCATTTGCATTGAATCAAATGTGATTAAAAAATAAAAAGTGAAAAAAATGTTTTGTTAAATTAAACTTGTTTTTTCATTGTTTATTGGCTAGAAACATTATGATTTTCTTTGATTTAATCCAACAGTTGAAGGCCTTAATGGATGAATCTGAGTATCTAACCATGAAATTTGACATTAATAAAGACTTGTGAGTCTATTTTCATTGACAACTGGAACTAATGCATTTTGGATTTGTGTATCCCAATATTACTTTTACTACAACACTGTCCAGGTTGGGTTTTGCAGTGACAGTCAGTAACTATTTCCTAAATTTGTGTGTGTGGAATCATGAAAGATTTTTCACTGATTTTTGCAAGAATAGTATGTTCGTTTATTTCCCTAAAAGCCACGTTAATTAGAAACTTAATTTACATAAAATAAAATAAAAAGAAATTAGTATCATAAATATACTACAAAAAATTACTTTATTCTCTTCTTTAGTAATTTCTCAATAACTTCTCTTCTTAGGTAACCCAAGTGAGTTCCCTCCTAAACTGTCCATGCTCTCTCTATACTTTATCATAAAATATATTTAAGTATTCTATCGTTTGATTTGAATGGCCAACCTAAACAATAACCAACTTATTTATAGATTTGTCTATTAGAAAGATTTACATGAGATCATTAGAGAATTTTATTCAAAATATACGGGATACATCAGTTATTTGGGTAAATAATTGATTAGGTCTATTTTAATTCACAAACAAGCAATAACTAAGTCTTAATAACCCTAATCAACACTTACGCTCATAAGAATACGAGGTGAGTTTGTTAATTGAGTTAGTAAGGATTCTTCCCACGAGGACTACGGAACAATTACTAGGGTTCACAAATCTTTTCACTAGTTAGATAAATTAATTAAGAGATTTTGTTTCTACCTAACTAAATTAATTCTAATAACTAGAAATAAGAACAAATACAGAATCTAATTAAAACTAGAGAAAGCGATAAAATTTATTGAAAGTAAACTTCAATTAATAAACTAGAAAAGCAAATGCAATAAGATCAAATTAAAACTATTAAATTACAATAAAAACTGGAATTAAATTGAATATAGATAAAGAAAGAAAACTCCATAGCGTAACCGGAACAAGAGTTGATGAAGTTTGAAGTCTTCACAAGAAAGAAAACCCTAATCTAATGATTTTTCTAATCTAATGTCTACTCTAACTAATGACTAATATATAGCGACATGTTCAACTCCTCATAAAATGGGGTATTTATAGGGGACATATCAAGGTTTACTCCCTCAGATGATAGAAATACGATAAAACTTGAAAAAGAGTCCAATTGGGTGAGAAAAAAATTCAAAAACAAGTAATTTTCATAACCAACTGCAGGTCGTGCACACATGCGCACAAATTCCTCGCACATGTGTGCAAGAATGAACTTCTGGAATTTTGCTCTCTGGAATTTGCACACACACGAAGGCTTCAGATCGTGCATGTGCGCAACTTCCAGTAAGCCTCACCTCAATTTTGACCTTGATACTGATAAAATTTGAAAAAACTCAAAACATAAAATTTGTATCTCTTTCTCTTAACTTTCCAATGCATCTTGAATCACCTCAATAGGAGTTTAGACAAGAAAGTTATGCTCAAAATACCAAAAATTATCCAAATCCATCCTTGTCGATGTACATTTTCATCCTAGTAATTTTCTCCAACTTTTTTATCCTTTGGACACCTTTTTCTTTCGACAAAAAACCTACACAAACTAACAATTAAACAATTAAACTCATAATTCACTCAAATATTGCTTGCATTACATCAAAACTGCAGTAAATGATACATAAAATATACGACATTTATGTGTTTATCAAATACCCCACACTTATCTTTTGATCATTCTCGAAGCAAAATAGAATTAAAATAGATAAGCTCATCACAAATGCACCTAACACATCTCAACAGTTGTCTACATAAATAATCAAGAACCAAACCATCATCATAAGTAATCTAAGAACTCAAGAGTTCAAATGCCAATAAAACCCTAGGCATGAAATCCGGTATGTGTGTAAATATAGCCATTCAATAAAAACTCGATTTTCATGACGCTTGGATCTAATCTTGCAAACTTTTAGAATTTTTTTGAACACTCTATAGCTCACTTTTCTTACACCTTTCCACTAATATAGACAACCAACTCAACTTAAATCAAGTAGGACTGTTAGCTTGTAATGTTAAGCTAGTGCATTGGCTAGTAGCCAAAATTAAAGAAGGGATAAGGATATCACAAGACAAAAGAAAGAACTCTATATTAATACCGGCCACACATCAAAATAAAACTGCTTCCCCAACACGTTAAACCACATATCCTAACAGATGAATAACCCATATTTAATCAACAAACACCCATAAAAATTACATACGACAAACAAAAAGTCTTCCTTCTTCAAAATCAACCCAACATGCCAACCTTTTTTCCAAACATTTTTCATTCATTTTTTATGTTCGCCCCCAATACAGGTACTAGGGTACCAGAAATAGACATACCCCCAAACACATCAACTTAGGTACTAGTTATAGGTACTATCTGCAAATACAAGTACCAGTAATAGGCACTACCTGTAATCACACAAGACAGGTACCAGTAATGGGTACTGCCTACACTTTTCTAATATTTTTTTTCTCCCAGTACCTTTTGCCCCAAAATGTACACCACTCACTCATACAATTTATCACCCTCATTCAACTACCTTCTACCCTATATTACCTTAACAGAAAATTGTGTACAATAAAACTCTTAAGAGACATTTTGAGATAGAAAAATTAAAGAAGTTATTAGGCTCATAAAGGTAGGTAAAATGAGTTTTAATGAAAGAATGCGAATGGTGTTTGTCACTTAGTCATAAAGTATGGCGATTAACAATGTAATAGAACCATCAAACCAATTCTTAAGAATATTTCATTTTTACAAACGAGGATGCTACAACAAAAACAAAGGAGATTGGAAGATTATCCGCAGAGTCCTATGTGAAATCTAATAAGGTGGAGAGTTAATCTGAAAAATTATAAGTCACGCATAACTCTTAGTACACATCTAGATGTGCTCTTCAAATGGGGCCAAGTTTTGCATAATAAAATGGTAATGCAGAGAAATGATGGGAAGCTGTCTCTTATACACATCTTTTTGTTTAACGCCATTTAAACATCAATAAACCATAATCATAAGTTGTTTTCTAAAAATTTTCTTGCCATTTCAACATCAGAAATGTCCAAAACATATTGCCAAGAAGATACAATCATTTCAAAACATAGTATGCTAAAGCATCTTTAACAAATCCAAGTATAGTTTCAATCCGGAATTTAATAAAGCATAGCGAACAAATCTAGCATGAGTATCTTTTAGGCTCAATGACAGTAGTCAAGTTATCCCATCACAAGACAATTAGTTCAAAACATAATATGGATGACTATAGAACTTCTCCACAAATCACACATTTCCAAACAGCATCCAAAATTATATACCTAGGTCACCTATGAGTTATAAAATGCTTTCATATCAAAAGAGTTTGCAAACATATAATTTGATTAACATAAAATAGCTATTTCATATGTAATAGTTCCAAAACTTGGTAAAAGTGCAAAACATCATACACATTCTAAAATCCATCCAAACATATTTGAAAGTCGTTAAATAAAATACAAGTGGAAGAGGGTCTATGTTACCCACCTATCATTCACCTAAAACAAATATAAGAACTCTTAGAAGAGATGTAGAAGTTAAAGAATGACTATCTTTGGTCAAAATCCTTTTCAGACCAACTCAAGCTAAAACCCCAGTCAAAACACTTAGTTAAGAGGCTATAATTAGGCTATCCAATAAAATCCAATTCCAAGGTATTCAAGGGACCTTGGTTACAACCCAACTCAAAACAACATATTCAACCAACCAACAAAATCCATTTCCAAGATTCAAGGGACCTTGGTTACAACCCAACTCAAAACAACATATTCAACCAACCAACAAAATCCATAAACGGAAAGATTCACCAATAACTATATCAATAGCATTCCACAACAATCCATACCCCATAACCACTACAATTAACTCTATTACAACATTAGAGCAACAACCTATGGTTGGAATTCCTCTTTACTACCAAACTGAAATTTTTACCGATTAGCCACACGCATGATTCAAACATGCTTCCTACGAGTCCAAATATGACGTCAAGAAGCCTGACAGGTGTTGCTGTAGACATGTGCATCAAGATAGCATAACATTCTAGGGCACATATGGAAGACAAAAACCCTAACTCAAAATCTTAAAATTTGTAATCTAACCATGGAAAGTTGTTAAAAATCAACCCCAATCACTTCCCAACCTCCAAAACACTAAAAACAACCCATATCATACATAAGATCATTACACATCTTACAAGGCTGCAAAGAGGGTTTTCTCAGCCTGTCTTTATACAAATCTTGAAATTTCAAGCCTTGAGGTTATTGAAATTTTTATCCCTTGTACATAGTTTGTTGCTCTAATGTTGTAATAGAGTTAATTGTAGCTGTCTCTTATACACATCTAGATGTGTATAAGAGACAGTCTCATATCTTTTCAGCAGCTGGAGAAAATGAGGAAGAAAAACAACAAGAAGAAGACTAAAAAGAAATTCTGGTACCTGTCTTGAAGTACTTTAGTGACTGTCTCTTATACAAATCTATTGTGAATAAGAGAAAATTGAAACCCTATTAAAATAACTTGGCCTTGTTCTTATGTTCCTCTCGATTCATTACAAATTAAATCTGTCTCTTACAAGGGATAAAAATTTCAATAAGGGTTGGCTTGAAAGGTTCAAACGCTCAAAGAAGGCTCTACCCTCATATTTAAACTAAATAAAGCTGTCTATAACTTTTGATTCGAAAATGTAAGAAAGCAAGTTCTTGTATGCAATATAAGTTACTCTACATAATTATCTCTAAGTGTCAAAAATAAAATATTTTATGGCTAAGTGCTCAAGAATTCTATTATAGAAATCATTCAAGAAAAATATTAATACGACTACTACTCACGAAGATTTAGCCCAAAAATTATTTTGTAGAAAATCAAAGAGACATGCTAAGCGATTGTAAAATTCCCAAAATTTTCAAAAATTCAAGTAATTCGAACAAAAAATTTTAAAAATCTTAAAAAAGGTTTCAGATCAAAAGAAAAGTTGTGATATTGTAGCAAAAATTAAGCTAGCTACACCAAATAAATGTAATGTAAATCCAAATAACTCCCTACCCCACACTTATAAATGAATGTTGTCCCCAATCTTAAAGAAAATCTTTTGAGATTGGTGTAGTATATCCCGACATAAATATCAATGAGATGAGTTGAAACACGTCATTAATCACTAGAACAAAAACAAAACGTTAAACCCATTAAGACATTAAGAAAAATAAGAAAATCGAGAAATGAGATTCCACAATAGTCAGAGAAAAAACTTAATCCCTTATAGGTATACATCACACACATCACAAATAAATCAAAAATAAAATAACAAAAAGTACGATATCATCCTAAATTAAGCTATGTTCTAAAGGCAAGAAAAACATAAAATAGCATTGAGTCCTCTTGAAAAGCACTAGAATTCCACAGCTTAGTTGACATTATAAAAGTCAAGACTCGTCGTCAGAAGATGCTAGCTCCTATGGGAATGAAGAAAAAGGTGGGAAGGTAGAGAAATTCTCCCCAAGCTCCCGGGCTAACGAACGAACCTTTATATTTTGCTGCCACGTATGCTGATAGTGAATATAAATATTAAATCGGCATTGTTTGCGCTGTTGTTCCTCCAAAATCTACTCAAACATAACTAAGCCTTGGAACTAGTTCACCAGTCGATGGCTGTGAAGTGGAGGCTCGAGAATGGGTTGGTCTAGTTGGGCCTCTCGCACCATCCAATGCAATAAGCTTACCAGGCTTCAATATTTCCTCGACCGGATCAATCACAACACCATCATCAAGTCACAACATAGTAACCAAATGTGGAAACCATAAGCCAGATTGCTTGACTACTGTACAACAAATTTGCTGGCTAATTAAACGTGCGACCCCACATCTACCGGCCTACCCAAAGCAATAGCGCATAAAAATTTAGCTCTCTCCAAAAACATGAGTAAGATGACTTATCAGGAGGAAACAAGCACATTAAAACTTGAACCAATCTAGCCAAACAGGTTTAAGCAAATTAATATTAAAATGTCAAGCAATACCCACGTTACCCATTGTCCATTCTACTTCACCCGTGCAAATAAGGCTTGTAATGTCATTAAGTGCCATATTGGTGTCACGAATAGTCGGCCACTCGTTATAGCGATCTCAATTCACTCTCAACAGCCTATTAATATATTCCCAAAAATATCCATAGATTTTCCCGTGACATATACCTTAGTATTCTCATACACAATTAAATTAGCGTAGAATTTGCTCACAATAGAGAGAATTACATCCTTAGGTGTAGATGTGAAATAATTTCACCCACGTGACCTAATGGTATCTAGACTTTCTGGGGTTCCAGTAGTTGGGATTTGTATACCCCTTTCCTTAATAGCCTACACTACCATCACTCATCAAAATATCAGATTCATACCTTTTATAGGCAACGGCAGTGAGAAATTGGCTAGGAACGTTCTCCTTCCCGGAATGCTCTTTTGTTATTCCATATGAAAAGAGGCTCTAGTCGTTCCTTGACCTGCTGATTGCTTGCCTTTGTGTGCCATTATTACAAAAAAAATGTTACATGAGACATAAATTACCCAAAGAAAAGCACTACCACCCCACATATTCAATTCTATACCCTCAATTTAATAATTAAACTTAGTATTCACAAGATAAAATTAAACATGTTAGTTCCAATACTAAGTTTGGTGTATATGTTCAAAACACTCCCAGACCCTTTTTAACCACAAAAATTGATAAGAAATAACCATATGGCATGATTGAAGTCCTAGGAATTATATTATGCACAAATGCCTACTGTTTTAGGAGTTTTTTTCATTGAAACATTTTATCGAACACTTGGTATACATAAACAAGGAATGGATTTTTCTCTATATAAAGACCACACAGGAATTATTTCCCAATTCAAAGAACAAATCAAAAATCAAACACATCAACAACTAGTTATGATATCCAACACAAATAAGCACAATCAATTACCAAAGATCAAAACTTTCCTTCTACTCAAGTAAAAACCCACAAAGGAAAAAAAATAAAGAAATCCATGAAAGGCTTACCTTGATGATGTTTAGCCTTAAATGAAGAAGACGAATTGATGTGAATTCAAGAGATAAATGAGTGAATTGAGGGTAAAAAGGTCGTTGGGGTAGAAGGTTTTGAGAGGAAAAAGGTGTTCAAAGAAAAGAATTTGTGTTTGAGTGTTGAGAAATCAAGGGTTTGGGGGTTTTAGTTCAACATGCGCGCATACGCAAGGGAAGGCGAGGGATCAATTTTGTATCTACCTTTTGTGCACATGCACAAGGCTCTGGTCGTGCATGTGCACAAGTCAGAAAATCAAAATTTTGGCTTCTGGAATTTGTGCACATGCACACAAATTGGTGCGCATGTGCACAAATTCAGATGTCTCTTACCCTCTAAACGTGTAAATTCCTTTTCTAACTACTCAAACTATCAACAAGACCATAAATCCACACTCTAATCCATTTATCTTGCATTTTAAGATGATATGCTCAAAAATAATAAGGAAACTAAATAAAATAAAAAATAATCACATAAACGAAATTATAAAAGGACATGGGTTGCTTTCCATGCAGAGCCCTTGTTTATAGTTTTAGGTTCGATTTCGACACTTGAGATTCGTTCAACACTTAAAGATGGTCGGCCATCCTTTTCGTTTTGGCTTCCATGGGAAAAGTTTGATACCATTTTTCACTACTCTTGGAGGTTGATTCCTGACTCTTACTTGAACCTACCCTTGTCTCCATGTATTTGCTAGAGATAGTGTACAAATTAAAGCATCAAATTGCTTCGTGAACCGTTTTTTCTTCTTCTTGCTAATCGGCACTTCGCTCAAACCCTCACCTTTTCACTCTTGTGAAACCGTTTCATGATTCTTTTTCATCTCTCCTTCGAATATCAGGAGGTTTTTTCACCAAGTCAATAATGGAATCATCATTTGTTTTAATAGCCTTTTTGAGTAGATGATCTTTACCTACATTGGATACATGATTCTCAAATGCAAATATTTATCAAAAGTGAATGCTGGAAAAATTAGCACATTTTTCTACAAATATTGAAACATTGTCATCATAATTAAAGACATCAATTTCAACGGATTCGTTATCAACTCGCAAAATCAACTTCCCCTTATTAACGTCAATTAAAGCACGTGCGGTTCATAAAAACAACCTCCCTAGAATCAACAAAATTTTATGATCCTCGCCGATGTTCAAAACCGAGAAATCAATAGGAAACACCAACTTTTCCACTTGAACAAGCATATCCTCCAACAGGCATATGGTTTTATTTTGGACAAATCTGCCAATTGGAATGAAATGTTGCTTGGTTTTGCATTAGTGATCCCTAGCATATCATAGATGGTCCTCGGCATGATATTGATGCTTTCCCCTAAATCAAAAAGTGAATCTGATGTAACATGTGACCTTCTATGTTCACCGGTATGGAGACAGAATTGAGATCCTTAAACTTAAATAATATCCATTGAACAATGGCACTACACTTAGCATCAAGGAAAACTGTCTCATTATCATTCCTCCACCGCTTCCTAGCCAAGAAATCCTTCATAAATCACGCATAATTGGGATTTTGTTGAGAACATCAACCATAGGAATGTTTACATTAAGCATCCCTCCACCGCTTCCAAGCCAAGAAATCCTTCATAAATCACGCATAATTGGAATTTTGTTGAGAACATCAACCAAAGGGATGTTTACATTAAGCTTGTTGAGCATATCGAGGAACTTGTGGAATTGTTGCTCTTTTTCCACCTTTCTTGGATCAATGAGTCGTTGACGAAATGGCACTTTCACTGCATGACCCAATTTCAAATATTCATTCATCTACTTGCTTCTTCCTCGACTCCTTCATTGCATTCTCCTTGGTCATCTTCTCATCCTTACCTTCACATGTTTCAATTTTTTTCTCAATTGTCTAGGATTTTTGCTTTGCAATTTCTTTATAAACCTTTGTCTTGTCATTTTGTACAATAATTCCTTCCCACTCCTCAGTAAAATAATATTGCATTGTTCCTTTGTATTTGGAATGGTGTCACTTGGCAATGCTCCCAGAGGTCTTTCATTGTTCTGTCGAGCTAACTGTCCCAATTGTAGTTCCATGTTCCTTGTAGAAGCTTGCAAATTCTCGTAATCCCTCCACAAGGCTTCAAAGTCCCTCCTCAAATTATCCTCATTGGATTGATCATGGTTTACATGTGGAAGATAATTGAGATTTTGAGGTGGAGGTCTTGGTGACAGAGGATGGTAAGAGTTATTTGGTTGAAGCAGAAAATTTTGAAAATTCTTCCGGTGAGGTTGTGGATATGGTCGAGAGGATGAAGTTCGGTTGGAAAAATTTGACTGTGGCTAATTAGGTTGGAAAGACGGATTTTGAGCATTGTTCTGATTACTCCACACCGAGAAATTTGGATGATTACGCCACGAGAGGTTGTAGGGGCTACTATAGGAATTTGGCTAATTCCTTGGTCGCAAATTTTGAATTTAAACAAACTAAACTTGCTCACTTTGTGGGATGGGTGTGTCACAGAGGCCATTTTGATGGTTTTCTCCACAAAATCACAAGTTAAGATCCCTTGAGGTGCTGAATCTATGAAGTTCATTAGACTCCTTCCAATGTTTGCTAAAGCCTTTGTCAGATTTGATGTCATGTTCAACATCATACCTTGTTGAACCAAAAAAGCATCACTAAAATTAATCATTCCTTCTTGTTGGGCATTGACTTGATGCACTTGTTGTTGTGGTTTTTACCCAGCCAAAGGAGTGATTGTGCAATGGTAGTAATGAGTTGATACCATTCTTTCCAACAATTCTTGTGCTTCTTTGGAATTTTATTCCAAAAATATTTTTACAGCTTGCATCGACAATTAGTCTCGTCTCTAGAAACAACCATTGTAGAATGTTCAGGTGTACTTGCAACCACAATAGAATGGCATGATATGGACACTTTTTAAGCAATTCCTTGAAGCGCTTCCATGCTTCATTTGGACACTTCTTAAGCAATTCCTTGAAGTGCTTCCATGCTTCACTTAAGCTCTCCCTAGTAATTTGTTTGAATGAAGTGATGTCATTGTGGAGCTTTATGGTCCTCGATAAAAATACTTGACCAAAAATTCTTGAGCCAATTGATTCCACGTGGTGAAAGTGCCTTGTTGAAAAGATTACAACCAAGCCTTTGCTCCATCTCTTAGAGAAAACGGAAAAGCTCTCATTTGAATACAATATGGGTGTACTCCATTGCATTTGAATGTGTCAATGACTTATTCAAAATTCACCAAATAAGCATAGGGATCCTCGTTTGGTCTACCTCCGAACATGGCATGAGTTCAGAGTATTTGAATCAAAGTTGGCTTGATCTCAAAGTTGCTGGCTTGTATAGGTATTTGGGCAATTTTAGAACTTGCTGCCTCCGAACAAAATTTGGTATGGCATAATCTCTAAGGGGTCGAGGATGAACATATCCTCTGCTGCCATTGTTACCCACTACCTTGTCTTACTCCCCAGCGTTATGATTTGGATTCTCCATTATACTCTCTCCTTGGCTTGATTCTTGTAGTTTCCTGCAGTTTCTAGTTATAGTTTGCTCAGTCTCCCAATCACCAGGATGCAGTGGTTTTTTGGAAAAAATGAGTATTTACCATAAATTACAAGAAAGAGACCAAAGTTTGAATATCAAAGCAAAATCCACAAGAAAAAATAAGCAATAATGAATAATTATGAGAAAATAAAAAGTCTAATCTAGTAAGGCTCGCTAAACCTAATATTGCACCAAGAATAGTCTCCGGCAATGGCACCAAAATCTTGTTCAGATAAATAATTGATTAGGTCTTTTAATTCACAAACAAGTAATAATTAACCCTTAATAATCCTAATCAACACTTACACACGCTCGCAAGGATACGAGGTGAGTTTGTAGATTGTATGATACGGATACTTCCAACGAGGACTACGGAACAATTACTAGTATTCACAAATCTTTTCACTAGTTAGACAAAATAATTAATAGATTTTGTTTCTACCTAACTAAATTAATTCTAATCACTAAGAAATAAGAACAAATAACGAATCTAATTAAAATTAGAGAAAGCGATAAAATTTACCGAAAGCAAACTTCAATTAATAAACTAAAAAAGTAAATGCAATAAGATCAAATTAAAACTACAAAAGTGCAATAAAAAGTGGAATTAAATTGAATATAGATAAAGAAAGTAAACTCAATAGCATATCCAAAACAAGAGTTGATGAAGTTTGAAGTCTTGACAATAAAGAAAACACTAATCTAACAATTTTTCTAATTTAATGTCTACTTTAAGTAATTAGTACTATGCATGTTCAACTCCTCATACAATGGGGTATTTATAGGGGATATATTAGGGTTTAGTCCCCTCAGATGGTAGAAATACAATAAAACTTCAAAATGAGTCACAACAGGGTTAAGAAAACTTCAAAACAAGTAATTTCTGTAACTAGCTGCACATCATGCGCATATGCGCACAAATTCCTCGCCCATGTGTGCAAGAATGAACTTCTGCCAGTTTGCTATCTAGAATTTGCGCACAAGCACAGGCTTTGAGTTGCGCACGTGGGCAACTTCCAGTAACAGATCTTCAGTTTTCACCTCGATTTTGACCTCAATGTTAATAGAATTTGAGAAAAATCAAATCATAAAAGTTGTAGCTCTTTCTCTTTTCAATGCATCTTGAATCACCTCAATCGGAGGTGGGACAAGAAAATTATGCTTAAAATACCAAACAGTATCCAAATCTGCTCCTTGGTGGTGTACGTTTTTCGTCCTTGTGATTTTTCTCTAACTTTTTAATCCTTTTGACTCCTTGTTCATTCAAAACCTACACAAACTAAAAATATAACAATTAATCTCATAATTCACTCAAATATTGCTTGCATTACATCAAAACTGCAGTAAATGATACATAAAATATACGACTTTTATGAGCTATCATCAGTTTAACTGATTTAATTTAATTCAAGGGTTAGG
Organism: Cinchona pubescens; assembly: GCA_025175665.1. NCBI lineage: Eukaryota > Viridiplantae > Streptophyta > Magnoliopsida > Gentianales > Rubiaceae > Cinchona > Cinchona pubescens. The sequence goes on from JANKKI010000475.1 coordinate 316,978, forward strand.
ATCAGTCTCACGATTGATTTAAACGACTGATTTAATAGGATGAGTCCCTGATTCAGTGACTTATCTGATTTAGCAAATTGTTCCTATTTCATCAGTAGACTATTTGCCATGTTATATTTATCAAACTGGCATTCTATCTGTATCCCAATCAATAACAATAGTATTTATTAATACATCGTTATTATTTATTTTGAAATAAAAAATATAGAGAAATGTCCCTTTACATATGAAATAACAATTTTCACTTTCCACCATACTACATCACATATGGGCTACTGTAAAAATATTATTTCCAATATATTATGATTTTCATATATTAATTGGACTCGGAAATCATTTATAAAATATGTATATAAATAAATAAATATATGAAAACTATTTAAAATAGTATCAACCAGATTTTTTGAGTCCAATTCTAATGAAATTAACCGAATGTATTTACATCTCATTATTCGAGAATGGTGGATTCCTTGTTGAACATTTATATAATTTAATTAATACATACATGATCCAATATTACCTATATATATCCTTTAATTCTGCATCAGCTTTTACCAATTCAAAATTATGTACATAAAATTTAAATATACATAAACCTCTCAGATCTAGGGACAAAAAAAATTTTGCATTAGAATACAATTTGACAATTACATTTATAACGGTGTTTTTAAATAGATCTTGTTCAGTGTGTATACAACTTACATCACATCCACTAGTTTGCATAAGGTCACTACCTCAATGATACAATATATTATTCTATTGTATAATAGTACAACAAGTAGACTTTATTATTTTATATTTAGAACAAAATTTATATATCAACTATTGAATTATTATTCCCTACTATTGGTTCATCAATCAAAATAGAATAATTTAATAATATCTAAGTAAACTTTTGTTGATATTAGATATCAATTTAATAAAGTATGCCCAAGATAAATATTAGCTGCACATAAAAATTAATTTTTATTAATCAAATAATCTATAATTAGTTTTGAGGGAATATAATTCTACAATCTCCCAGTTGCACACAAAATTAATCATACAAGTATTTTATACCCATAGCTTCAAGCTGTTTCGCAAACACTTTTTGAGTCAAAGGTTTGGTGAATGAATCAGCTACATTATCAGCAGAATTAATTTTTGCTATTGCAACATCTCCTTTACATATGACATCAGGAATTAAGTGAATTCTACGTTCAATGTGTTTTTTCCTTTGATGAGCTTTAAGTTCTACAGGATGTGCTATTGCACCATTATTATCACAATATATAGTGATAAGAGACTCAATTGAAGGAACAACACCAAGTTCTTGTAAAATTTATGGATCCAAATAGCTTTTTTTGTGGCTTCACTTACAGCTATATATTCTACACTTTGTGGTAGAATATATAGTAGTATCTTGCTTGCAACTTCTCTATGTTACTGCACCATTACCAAGATTCCATACAAATCTAATGCAAAAATATATTTTCTATAATTTATATCAGATTGAAAATATGAATCTGTATAACCGTGGATTGTTAAATCCTCACTTCAATATATCAAAAAATAATGTTTGGTCCTATGTAAATATTTGAAGATACGTTTTACTACTATTCAATGTCCAAGACCATGATTAGATTGTATCTCTTGCAATGTTAACCGCATGGCTAAGAGACAGACATAATAGTGTAAGCACGGCATGCATGAGACTTCCTCTTGTTTAACCATAAGGAGAAGTTCTCATCTTTTCTCCTCTCTTGTATCTTGGAATTTTCCATACAAAATCTATTTAGTATCATATCAATATAAGTAGTTTGCGAAATATGTAACATCCTTTTCTTTCGGTAGAATCCAGCTCTTTTTTCTTTTTCTTGGAAGTAAAAGTTGATACACTAAATAATTTGATACCAAGAATATAGGATGCCTCTCTCCAAGATCTTTCATTGCAAGATGACTAGATAACCAAATCTTCACTGATGATACATTGGACCTATGTCATTCCCAATAAGTAGAATATCGTCAACATAAAGAACAAGAAATACAATAGTGCTCCCACTAAACCTTTTGCAAATACGTGGTTCATCTAGTGTTGTTTGAAAAATTAAATGATTTGATTGCTTCATCAAAAAAAATGTTCCAACTACGTGATGTTTGTTTATTAACCATAAATAGGTTTTATCAATTTACATTTTAACTCATGGGTATAAAGATCTGCAACCTGTCTCTTATACACATCTAGATGTGTATAAGAGACAGTCTTTAAGTGTGTGAAAGAGACTCAAGTGTCGAAAGACAAGGTAAGTGGGTAAACAATGGCTCTGCACGGAAAGCAACCCATGTGTAAATAAGAATATTCAGATGATATGCTCAAAAATAATAAGGAAACTAAATAAAATAAAAAATAATCACATAAACGAAATTATTAAACACATGGGTTGCTTTCCATGCAGAGCCCTTGATTTATAGTTTTAGGTTCGATTTCGACACTTGAGATTCGTTCAACACTTAAAGATGGTCGGCCATCCTTTTCGTTTTGGCTTCCATGGGAAAAGTTTGATACCATTTTTCACTACTCTTGGAGCTTGATTCCTGACTCTTACTTGAACCTACCCTTGTCTCCATGCATTTGCTAGAGATAGTGTACAAATTAAAGCATCAAATTGCTTCGTGAACCGTTTTTTCTTCTTCTTGCTAATCGGCACTTTGCTCAAACCCTCACCTTTTCACTCTTGTGAAACCATTTCATGATTCTTTTTCATCTCTCCTTCAATATCAGGAGGTTTTTTCACCAAGTCAATAATGGAATCATCATTTGTTTTAATAGCCTTTTTGAGTTGTGGAATTACAGTACATCATCTTTACCTACATTGGATACATTTTCTTCAAACCTATCAAAAGTGAATGCAGGGAAAAATTAGCTCATTTTTCTACAAATATTGAAACATTGTCATCATAATTAAAGACATCAATTTCAACGGATTCATTATCAACTCGCAAAATCAACTTCCCCTTATTAACGTCAATTAAAGCACGTGCGGTTCATAAAAACAACCTCCCTAGAATCAACAAAATTTTATGATCCTCGCCGAGGTTCAAATCCAGATAAATCAAAAGGAAGTTGGTGTTTCCTATTGAACATTTATATCCTTGATGCAGGCCATATGGTTTTATTTTGGACAAATCTGCCAATTGGAATGAAATGTTGCTTGGTTTTGCATTAGTGATCCCTAGCATATCATAGATGGTCCTCGGCATGATATTGATGCTTTCCCCTAAATCAAAAAGTGAATGATGTAACATGTGACCTTCTATGTTCACCGGTATGGAGAAACTACCGAGATCCTTAAACTTAAGTACAATGGGTAATATCCATTGAACAATGGCACTACACTTAGCATCAAGGAAAACTGTCTCATTATCATCCCTCCACCGCTTTCTAGCCAAGAAATCCTTCATAAATCACGCATAATTGGGATTTTGTTGAGAACATCAACCATAGGAATGTTTACATTAAGCATCCTTCCACCGCTTCCAAACCAAGAAATCCTTCATAAATCACGCATAATTGGAATTTTGTTGAGAACATCAACCAAAGGGATGTTTACATTAAGCTTGTTGAGCATATCGAGGAACTTGTGGAATTGTTTCTCTTTTTCCACCTTTCTTGGATCAATGAGTCGTTGACGAAATGGCACTTTCACTGCATGACCCAATTTCAAATATTCATTCATCTACTTGCTTCTTCCTCGACTCCTTCATTGCATTCTCCTTGGTCATCTTCTCATCCTTACCTTCACTTTCAATTTTTTTCTCAATTGTCTAGGATTTTTGCTTTGCAATTTCTTTATAAACCTTTGTCTTGGAAGTCATTTTGTACAATAATTCCTTCCCACTCCTCAGTAAAATAATATTGCATTGTTCCTTTGTATTTGGAATGGTGTCACTTGGCAATGCTCCCAGAGGTCTTTCATTGTTCTGTCGAGCTAACTGTCCCAATTGTAGTTCCATGTTCCTTGTAGAAGCTTGCAAATTCTCGTAATCCCTCCACAAGGCTTCAAAGTCCCTCCTCAAATTATCCTCAATGGATTGATCATGGTTTACATGTGGAGGATAATTGAGATTTTGAGGTAGAGGTCTTGGTGGTAGAGGATGGTAAGAGTTATTTGGTTGAGGCAGAAAATTTTGAAAATTCTTCCGGTGAGGTTGTGGATATGGTCGAGAGGATGAAGTTCGGTTGGAAAAATTTGATTGTGGCTAATTAGGTTGCGACCAAGGAATTAGCATTGTTCTGTCTCTTATACACATTTGGATGATTACGCCACGAGTATTTATAGAAGCTACTATAGGAATTTGGCTAATTCCTCTTGGTCGCAAATTTTGAATTTAAACAAACTAAACTTGCTCACTTTGTGGGATGGGTGTGTCACAGAGGCCATTTTGATGGTTTTCTCCACAAAATCAAAAGTTAAGATCCCTTGAGGTGCTGAATCTATGAAGTTCATTAGACTCCTTCCCATGTTTTCTAAAGCCTTTGTCAGATTTGATGTCATGTTCAACATCATACCTTGTTGAACCAAAAAAGCATCACTAAAATTAATCATTCCTTCTTGTTGGGCATTGACTTGATGCACTTGTTGTTGTGGTTTTTACCCAGCCAAAGGAGTGATTGTGCAATGGTAGTAATGAGTTGATACCATTCTTTCCAACAATTCTTGTGCTTCTTTGGAATTTTAAGAGGAAAAACACCTCCAGCGCTTGCATCGACAATTAGTCTCGTCTCTAGAAACAACCATTGTAGAATGTTTGTACTTGCAACCACAATAGAATGGCATGATATGGACACTTTTTAAGCAATTCCTTGAAGCGCTTCATCCATGCTTCATTTGGACACTTCTTAAGCAATTCCTTGAAGTGCTTCCATGCTTCACTTAAGCTCTCCCTAGTAATTTGTTTGAATGAAGTGATGTCATTGTGGAGCTTTATGGTCCTCGATAAAAATACTTGACCAAAAATTCTTGAGCCAATTGATTCCACGTGGTGAAAGTGCCTTGTCACTTATTACAATTTGATAGAATTTGAGACACATCTCATGATGTAAAAGGAAAAGCTCTCATTTGAATACCATATCTCTGTACTTCATTGCATTTGAATGTGTCAATAACTTATTCAAAATTCACCAAATAAGCATAGGGATCCTCGTTTGGCCTACCTCCAAACATGGCATGAGTTCAGAGTATTTGAATCAAAGTTGGCTTGATCTCAAAGTTGTTGGCTTGTATAGGTATTTGGGCAATTTTAGAACTTGCTGCCTCAAAATTTGGTATGGCATAATCTCTAAGGGGTCGAGGATGAACATATCCTCTGCTGCCATTGTTATCCCACTACCTTGTCTTACTCCCCAGCGTTATGATTTGGATTCTCCATTATACTCTCTCCTTGGCTTGATTCTTGTAGTTTCCTGTGGTTTCTGGTTATAGTTTGCTCAGTCTCCCAATCACCAGGATGCAGTGGTTTTTTGGAAAAATGAGTATTTACCATAAATTACAAGAAAGAGACCAAAGTTTGAATATCAAAGCAAAATCCACAAGAAAAAATTAAAAACATGAAGCAATAATGAATAATTATGAGAAAATAAAAAGTCTAATCTAGTAAGGCTCGCTAAACCTAATATTGCACCAAGAATAGTCTCCGGCAATGGCACCAAAATCTTGTTCAGATAAATAATTGATTAGGTCTTTTAATTCACAAACAAGTAATAATTAACCCTTAATAATCCTAATCAACACTTACACACGCTCGCAAGGATACGAGGTGAGTTTGTAGATTGGATAAGGATACTTCCAACGAGGACTACGGAACAATTACTAGTATTCACAAATCTTTTCACTAGTTAGACAAAATAATTAATAGATTTTGTTTCTACCTAACTAAATTAATTCTAATCACTAAGAAATAAGAACAAATAACGAATCTAATTAAAATTAGAGAAAGCGATAAAATTTACTGAAATCAAACTTCAATTAATAAACTAAAAAAGTAAATGCAATAAGATCAAATTAAAACTAAAAAAGTGCAATAAAAAGTGGAATTAAATTGAATATAGATAAAGAAAGTAAACTCAATAGCATATCCAAAACAAGAGTTGATGAAGTTTGAAGTCTTGACAATAAAGAAAACACTAATCTAACAATTTTTCTAATTTAATTCTACTTTAACAATTAGTACTATGCATGTTCAACTCCTCATACAATGGGGTATTTATAGGGGATATATTAGGGTTTAGTCCCCTCAGATGGTAGAAATACAATAAAACTTCTAATGACATCAACAGGGTTAAGAAAACTTCAAAACAAGTAATTTCTGTAACTAGCTGCACATCATGTCACGCATATGCGCACAAATTCCTCGCCCATGTGTGCAAGAATGAACTTCTGGAATTTTGCTATCTAGAATTTGCGCACAAGCACAGGCTTTGAGTTGCACACGTGGGCAACTTCCAGTACGCCTTCTTCAGTTTTCACCTCGATTTTGACCTCAATATTAATAGAATTTGAGAAAAATCAAAACATAAAAGTTGTAGCTCTTTCTCTTTTCAATGCATCTTGAATCACCTCAATCGGAGGTGGGACAAGAAAATTATGCTTAAAATACCAAACGGTATCCAAATCTGCTCCTTGGTGGTGTACGTTTTTCGTCCTTGTGATTTTTCTCTAACTTTTTAATCCTTTTGACTCCTTGTTCATTCAAAACCTACACAAACTAAAAATATAACAATTAATCTCATAATTCACTCAAATATTGCTTGCATTACATCAAAACTGCAGTAAATGATACATAAAATATACGACATTTATGAGCTATCATCAGTTTAACTGATTTAATTTAATTCGAAGAAGGGTTAAGTCAGTCTCACGATTGATTTAAACGACTGATTTAATAGGATGAGTCCCTGATACAGTGACTTATCTGATTTAGCAAATTGTTCCTATCTCATCATTAGACTATTTGTCATGTTATATTTATCAAACTGGCATTCTATCTGTATCCCAATCAATAACAATAGTATCTATTAATACATCGTTATTATTTATTTTGAAATAAAAAATATAGAGAAATGTCCCTTTACATATGAAATAACAATTTTCACTTTCCACCATACTACATCACATATGGGCTACTGTAAAAATATTATTTCCAATATATTATGATTTTCATATATTAATTGGACTCGGAAATCATTTATAAAATATGTATATAAATAAATATAAATATGAAAACTATTTAAAATAGTATCAACCATATTTTTTTAGTCCAATTCTAATGAAATTAACCGAATGTATTTTCTAATTATTCGAGAATGGTGGATTCCTTGTTGAACATTTATATAATTTAATTAATACATACATGATCCAATATTACCTATATATATCCTTTAATTCTGCATCAGCTTTTACCAATTCAAAATTATGTACATAAAATTTAAATATACATAAACCTCTCAATCTAGGGACAAAAAAAATGCCTGCATTAGAATACACATCTACATGTAATATTTAATGGTGTTTTTATGCTGATCTTATACACATGTGTACAACTTACATCACATCCACTAGTTTGCATAAGGTCACTACCTCAATGATACAATATATTATTCTATTGTATAATAGTACAACAAGTAGACTTTATTATTTTATATTTAGAACAAAATTTATATATCAACTATTGAATTATTATTCCCTACTATTGGTTCATCAATCAAAATAGAATAATTTAATAATATCTAAGTAAACTTTTGTTGATATTAGATATCAATTTAATTAAAGTATGCCCAAGATAAATATTATGCACATAAAAAATAATTTTTATTAATCAAATAATCTATAATTAGTTTTGAAGGAATATCGTAATTCTACAGACTCCCAGTTGCACACAAAACTAATCATACATGTATTTTATACCCATAGCTTCAAGCTGTTTCGCAAACACTTTTTGAGTCAAAGGTTTGGTGAATGAATCAGCTACATTATCAGCAGAATTAATTTTTGCTATTGCAACATCTCCTTTACATATGACATCAGGAATTAAGTGAATTCTACGTTCAATGTGTTTTTTCCTTTGATGAGCTTTAAGTTCTACAGGATGTGCTATTGCACCATTATTATCACAATATATAGTGATAAGAGACTCAATTGAAGGAACAACACCAAGTTCTTGTAAAATTTATGGATCCAAATAGCTTTTTTTGTGGCTTCACTTACAGCTATATATTCTGCCTTTGTGGTAGAATATATAGTAGTATCTTGCTTGCAACTTCTCTATGTTACTGCACCATTACCAAGATTCCATACAAATCCAAAAATATATTTTCTATAATTTATATCAGATTGAAAATATGAATCTGTATAACCATGGATCCTCTTTGTTAAATCCTCACTTCAATATACCAAAAAATAATGTTTGGTCCTATGTAAATATTTGAAGATACGTTTTACTACTATTCAATGTCCAAGACCATGATTAGATTGTATCTCTTGCAATGTTAACCGCATGGCTTATGTCCTGTCTAGTTCAAAGCACGGCATGCATGAGACTTCCTACTGTTTAACCATAAGGAGAAGTTCTCATCTTTTCTCCCTCTCTTGTATCTTGGAATTTTCCATACAAAATCCATTTAGTATCATATCAATATAAGTAGTTTGAGAAATACGTAACATTCTTTTCTTTCGGTAGAATCCAGCTCTTTTTTCTTTTTCTTGGAAGTAAAAGTTGATACACTAAATAATTTGATACCAAGAATATAGGATGCCTCTCTCCAAGATCTTTCATTGCAAGATGACTAGATAACCAAATCTTCACTGATGACATTGGACCTATGTCATTCCCAATAAGTAGAATATCGTCAACATAAAGAACAAGAAATACTAATAGTGCTCCCACTAAACCTTTTGCAAATACGTGGTTCATCTATGTTTTTTGAAAAATTAAATGATTTGATTGCTTCATCAAAAAAAATGTTCCAACTACGTGATGTTTGTTTAAGGCCATAAATAGGTTTTATCAATTTGCACACTTTTAACTCATGGGTATTGAGATATGTAACCTTCTAGCTGGCACATGCAAGTTTCTTTTTGAATGTGACCATTCAAGAAAGCGTTTTTTACATCTATTTACCATATTTCATAGTCATAATAATATTGTTGGCCCCAAAGAGCAACCTAAGAGGGGGGTGAATTAGGTTGTATCTAAACCAATCCTTTTTATATGCTTAATAGAAATTCAAACTTTATGCACCAAATAAAAACTGAAGCACAAATGTCTACAATAGACATTCAACTATTTAAACTTAAAGAACAAATAAGAATATTGAGATTAAGAGAATGCTCTGTCTCCCATACACATCTAGATGTGTATACTACCAAGTTCACAACTTGAAGTTTAGCCACTAAAAGTCTCTTCAAAGTAGGTGAGACAATAACCTCTTGTACACAATGAGGATCACTCTTGCTCACACTAATTTCCTTTAGTTGAGCCAAGAGTTTTACACTCATAACCTCCCTCCACTATTACACTTGAAGAACTCTTACACTTCTAAGCTCTTTTCACAAAACTACCTACACTTTTACAACACTTGTACCTATTTCTCCCAAATAGCTCAAGTATTATTTGTAATCAATGTAAAAGTCTCTTTTAATTAATTCAGCTTGGGGGTATTTATAGTTGCCAAATATCTGCTTCAACAACTTTCCAACGGCTATTTTCTATTTAAAACTAGCCGTTGGAGATCTAAGCAAAGTCTTAGTTTTCAGCATAATTGGGGTGGTGAACAAATATAAAGTAATTGATAAAATAATTTTGATGGATTTAATCATTAATACAAGCAAAAAAGTATCCTCATCCTTAAAATCAATTCTAGCCTTTAATATAATCTTTTGCTACTACCAGTGCTTTGTAAGTCTCCACCTTTCGAGTAGATCCAAGTTTTCTATTTGTAGCCTATAGGTTCAATACCTTCAGGTTCATCTACTAGAACCCAAACTTGATTGGAGTACATTGAATCTATCTCTGATTGCATAGCCTTTAATGTTAAGCAGCTTTATCAATTAATGCCTTTTGACAAGTAGAAGGATCCATATCAGTTTCTCGTGATTCCATTGATAAATCTCATTTAACCAAGTGTGACTTAGAGCCTTTAATTATCTTTTTACCCCCTTCAAGGCTCTTGTGTTTCAACTGGTTGAGGAGACAAATTTCTTTGTTCTTTATTTACCTCAATCATTGACTCACCACCATGTTCTTTAAGACCAACTTTGGTTCTATTTTCATTTAAGCTATAATATTCCTCAAGAAAAATAGCATTCATATCTATAAATACTTTTTTTTCAATAGGATTGTAAAAATAAAAATTAGTATCTAGACATTTTGGGATAACTTACAAGAAGCACCTATCAATTCTTGATTCCAGTTTGTTTATGTAAAATTTTTTAACATGAGCTGGACAAACCCATAGTTTTAAATAGTTCAAATTGGGTTTCTTTCCAACCCATAACTCATATGGTGTTTTAGAAACTGATTTTGTAGAAATTCTATTTAATAAATAAATAGTAGTTTCAAAAGCATAAGCCCAAAAAGAAATTGGCAACTCTAACATGTTCATCATAGAACGAACCATATCTAGTACAATTTTATTTTTTCTTTCTGTTACACTATTATGTTGTGGTGTACTAGGAGAAGTTACTTGAGAAATAATTTCATTTTCTTTTAAGTATTCTTAAAATAATCTAATATGTATTCACCACCCCTATCTGTTCTAAGAACTTTAATATATTTTTCAACATGTTTTTCTACTTCATTACAGAATTCTTTGAACTTTTCAAAAAAAAATTATTTATGTTTCATTAGGTATAAATAATACCTAGATCAAAAATCATCAATAAAAATAACAAAGTAAGAAAAACCACCTCGCGAAATGATTAAATGGACCACAATGTATTAATTTTAATATGCTCACAAATTGAATAAGGTTCAACATTCAAGAATTTTAACAGGCCATCTTGTACCAACATATTGATATGATTAACATTAATATGACCAACTTTTAGATGCCATATATATGTTGGATTGATATCCCTTTTTCTTTTCAAGGATTGCACATTAGAAGAATTATTTTTTTCAATACAACTTATAGAACAATATATAGGTTTTAAGAAATAAAGACTATCTTAAGAAAACTGAAAATTAAAAATTTATTATTTAATTTAATAACAACTTTAGAAGAAGATTGCAATGAAAATATATATATATATATATATATAAGCAACTTTAGAAATAGAAATCAAATTTCTATGAATTGTTGGAATAAACAAACAGTCTTTTGAAACTAAACTTTTATTCATTGAAAACTCAAAATAAAAGTTCCAATGACGACTGCTGCAAAAGTTGTACATGTCCCTATCTTTAAGGCTACCTCTCCATCAGTTAGTTTTTAGGTTTTCTTGAATGTCTGCAACTTATTACAAATGTGTGAGTTTATACCAAAATCCATACACCAACTATAAAATGGTCCATCCATTAAATTATTTTCAATAATAAGTAAATTAGACATACCTTCAAAAGGTTTATTATTTTTCGAAGTAGCCAAATAAATGCAACAATTTCTCTTCCAATAACCAGGCTTGTTGCAATGGAAACAATTTCCTTTGGGTTTTTTTTTTTTTTTCTTTTCATTATCTATAGTTACTTTCCTTGCTTGAGTCTTTTTGGTGAATTCATTATTTTAATTGTTATCTTTAGGCTTTAATTAAAAAGATTCTCCCTTTTCTATCAATAAAACAAATACCTTATCCTTTTTTATAAGGACCTCAGCTACTTGTAATAGATTGAGCAGTTTTGATTGAGTTACTTTCATTTTGTTCATGTCAAAATTTAACACAATGGTAATTGAAAGAATCAGGTAGGGATGACAATACTGCATCAGTTTTTCTACTAAAATCTATTTCAGTCCCAAGCACGTCCAGTGCCTTCTACTATTTTGGTAGATATCAAGTTCTTCATAACAACTTAGAGAGCATTTCTACTTTTTCACCAAACATTTCTTTTAAGTTCATCATCATGTTCCTAGTTGTAGACAGACCTTGATGTTGCTTTTGCAACACATTAGTCATGGAAGATAAAATATAACATTTTAGCCAATTTATCTATGTCATGCCACCTATCAAAAAGTTGTTTCTATTCATTAGTGACTAGATCTAAAATAAACTCAAGGAAATTTGTGTTAAGGACAAAAGTCACTTTTTAGTAGTAAGAACAATATTGAGATTTCTTTTTCAATTCACATAGTTTGGACCCCTCAAACGATTCTCATCCAAAATCTCAAACATGGATTAAAATTATGCATACTAAATCTACATTTAAAGAATTCAAATAAGCGTACATTTCTTACCCATTATATTCAAGTTTTTGAATCATAATGATACTGCCTATAAAAGAATATAATATATAAGCCATTCTAGAATATAATAATTATATCCAACTTTTCATATGGGTATCAGAAACTTTTACTTTCATATATCAAACATTTCTTTTAAAATTAATTTAATACATAAAATAAAAGCATGTAAATCCTACTTATCATTATAACATCTAATGTTAAATTTTTATTATGATTCCTGATTTCTTTTTGACTTCTAAATTAATGTCTTCTATCATTTTGATTAGGCACATAATTTATTTAAGTGGATACCATCATTTAAGCAAAATATGGGTTTATAAGATCAAATTTATATTTTAGCTTGTTAGGATTGGAATCCCGAGTATTTGCAAAAATTACTTAATAACCCCTTGAAGATAATAAGGAATATAAATAAAGAGAAATATAACAGTAAAAGGGACACAAAGATTTACGTGGTTTCGGTCAAATCAACCTACATCCACGGGCGAAGGGGAAAAATTCTAGTACTAATTAGAGAAGATTACAAATTTGGAGGGACCTCCACAAAATGGGCTATAGGCACCATTATAACAAAAGCACAAGAGAGCCCAAATAAGACAAAAGACTGGATGGCCATAAAGGCCCTGAAAGCCCACTAAAGCTTTCTTGGCTTGGTGCACTAAAAAGCTTAACTAAAGCCCTTAATTTATAACATTAAGTGAGAGAGAAATACTCTTCTCAAACCAATGTGGGACAAAACAAAAGATACAAGACATACTCAACATAACAAATATTCCAATTAGTCATAAATATGCTTATAAATAAAAATATTATTAACAAAAATCTAATAGCCTTTTAGTTTCAATCCAATTAGTCATAAATATGCTTATAAATAAAAATATTATTAACAAAAATCTCTAATAGCCTTTTAGTTTAGAATCAAACATTAGTTTGATAATATATTTATTTACCAACAATGAAGAGTCACAGCAATATTTATATAAAATAATTCTATATTACTACTTAATATTTTCATAAGTAGGATATGTAGAAAAATTGGATATCTAATATAAAATATAAATAAGGCTAGCAATTTCTGACACGACCCGATAACATGACACGAATACGATTTGAAATTAACAGGTTATGCACGACCCAAAATTTATTGGGGCATTATTGGGTCAACCCGTTTATGACACGAAATTAAACGGGTTGGGTTGGATCAATCCATGGGTTGACACGATAACCCGTAAAGTTACTGTATGAACAGATTTTGCTGAAGTTTTTATTTTATTATAATTTAATATAGTATATTTTAATATTAAATAATAGATTTAATATTAGATTATTAAATCAAACATAATACCTATTTTAAATATTATCCAAAAAATTTCAATAATTTTAATTATGTGTTTTAAATTACTATAATAATAAGGTTAGTATTAATAATTGTTTGAGTTATTAAACAATCAAAATTTGAGATTTTAACTCAAATGGATTGCAAGTCATATAATTGTTAAAAATAGGTTGATATTCTTTGTCAATAATAAACGGGTCAAATACGAACCCGAATGGGTCAGATACGAACAGGACATGATAAGAAACAAGGCCCACATGACACGACACGACATGAATACGATAAGAAATGAATCACACCTGACATGACATAATAACCTGATAACCCAACCCAACCTCTAAATATAAACAAGGCAATTAAAGTTCACAAATTGACAGAAAATCAACTTATAGGTGAACTTTTCTTATTCATCGAGAGATAATTCTAGTTTCAAATATGAAACAGCTATATAGAATCACAAATAATATTTAACTCTACAAAATATTAACTAATACGTACACGGTAAATTGGCACATACCCATTTGTAGAAAAGCCAATTCCATAAAAGTGATCCAAAATTTCAATATCGAATTGTATTCAAGACAGCATCATAACATGCCAATAACCAATTAAGTTATGGTTAGACATATGAGACCACCGTTAGTTTATTGCTCCAAGAACCACATTAATTATAAAACCGTGCTGTCTCTTATACACATTGATTCATATATGAAAGAAAAAAGTGTTTGTATTATCAATACAATACAAAAAAATTATCTTATTCTCTTTCTTAGCAACTTCGCAATAACTCCTCTTCTTGAGCAACCCAAGAGTCCATACTGTCTTTGTATTTTCTCATAAAATATATTTAGGTATTTTATCGTTTGATTCTAATAGCCAACCAAAATAATAGTCAGGGCTATTTATAGACTTGTCAGTCAAAGAGATTTACATGAGACCCTTAGGGATTTTTATTCAAAATATATGAAATAAATCAATCTAACTGATTTAATCTGATATCGGAATTAAGTCAATCTCACGACTGATTTAAATGACTAATTTAACGGGACAAGGCCCTGATCCGGTAACTTATCTGATTTAACAAGTTAAATCAGACTTAAATTCTCATACTAACTTAAATTCTCATACTAATCTCAATTATTGTACTATTTGTCACATTATATTTATTATACTACCATTCTATCGATATTCCAATCAATATTAGAAATAATACTCATCAATACATTGTTATTTATTTTAAATTAAAAATATAGAGAAATGTCCGTTTGCATACAAAATAGCAATTTGTACTTCCACCATACTATATCCTATATAGGCTACTGTTAAAATATTATTTCCCATATATTGTGGTTGTCATATACTAATTGCACTCTGAAATCATTTATAAAATATTTATATAAATAAATATAAATATAAAAACTATTTAAAATAGCACCAGCCGGTTCTTTTAAATCCAATTATAATGAAATCAACTCAATAGAATTTGTCGTTATTTGATAATGGTGAATTCCTTGTTCAGCATTTATATAATTTAATTAATATATACATAATCCAATATTAGCTTTATATAGTTTTTAATTTGATATCAACTCTTGGCAATTCAAAATTATGTACATAAAAATTAAATATACATAAATCTTTTAAGTCTAAAGACAAAAGGATTTTGTGGTAAATTATAATTTCATAGTAACATTTATTATTATATCGATTTTAAATGGATCTAGTTTAGTGCGTGTGTAAAACTTACATCACACTCACTTGTTTACTTAAAGTCACTACCTCAATGACGATATATATCATTCTATCTATAGTAGTACAACAAGAGTAGATTTTATTATTTTATATTTTAGAAAAAAAATAGATATCAACCATTAAATTATTTTTTCCACTATTGATTTATCAATCATAGAATAATTTAAAATAATTTTCATTGATATCGTATAATAGTTTAATTAATGTATACGTAAGATAAATATTACGCTCACAAAAATAATTTTTATTAGTCAAATAATCTATAATTAGTTTTGCAAACGTATAATTCTAACATAATAGACACCATAAGGCATTTTTGGGTTTGGAATCAAGGCATTGGAGTTGTATTCAATTACGTATTCATTTTGAATTCGGTCTTGAATGCATGAATAAGTCAAGAGCAGAACCATATGCACATGTTGTCACTTTGAACAAATTTTGGGGACCTTATATTCAGATAAGAATCTGGTCCTTGTCAAAACAATATTTCTTTCATCTGTATTCTATTTTCATTTAGAACTGGTTTCTGGCCATTTCGGTGTTTTTGCCATGATTTATGATGTTTTGAACAAGTGTTGTTCTAACCAGGAGCAGTCTAGCTCTATTCGAAATTTCTCTTATTTTCTAATTGGCCAAAGTTGATGATTTTTGTCCTAAAATACCAAGCACACATTGATATTCACTTATGGAATTTTTATTGTTTATCTCACTCGTTTCATTAGCACATGTTTTTTGGTTACTCATGTTCACAAGTATATATTGATGATGTGTTTTGAGAAATATAAATAGGATGATTGAGAACTTCATTTGTCAAAATTGCGTGATACCTTAATTAGTTTGTTCATGATGAGTTAGGGAACTACTTTTAGGTCTTACAAGAGTTATACCAAAATTGTTTATGTACAATATGTATTAAATGTGGAAAATGCTTCACATACTAATTGTTTAATCACTTTCTTTAATACTAATTTTTATTCATATTATTATTTCTTTTATTATTTAATGTAATTTACAGTGTTCCTTTCTTCTTCTTTTTATTTTCATAGGATACCTTATGTAAAAGTATAAGAGCCTCTGTATTATATAGGTTTAATTGCTACGCGTTTACTGCTTTATATGTTCATATGATTGTATATCTTTTAGTTTTAATTATTTTTTCATATTAAGTATAATTAATTTTTGTAAATATTTTCTTGTGCAGTGCTCTGCAATAGTCCAATGCTAAGTGTGGAAATTCATCTCATACTTATCAGTCAAATGCCAGTAAGAACGATAAACCTCTAGTGTAAATCCAACACTGTCACAATGACGAACTTTTTCCTCATGTTTTTCATGTATATTTCCTTTTATTTTCATTCATATTAGTCTACACAAACTTAATATAAAAAGTAGTATTAATTTTAGGAAATCTAATTTAAATCTCGCAATCAATTTTTACAAAGAGTAAAAGGGTGCTTAGCTTATGCATAGACTTCAGTCTAGCTTTCTCTTTCTTGAATAGGACTCTTGAACTTTTTTTCTTTTTTTATAGATTAGGAGTCATCCAGTATACGATTTCTAATTTATTTATTTTAACTATTTATTTATTATGTTTTGTTTTAAATGTTTTAAACGTTTCATTTTTCCCTAACCTTTAGGATTATCCTTTAGGTTAAGATTAACGTTTTGATGCACTTCACACACTATATGGAGATTCTATTACTTGTTTATTGATTTATTTATTTATTCATTTTTTAAAAATCATATTCTAGATTATTTTAAGGCCCTATACCATCACATTTTGAAGTCCTATTTTAGGTCCTTACTTTCAATCTCTTTTCGCCATACTATTATTTCAAACCAAAAAACTAAAATCCTTTTATTTATTATTTTATTTTTCCTTTTGAAATATGAGGTGCGACATTCCCGATTTTTCAGTTCAACAATCGATTTTGACCGAACACCTTTTTTATTATATTTTAAAAAAAAACTTGTAATGTATAAGTAGTATTCAAATTTAATGGAATATATAATTTCTTAAAGGGCTGTTGAATTTTTTTTTTAAAAGTTGAAATATTACAAAAGTTCCCAATTAAATATAAAGTAGTTAATAGAATTTATGGGAATCTTTACTTATTCTGAATTAGTTTTGAATTGGATGTCCAAATTCTTTAAAGATTATCTATATATATAGAGATATATAAATTTAATTTCACCACAAGTGATAAGGGGATGACACATGGCACCATTGTTATTCTTTTCCTATCTAACATACTATTACTAATTAATTATTAATAATTGATTAAAAAATTGTAATGATTTTTCTCTTAATAAACTTAATAAATCATGAATATTCGATACTAAATATTGATTTAGTTAATCATTTGTTTTTCTCTTTACATTATAGTTACATCACATTAATCATTTTAGTTAGTTTTATTTTATTCTATTTTTACTTACCAAAACGATTTATCTATCTGTCTATCTATCTATCTCTATATCTATAGAATATATATCTATATATATATATATATATATATATCTGTGTGCGTGCGTGTGTGTATATATATATATATGCACACATAACTTATTTTCTATCACTAATTAACAAAAAAAATAACATAGGTTTAAATATTCAAAATCTTAAGTAGCTATTTATTAGAACAAATGAACAAATTAATTATGGACTCTAGCAAATAATTCTAATTTCTATATAGTTTGACCATTTATATCTGTAAAAGTTTAGCTTATTTTCAAGAAGAAAAAAACAAAATGAGTTTTCGATCATAAAATAAATATTTTAAATGCATAATTAACACCTATCAAGTAGTTTGATTAGGGAAAATGTATAGAAACTAATTAAGCATTCTAAAAGATAATTCTTAATTTTATATTGTCAGACCATTTATATTCGCAAAAAAATTTGTCCACTCTCAAAAAAACAAAAACAAAAAAAAAACAAAAAAACACTATATCTACCTTTATCACGGCATTTGTCATGCTTTACTTTTTCTACTACCAAGATTTTTATAAAAATTATATGAACTTTTAGAAAAAATATTTTAACCTATTTCAACCATTTACATACCCTATTGTTATTAAATTATAAATAGTAATTATTATTAACAACTTTTTTTTTTCAAAGAAATAAATGTTACGACTATATTATTCGAAAAAAATCTTACTTAACCAAATTTCAATTGAAATGAAATCTTATCTACCTTAATCATAACAAACAACTAATTCTTTTCAAAACAATATTTAACTATAACTTATTAATCAAATCTTACAACTAATTTTTTTTAATTAAAAAATTATAGTTATTTATCGGTAACTTTAAATCTTTTTAAAACGACAATTACTATCGTGTCGCTTATCATACCGTACAAGTTACTTTTGTTTAAACAATACCTATCTATCGGCAATTATATATACCTATCATCTAACTAATTAATTAACAACTTAATAATTAATAATTGATTCAAAAATTGTAATGATTTTGCTATTAACAAACTTAATAAATCTTGCATATTAATTCAAAAATTTTAAGTTGATACTAAATACTAATTTAGTTAATCAATTATTTTTCTCTTTACTTTATAGTTACATCATATTAATAATTTAGTTAGTTTTATTTTATTTTATTCTTTTACTTACCAAAAGAATATATATATTACTTATTTTCTATCAATAATTAACTTAAAAAATTAATATAGGTTTAAATATTCAAAATCTTAACTTTATCTGCATACATATTAAGTAGTTATTTATTAGAACAAATGAATACAAATTAATTATAGACTCTAGCAAATAATTCTAATTTCTATATAGTTCTACCATTTATGTCTGTAAAAGGTTTAGCTTATTTTCAAGAAAAAACAAAACAAAAAGAGTTTTTGATCATAAAATAAATATTTTAAATGAATAATGCATAATTAACACCTATCAAATAGTTTGATTAGGAAAAATGAATACAAACTAATTAGGCATTCTAGAAGATAATTCTTCAATTTATATTGTCAGACCATTTATATTCGTTACAAAAAAAATTAGTCTATTTTCAAGAAAAAAAAAGAAGAAGAACTATATCTACCTTTTTTCACGGCATTTGTCATTCTCTACTTTTTCTACTACCTTTTCATAAAAATTATATGAACATTTACAAAAATTATTTTAACCTATTTCAATCATTTACGTACCCTATCATTATTCAATTACTTATAGTAATCATTATTAACAACTTTTTTTTTTTCAAAGAAATAAATGTTATGACTATATTTTTTGAAAAAGATTTTCATCCACTTTACTCTATCTTAAGCAAATTTTAATTGAAATGAAATCTTTATCTACTTAATCATAATAAACAATTATTTCTTTTCAAAACAACATTTAATTAACATCTAACTTATTAATCATATCTTACAACTAATTTTTTTTGTTCAAAATAATTGTTATTTATCGGTAACTTTAAATCTTTTTAAAACGACAATGAATATCTTATCATACCGCGCAATTTACTCTGTTTTTTTAAACAATAGTTATCTATCGGCAATCACGTATCTACCTATCATCTAACTAATTAATTAACAAATTAATACTTTTTAATATACAATAAACTAGATAATAATTCAACATTAAAAAATAAAATAAAGAAACTCAATCCATGCCTTAGTCCACTTATCCATCTATCTTTTCTCAAACTCAAAAAGTTTTCAATCAAAGGTTAAATGCTCTCATCCTTCCCATTTTCTTCACTTTTTCATATTTCTGTTGACTTATTGAGTAAATATTAAATGAGTTTGTAGTTTTGTAGTAGAGAATTTCTCTAAAATCATGGTTTTGCAGAATCGTGATCTGCTTCCTTTCTTCATCATCATCCATAAAGGTAATTTTCATTTTTGATTTGGTATTCTATTGAGATATCAATTTTTTTTTTCTTCAAATTGCTCAAGTGGATCGGGATCATGATCCATTCCCTTTATTCTTTTTCCATGATGGTAAATTTTTACTTTTGATTTGATACTCTTATGGTATCATTTTTTCTGATCTTTTGTGAGTTTTTTTTCTAGCAATAGATTAGCTTTTCTAATATGCAGGGTTTCTAGGATAGATAAGTTAAGTAGCTTTCTGATGGAGTTTTGTTTGTTCCTTTTTTCAGTTTTAATATTTAGAGAGAGATCGATATTTACTTCCAATACAAAGCTATTAAGTGCATTTTTTGTCCCTGGTGATCCGAAGACGGGTGAGCTCTTTTTTGCTTTTTTTAGTCTCAATTTTCAACTTTCCTACGAACTTTTTTTTTTTTTTTTTTTTTGTCTAGAGATATTTAATTTGTTTAGATATTATTCTTGGGTAGGTTTAAGCACGAAATGTGATGAACACTTGATTTAGTTTTCATACCTACAAGTTGTTTGTTGAATTTACTAATAAAAATTAGTGAGGGATGGGTTGTCAAAAGTGTGACTTTGCTGTTACTCTTTTCTCTTATTATTTTCTAATTCCTTATAACCAAAGAATGCATATTTTTTACTTTTTTTAATGTTATATCAAATTGATTTTCTTACTAGGGGTAAAAATGAAATCAAATTTTTCTCTCTCTCCTAAAATGGTATTTTAATCAATTAGTCTGAAATTTTTATAACATATATAAAGTTAGAGGAGATTTGTGAATGTCTTTTGTGCATGGATTTTTTTGCAATTGTATTTGCAATTTATATTAATATAGAAATTTGTTTTACTTATTCTAGATATTGATCAGATGCATGGTTGTGGAAATAAATAGTAACCTATAAAATAATTTTTTCCATTTATTTTGGTTCTTTCTCTCAAGTTTTTTTTTTTTAGTTGTTATATTATTTCTTCTTTTTTTTTTTAAAATGTTTTATCTCTCTATGAAAGATATAAAAAGTGAATTTTCAATTTTCAATTTCTCATTTAATCATGTTTGTTTCTTTTGGTTGAAATATTTATAAAAATGATGAGAGGGTAGAGAGTAAGAATTTCATTTTTTTGATATTATCAATATTATTTGTTAGAAATTAGAAAAATAGATAGACATTGGTTAAAATTCTATCATTATAAAGATTTTATAACTCATTCCGTGCATAGCATTGGTTAGTTTGCTAGTCTCTATAGATACATAAATTCCGAATTTAACGTCATACTGTCTTATTATTTTTACATTTTTGTTTTGTACTCTTGCAATTGTCATGACGAAAATTTCTCATAATGAGGCGAGTAGGATTGGATTCGATACCAAATTACATGAATAGTAACTCAAGTTCGAAGTATAGAAAGTAGAAACAAGACGAGGGAAAGCCGTTTCCTGTAACGGCATCCTATCACAATAATGAAAATTTTCTATCTCACTTCTTATTTCATTATCTAATAAAAGATCAAGATAAATTCACTAAATTTTTTAATTATAATTAAAAATAATCTTGATAATTTATTTGATAATAAAATAGAAAGTGGAATACAAAATAAGATAGAAAATCTTGTAATCATCACAAGTTTGAGTTCTGGAGGGACTGATTAAAGATTCAAAATTCAAAAATTTATCAAAAGAACTAATAATATCAGTTCTTAAATTTTGCAAGGAAACCAGCATGTCTACAAATTCACATTTTTCATGTATTTGATCGTTGCCTTCCCGAAAGGTTTTGACTAAGCGCCCGCTATCCATAATAATGGTAAAGGATTCATAGTTGTTAAATCAGCAGAATTAATAAGCGCAATAACAGATAAAACATCCAACTTGTTTTTCAGATTAAAAATGAGTAGTTTATGAGTCAAATTTAGGCCATCCCATAAAGTCCACAATTCAAGCTTGAATAATAGAAGTGGTGCCAATCTTTCTATTGAAATCAGCTACACTAGAAGTGGTCCCATTTCATTGTTCCACTAGCTTATAAGTGCAATGACTGCTACGTTGCAATGACTAACACGTGGTAAAGATAAAATTGATAAGAAAAATATTTAAATAAATTTAATTTTTAATTTTATTTATAAATTTTATAATTAAAATTTAATTTAATAAAATTTTATTTATATTAATTAATATTAATATTTTATAAAATTTAATTTATATTATAAAATTTATAAATAAGATTTACCATCGAAAATATCTAAATATTTACGGATCCGTAATGCTATGAATACCATTAATTCTCAAGTAATCCAAAGCATCCAAGTCGGGCACGAGCATTAGAGCATGGATAAATTTTTGACAGAAGACATTTTGACTACTAGATGATAGGAGCCGTCAGTCAGTGGTAGTTTATTGTGTATTAATATTTTATAAGGGGCATAGTGAAACGCAAATAACTTTATTGAGGAAAAATATAGTGAACCTAATTTTAAGTTACGTGGAAGTTCGTTATTGATAATACTTAACATCTATTTAATAATTCAATTTAATATTAAAAATTAATTAATTAAATTTTTTTTGAATTTAATATTTTTGATAGCATAATTCTCTTATTACCTAATATATTAAGTACTATTTAATTTGTTTTCAAAATTTTAAGTAAGAATAAGTGAAAAAAAGATAATTTCACTTAATAAGTTGAATTTTAAATAAATACACAAATACAGAATCTAACATACACATACTCTCTCACACTTATTCACACACACTTTCTCTCACTTGCGTACACACACTCTCACATAAACACATACTCTCTCACACAAAGCACACACTCGCTCATATATATATATATATATATATATATATTGTCTCTCTCACACATACACATACACAATCTCTCACACACATTCTCTCTAGTATTTTTTTCATACACACTCACACACATACTCTCTCTCACTCGCATACTCTATCACATATTTACATTCTCTCTCACACACATGCACATTCTATCACACATTCTCTCTCATGTACGTACATCATCTATCACACATATTCTCTCGCATATACATTTATACATCCTTTAATTATTCATTTTTTTTCTAAGTATATATAATAATTATTTATAATAAATTAATATACATATTTAATTCAAAAATTAAATTCAATTGATTATCAAATAAAAATAACTTTATAATAATTTACTAATTAATTCTTTCAAAACTCGCAATTCAAATTTTAAAATTCAGAATTTAACGTTAACAAACAATTTCTTAGTTGGAACCGAGAAATTTGACAGTGAGGATGATGTAAGGATCAACTGCCACGTCTTGGGAATCTTGTGTTCTATGGTTGCATTAGATACAAGGCATAAGGATCATATAGATATAAAACGAACAATTCCACAGTGAGCAAACCACATCAAACCATTTAACTTCAGTATTACAATAGTCATTTATAGAATAAAGACAAATACGAGTACACTAGGAGAGAACATTTATACAGCAATACAATTAAAAGCTTCAAATGTAGAGTCAAAACTCTACCTCTCCCTTATTTATAATTGTAGAAACTTATAGCTAGAGAAAATAGAAATACTACAAACCACAAGGGTACTACGACCCTATTATTTAGGCAACCATGATTTTATTCCAACAATTGCTAGTGGAAACTTTCTCATTTTCAGTGATCGAGGAAGAACTTGAACCAGCCAGCTGATAATTTGGGATACCTCTCCAGTTCCCTATCAAAGTGTACATAGTTCATGCCAAAGCGAGAATCAAAGCCGGACGCCCATTCTAAATTGTCTGTAAACGACCATGCATAGTACCCTCTGATATTGGCTCCTTGTCTGTTAACCACATCCAAGGTTAACCACATGATCAATAATTCTTTAATCAATAATCTAGAGACATCCAGGTTAACCACATTCGTAGATTAATAAAATAAAGAAGCATACAATGGGGTTTAGACTCTTTTCAAATACACTTCTCTCTAATTTCCTCTAATAATTTATTATATTTAAACAATTAAAATTCATAAAAAATATCGAATTATATCAATAATTTTATTTTGATGAGTATATTAATAGATATTAAAACCAAATTTATTCATAAATTTTCATTATTCAATTTGTACGAAATATTTAAACGGTGTAAAATAAGTTAAAATTACGACAAATATTGAAACATTTAACATACAAACAACAAAAATAATTTATTTATTTTCAAATTTTATTTATAACAAATATATGAAATAAATTACATTAAAAACGAATATAATTTTTTAAAATTTTTTTAATATTATTTTTATAAAGTGTATTAAGAGAAATTTTCTCTAATTACTTGAGAGGAAACTAAACCCATACAAAGGTTCTTTAATCAATAATTCTAGAGACATTTCTTTTGCTAAAGGAAAACTTACAAGATAGCCTGTTTGGTGGCCTCGAGATGTTGCTTATGGTAGGATATTCTTTTGTCATCATAAAGAGATTCCCACATTGTCAAAGTCTTATCATTTGCCTCATCAATTCCTACAAATCAGCCACGAACTTAGTTTAAAAGTCATAAATATGATCTTTACTTGTGAAATATGTTTCTTTTTCTGATTTCACAATAACATGTGATTTTTATTATTAAAAAATGAAATGTGATATTTCTTTCGTCATTACTGCATGGTAAATAATTGGAAATTTAACTGGGTAATAGCAATACCATTTTCTGTGATGTAAATGAGGGGATTATTGTACTTCTCCTTTACATAGAGCAAAAGTTTTAGCAGTCCGTCAGGATAAACGAAAACCCAAGACGAACTTGCCTGTAACAATTTAAAGAGGAAAAGATAAAACTTAGTTATACACAAATCATAGAAAATATATATAGTAATTATTATTTATTTGATATGTCCATTGTTTCTTTAATTCTTTTTATGTTTTTTTCCATGTACTTCTTTTGCTTGCATAAAATAAATTGCATGGAACATCTTATGTGTGCACGTTGAGACTTCAAATTGAAGGTAAAATTATGAAGTCGAATCGGTTGAGTTGGAAAACTTGCCTCCTCACCCAAATCTGCAAAAATGGAAAGGATTACATTAAATTTAAGCTTTACAAATTCTTTTGGAACTAGAATGAGCAATAACCAGTAAACAATTTATAGGCTTACTGTAACATATAGCCTGAGAATCTGGATTATATATAATGGATCTTGAATATGGTTGGCTGGCTACACTGTTAGCAGTGTAATAATTCATTCCAATAAAGTCAAATGACCCAATCAAGTCTGTAGATTGATCTGCTGTGAACTCTGGCAGTCGACTACCTACAAGTCTTCTCATGCTTTCTGGATATTTACCAAAAACCACAGGATCAAATAACCTGTAAAATACAACACAAAATCTCAAAGTTGAGTAGGCTTTGCATTTATTCAAAATTTTTATACATCACATTCAAAATTAAATTTCAGTAAACCAAATTTTGGAAATTCTGGAAAGAGGGCTCTTACCATCCTAGCATGAAGTCAAGCACACGTTGTGCAGCATCTATATCGTTTTGTGAATCAGTGTGGGGCTCGGTCCAAATTGTAACGAGTCCAATCCCGATTTTCCCATTTTGAGCTTTCTGTGCATTATATTGAATCACAAATAATTAACTGAAATCCTTACATTATAGAAATACAAAATTGAGTTGCATATATATATCAATTGAAATGGTCAGGTCAAAGTATAAAATTTGGTGTTTGACCTGATATACTTGTCTATATACTTTAACTGCCTCTGCATGAGCAAGAAGCTGGTTGTGTGTCACAATATATGGTTCAGTGGTTGGGTCTCCAGCTCTGGGTGTACGACTATGTGCAAATGCTTGTCTCGACCTTCCTAAACTTGATGGGAGGACTTCTGCCATGGCTCTCCTTTGCACTTCATTAGTACTACCTCGGCCCGGAGCAAAAGTGCCTAGTAGATATCCAAACAAACTATAGCTCCATGTCTCGTTGAATGTCATCCAATACTTTACTCTGTCTCCAAATTCTCTAAAGCAAAGATCAGCATAGTCCACAAAATCTGCCCTGTAGATGAGTTTGAACACTTGTTTAGTAAATAGGAGAAAGATTATAACAATAATGTTGTTAATATATATCTCAAATAAACAAAGACAAAAAGGGTAGAGATGGCAAATAGGCTGGGCTGACTATACCTGGATAAATATTACCCTATTTATCCCAACTAGATTTGATGAATAAGAAACAACTAAGCAAGTAATTACCAAATAATAAAATAAACACCTAAAATAATAAAACTTTTAGAAATTGAGCTCCAATAAAACAACTTTAAATTTAGTAAAAACTTGTATGTCCTAGTTTGACATTCCAACAGAAAAGGTTAATTGAGGAATGAAAATAATTTTACTTACACAGATTTCTCGCTTAAGAACCCCAAGTATTCAGTTTCCAACGCTTGAGGAAGATCCCAGTGAAATAGAGTCACACTTGGCTCAATTCCTGGGTTCAAGTAGTCACAATTTTCATCAGAAAAACATTTCCATATATTTGTTTTGGATGAAAGATTTTCATCAAAAAAGAAAATGGTTTATATAGAGATATATATTACCATTCTCCAAGAGCATGTTAATGACAGTATTATAGAAGTCTATCCCGGCCTTATTCACTCCTTGCTCTTCATTATTTGGCCCTTTAGTTCTTCTTCCATCTGAGATATAGGAATTTTGTATGTTAATTAATGAGACGTACAATTGAAACTAAACAAAATTGGAAGCGGTATAATTGTGTATTTATGTTAAGTAACTGTGACTTCGATTTAAATTGGTTTAAAAAATATTTCATATATGGAGAAGAAAAGGATTCTTACTGGGTAATATTCTCGGCCATGAGAGGGAGAATCTGAATGTATCAAGTCCTATAGACTTCATGGCTTCTATGTCCTCCTGAGACATATGTGAAAGACATGAAAATGAATTTATTTACTTTTTAGATAATATTCATATTTACAGAAGATCTAAAACTATTTTATTTAATTTGCAACATTTTAGTAATAAAATTAATTTTTAAATAGATATCTTTCAATATCATGAGATTGTGTTGGGAAATTGTATAGACATTTGGAAGTCAAGTATGTTTTTGGCCATTTAATCCGTGGCATCAGCAATTATACGTCAAGGGGGGTCCAACAAAAAGACTGACAGTGGTAAAAGCTACACCTTATACCGGTAGTAGAATTCAACTGCATCCAATCCATTTGCTGCTACAATTTCTGCCATTTCAAGTAATAACTAATTAAATAAACGGAAATACTTGGGGAGAAAAACAAATTAGCATTTTACTTGGAAATTGAAAGATGAATTGTTTCTCTATCACAATAGCTCGTTTGTACAATATTGGAGATATATTTGGAAAAAGGAAATTTATTAACTTTTTTCGAGATTTGATGTATACCAAATAAAAAAATACTAAAATTATTTATAAGTTATAGGAAAATATCGTCTTGTAAATAATTTTTTTCCAAATAAAGTCGACCTTTATTAAATTAGTACATAATCAATGTCAAATTTGCTAGTGGCATTTCAATATCCTCAATGATAGATTGGCATTTGAATTGAAAATTACTACAATCCCTATTCATATGTTTGTTTGAATACATGAAGTTTTTACATATTGTGATATGACAGCCCATCGGCATGGTAACACTTCTATGACCAATTACGTAATATTTTCATACTCCTGAATCTCTATTCTACATTTTGTAATTTTTTTTTTTTAAAAAAAAAAAAAAAAAATTGGTTTATAAAAAGGAAATTACATAGCTATCCTTTTACTTGTGCAATTTCCCTTTATTACCCCCAAAAAAAAAAAAGATAAGGTTTAATTTAATTTTAACCAATACTTTCAAGGACTCCTATGTACTCCTAGTATGTTTTATAAGGAAAGAAATAGGTGAAGTCAAAAAATAAAAATAAGTTACTGAACCGGTTGACCCATCGTTTAGTCCAAAAAACCCAACTCGGTCCTAGCTTAAAAATATTGCACAGGCATGGCCACAGTAATTGGATTGTTGTAAACCAACGGTTCCAAAACTGGAACCAATGGTTCGGAACCGCGGTCATCCACATCCACACAGCCAAGATACTAACCATTATCAGAGAGAGAGGAAGAAAAAGAAAGAAACCTGGGTGGGTTTCCTTCAAGAAAGTGTCCCAGATACTAGGGAGTCTGCCATCAACATCATGTGCCCCTTCATACTGAAAGGCAGATGAAGCAGACCCGAACAGAAAACCTTCGGGGAAGTCACCGCGGGAGAGGGTTCCTGAAAACTTAGTAGTAGCACTCGACATTGTTTTTTAAGTCTCTCGAGGATGTTTTCCACCTCACTTACGCTAAGCTGCTGTTTATATGCTTGTAATAGAAAGAAAGCAATTGCAAATTTGTTGTGCAAAATGTAGAGGTTTTCTATTTATATTTATAGTCCAAGGCAATAAGAGTTGTTCACAGCCATTACCATGTGACAGGCATGCATAATTAGCATCAAAGACAATCTCTGTGATTTACGGGTAAAAGATTTTGGAGAAATATTTAGATAGATCTGATTTTTTATTTACTTGTAAATTTTGTAATGTAGGTTAAATATTATGAAATTTATCACATAAATTGATATAAGATTTAATTTTAATCGCAAAATTTATAAGTAGAATCAAAAATCAAATTTGTGATAATGTTTTCTTTAAAAATTTGGCATCTAGGGAATTGTATTCTTATCGACAATTTATGCCCATGCTATCTAATTTCCAATTTTATCCTTTCTCAATATTGTAATCACTTGGGTCAATATAAAATTGTTTGCTAACTAAATTTTAGTCGTGCACAGCCTCAATATAACATTGTTTGCTAACTAAATGATATTGCCACAACAATAATCTTATTGCCACAGCTAATTTTGACAAAATGCCAACTTTGCTCTCACTGAGCCAACCATTTTTTTTTTTAACACTAATTCTGTCTAGCCGGTTCCCCATGGCTCTAAGAGCTGTTGACGAAGTCATTGGAGCGTGATGTCGGCGACGTTGGTGATTACGGCGTTGATAAAAAAATTTTGGAGTAGAGGAGAGGGATTTGGAGATTGAAGGTGTGGAAAGAGATTTAAAAGTTTGGAAATTAAAAAAAAAAAACTCTCAGATCTGAGAGAGGGGAAGGGATGATTTTGGCTGCGAAGAAAGACGAAACCTAACATGGACTGGAGTTTAGGGGACCAGAGTGATAGACCTGTGCGGAGTTTTGGTCCGCAAAAATGAATTAGTGGGGAAAATGGTTGGTCAAGATAATATTGGCATTTTAAATGTGGCAATATCATTGCCCATAAACGTGCCACCTCAGATGATATACTTGTGCGCGTCTCCCATGGCAGAACTCAACTCAAGTTTTTATGTAGAGTGTGCAAGTCACGGGCAGTTCTCCGATTTTGATCAATACATGTATAAATAAATTTAGGTGCCACTACTTAAACGTCATCTTTTCTGATTTGAAGACTGGTAAAATAAGAAAAATAGAAGTAAATCTTTTGCTTTTTTGATAAGTGACAGAATATGTGTGATGTGGTACTGTTTATCTATATTATAAAATTAAAATATAACAACCTGACTTAATGATTTGGTTAAGAATATAATCTTACATGTAAGAAATATATTTAAATATGCGGAAGAAGTTGAATAAATGGATATTATAAATTGACATTTGTGTAGTATTTAAAATTAATTTTGGTTTATCTGTCACAATATAATCTAATATATGACACATCATGATAAGAACTGAAATAGAGAGACAAAGTAGATATAAAATAAATTTATATTAATGATTGCTTAATGGGTACATTTGGACGGGTGAACCCTATTTTATAACAAGAATGTCAAGAATTTGCACCTACCAACGTGACTTGTCCAATAATATTTATGCCCTTAATGAGTACGTATCTCTGCTATATAAGTGAATCATTTATGTATCAATAACATGACAGTTGTTATTCTCTCTGTTTTAAAATAATTAATACTTTAAACAATTCGTTATATTTCATATTATTTATCATTTTAAAAAATTAATAAAGTAACACTCATAAGTTGTGTCTTTCTTACTAATAAAAAATAATTGAGGAGTTTTAATTATTGAGAGTATTTTTATCTTGAGCAAATTTGCTTTGATATGGTATAAGGGTTTTTTTTTTTTTTTTTTTTTTTTTGACCTATGACTAGATATAGCAAAGTTGCTCTAGCAATAACAGCAACTAAAGTAGAATTCTTTGAAGGAGTATTCTTCACGTGGCCTTGTTAATTTTTATCTTTACACAACATTTGCATTATTAGTGGCCCCGGGATGTAAGTGACACGTATTCGGAAAACGCAAAACTTTTTGAAATTGTGTGTATAACAAAAATAGAGTAATAATGTCAAGGTTTAATTGTAACATTCGCCCTCAAATTATCACTGTTTTTCACTTTGCAATCTAAATTATTAATTTTATTATTTTAGTCCCTTATATTATTAATTTTTAGTACATCACTCAAATTAGTTGAAAATTAGTAATTATTTCAAACTATATTCAAGTGAAAAGAGATTAATAACTGTAATTTATATTTGATTACTGAAAATACTATTATTCACGCATTGATATTAAAGTCTTTTCATTAAAATTATCAAAATTTATTTATTTTCAACTAATTTGAGTAATGTATCAAAAATTAATAATATCAGATACTAAAATATTTTATAAAATTATTAATTTAAGGTACAAAGTGCAAAAAAATAGTGATAGTTCAGGAATGTATATTAAAATTAACCCGAATGTCAAATTAGACAGCTCACCACGGTACTTTTGTCAAAATGACAATCATTAATGTAATAACATGTACAATTGGTATTCTCTGTTTTAAAATAATTAATACTTTAAACAATTTATAGTGTTTTATATTATCTGTTACTTTAGAAAATTAATAAAGTATTAAATATTATTTTTTTTAATTTTTATCTTTAATACAACATTAATGATGGGAGGATTATGTAATTATGATATTAATAAAAAAGGATAATTTAGTCATTTTAAATTATTTTTTTTATAAAATTAATGTAATTTAATAACTTTATTAATTCGTGTACACCAACTAAAGATAATAATTATTTTGAAACGAAAATAGTAATTATTATAAGTGACTGTTAGAAACCAAAATGTTTTATGATTACATTAATGATACTTAAGGTACCTACTGAGTTCGTATAAATACTCCAATAAACTTGGGACATGTTCTTTAGTCCCTCATTTCCATTTAAATCCCTCTTTCTCCTTTTACAGGCACCGAATCTACCCGTAGTTGGACATAAACGTAGCACGTAAAGGTGAAGCAACATTATTGAATAATTTTTATATTGTGTTTGGATGATAAATTTAAGAAATAATTTAAAATTTATTTATATATTAGAGAGATTTATAAATTTAAAATTTATGAAGTTTAAATTCACTTAAATTAAAAATATATTTGAAATTTATTCATTTTGACTTTACAAATCAACCCAACAAATAGATGAATTTCAAATCATTTTTAAATTTATTGATCCAAACATAACCTTACAGTCTGCTAAATCCATAATTGATCAACAAGACTGTTCAGTTGCTTTGTAATGAACTCGGGCTTTCTTTTGCTAATACATTTCCTGTTATTACACCCCAAAAAAAAAAAAAAGTCTTCAGCCCATGAGGACTTGTGCATTATTAGTGGTTTTGCAGAAGCCTCACAACCCGACTCGTTAACACGGCAAAGGATTTTCTACCTCACATTCTGTGTCTTTTCTGTCATGTTATCAAATGAACAGTCAAAATTACTCTACTAAAATTTCTCCACAAAATCTTAACTATTCATTTGATAATGTGACAAAAAATAACATAGAATATAAAACAGAAAATCCTGTGCTTATTAACACTCCTATTAGTAGTGACAGAAGGAAAATACTTAGGTAGATCTAGTTTTTGGCCCCACCTGTAAACCCTATGGTCAAGATTAAAAGTTAAAAAATCTTGCTTACATTGACTGATGTCATAGATTCTCTAAAGTTTAATATACACCACAAAATCTATAATTAAGATAAAAAATCGAATATACCTAAATATTTATCGTGATAGAAATATAAAGCTCTTCATAATTGTGGGTACAACACAAATAACGTGTCCTATATGAGATTGTCCTCGCTCGTCTTTTTCTTCATTGCCAGCCAGTGGCCATCTCCGCATCGACCCGTGGGCTATTTCTTGAAAAGCTTGAGAAAAAATCAGAATAACAAAGGATAATGATATTAATAGTCTCTCGTATTTTATATTTATATTTTTTATATTTAAAATGATGTATTTTAGTCTCTCATAAATTTAAAACACACCATTTTAGTCTATCGACTTAATTACTGGTATATTTTGTTCTAAAATATTTACATACATATCGAATGTAACATATTTAAGTATAAAATTGACAATGCATAAATTTAAATATTAAATTATCCCAAAGAGAAAGAAGATTGGGGCTTTTGGAGTAAGGGTGGCAGAGGAAAAGCGACGATTGAAGGAAATACGGATCATGATGGTATGTGAGAATTTTGAGATTGTGGCGGAGGAGATTTTATATATTGTCGTTTAGTATATTAAATCTATGTGTTATTAATTTTACCCATGAAAAATATAATATTTTATAAGCATGTGAATATTTTAGACTAAAATATGCTCATAATTGTTTTGAGGGACCAAAATGATGCATTTTGAGAAATTTGTGAGAGACTAAATGTATCATTTTAAATTTAAAAGAATGAAAAAGTACAAATGTAAAATGTGAAGGATCATTAAAATTGTTTTCCCAATAACAAAAACAATCTTTTGGGCAACCATATTTAATATTAGTTATATCAGCACACTTGATATGCGCACAAAATTATATTTAAAAATTACTCTTCAATGAAAAGTTTAAAGAAGATGCAAGTAAAAAAAATAAGATGGTTTTGGTTGTGGTTATCTATCCAGAAATCATGTGACTCTATGGAAAATTATGGAATTGACTTAATTTATATATATTTTCTTTAAGAAAAAATTACACAAAGTTACAAGTTACACTAAAAGTCCTCATGGATTATATGAAGTATTTAAAATACTGTTTATTACTGTGAGAAATAACTATCATCCATTATTAGAAAACAAAATAATGATTATTACTGATGGTGAGAAATAACTATCACTCATTATTAGAAACAAAAATACTTGATACTTCTAATGACAATTTGGATTTTCACCATTTTGTTTCTCTTCATTTGTTATCTATTTACCTATACCTAATCTAAATAATTACCGGGTTAATAATACTTTGTCCCCTAAACTATAAGGGTAATTACACTTTACCCCCTGAACCATAGAAATTGCACTTTGCCCCTATTCATAATATTCATCTTTTAAAAATGTTAAAATATCAAGAAAATTTAGTTAGATGACTAAAATACCCTTGGTACTATATTTTGATTTTTATGTATTTAATTGATTTTCGACAGTTATAAAAAATTAAGGAAAAAATAACATATAATAACACATTAATATCTTAGACTTTATAGAATGAAAATGTGAGAAATTGTTGAATTATATTATATCTGACATCGTAATTTACACAGATTAAGTCAAATATTAAAATTGTAAAATATTAAGAGACACCAAAAAAATTATAAAATTTTATAGAAATTATATTTTTATACAATACTTTTACAGAAAAATTTTTCATAGAAAAAAAGCCCATTTGGAAATATTCTACCACTACAGTTAAACATTCAAATTCGAAATAATATAAAATGCAATAAAAAAATTTTAAAAATTTAACTAAGAATTATATTAATGTAGATTACGTTAAAATATTATATAGTTTATTTGTGCTTATTTTTAAATAATTATCACATCAATATTAAAATTTAAATACATAAAAATCAAAATATAGTACCAAGGGTATTTTAGTCATCTAACTAAATTTTCTTAATATTTTAAAATTTTTAAAAGAAGCATATTGTCAATGGGGGGCAAAGTGTAATTTCTATAGTTGAAGAGGGTAAAGTTTAATTACCCATATAATTCTGGGGGCAAAGTGTTATTAATCCACAATTAAAGTTATGAAAATAATTTGAACACGCCATTAGTTTTATCTCATCGAATAAATCATTATATCTAAAAATCAATTCATTTGGAAAATTCACTATTGAATTTTATATTACATTTGGACGGTGCAAAAATTTTAAATTTTGATGAAATAAAATAGTAGCTTAATCAAATGGTCATTATTTTTTTTTAATTTTTTACAAGATATTTATATGAAACATGATTTAAATTATGAAAGACTTTTATTTTAAAAATATTTTTTAAAATTTAATTTTTAAAGAGTCCATTTATCCCTAAATGGAAATGGTCCTTGTCCATACTTTTAAGATGGCGAGTTAATAATTATCTACTGTAAGAAACTAGGGACATTTTTTTTGGTTGCCTTTTTCGGTTTTAAGCCATCTTTTGTTTTTTTTTCCTCTCTCATTTTGAAGAGACTACATAACCATTAGTTAGACATAAATGCAGAACATAAAGTTGAAGCAACTCCATTAAGCCATTTTGTTTCTGTCTCTCTCACTTTCGATTTTACAAAATTAATTTCCCACCATCCCAACAAGAGTTGCTACAGGCAGAATCATTCGATTGAAGGGAGCGGGTCAGCTTATGTGGTTTCGTTTCGCCCAGCTAATATTTGAAATCAATCCCGATTTAGAGAACTCAGAGCTGTGACCAATCACGATTGAGAGACCACAAGAGAGTGACTGAATACGGTAACATCTTGGTTAATTTATCAGACAATATTGCTCAATTATCCGAATTCAAAAGGGTTTGACAATGAGGCTTAGCAGTAGATCACCACTAGCCTACCCATTTATCCCAAGTCTTATGATTATCTTCTCAAATCTCTTTGTGCTGAATTTTGATATACGTAATAAAGTACTACATAAATATCACAGATTTACAATAAAAACTGAAAACATCAAAATCAATGTAGTTGATGATTTAAGAGGCAGGCCTTTTCATGGAGAAAGAGATCAACGAAGGTCTGTCTGTATGAGCCATGGAAGAGAAAACGGGTAAATTGGATATTATAATGTATCTATCTATATTTATACTATGTGAATTGTTTATCTCAATTTTGGTTTCTTTCTTTCTTTGTAATGTTTAAATTTTAAAATATATGCCCTTAATGAAATATAATTTTTGATTTCAAACAAGAAAATATTATTATTTAAGTGTTTTTCTACTTTTTTGTAGTACCTAAAATATCCGCCCTTAATGAAATATAACTTTCAATTCCTAATAAAAAAAACATAATTAAATTACTATGCTACCCATTTTTTTGAATACAGTCACACATAAATACATAATAAGATGTAAGATTTTTATTTGTATAAAAATAATTATTATAATTAAAATATCAAAAAATTAAAAACAAAAATGAATCATATAATTTATAATTCCTAATAAGAAAACATAATTAAATTACTTATCATCTATTCTACCTATTTTTAGGATAACCACCTATTTCGACATAAATACATAATAAGATGGAAGATTTTTATTTGTATTAAAATATTTCTTATAATTCTTATTCAAAAAAAAAAAATGAGTATAATTAAAATGTAAAGATTAAATTAATCAAACAAAAACTATGTCTATCAAAACAATAATTTGTTCTGTTGTCTTGCTTTATAATGCATCGAATGTTCATGAAAACATTCTTTATCTTATTCGTGTAAAATGCACGAAATACTAATGGAATAAATTGTTTTTTCCTTAACTCTTATAAAATATCATACGTTGTTAGATTAAAAAGAAGGTTTGTTTAACTATTTGAGAAGACATGGAATATATGTATAATTTTATAACAAATAACAAACAATAATGAAAAAAATAAAAAATAAGGGAGAAAAAATTACGAACAAAAGAGCAAGATATTAAATATATTTATATATATTTAAAATATATAACTTTTTTTGCAAAAAAAAAAAAAAAAAAAAAAAACCTAACTAATAAAATTTTTATATTTTGTAATCTATATCATTTTATTGATTATTTTTTTATCACATAAAAAATCTAAATTTTCAATAAATCAGGAATGTTACGTGTTTAAGCAATTAATTTTTCATTAGCATGTGCATTTTTAATTAATTAATTAACTATGTACTTTTCTATGTTGTCATTCTATAAATTATGTGCAAAAATCTTATGCATTAAAATGATTATTTTATAATATTTGGGGCATTCTGGGTCATATCCTGGATTTAACATATTTTCTACCTTATTAATAATTACTCTAAACCAATATTCAATAAAAAAATGTTATTAAAGATAAGAATCTAGTACCAATATTCTACGAAGTGTAGTTCAGGCGGTAAGATGTTACCCTTGACTTATCGGTCTTGAGTTCAAGTCACTAATGAATAAGAGGGTTTTTATTTAAATAATAAAACTAAAAAGATAAATAACAAATATTTTTATCTTAATTAAAGATTGTGAGTTTTTTTTATAAATTTTAAATTTTTATTGATAATGATTATTAATTTTGTGATTGTTATGTTTGAGCAAAATTTGATATTAAAAAGAGATTTTATTGAATTCAACCAAAAAAGTAAAACATGATGAATAAAATTTGTTGCAGGTAGAACAAAAAATTTCTACCATCTTATTACATTCATTCCAAAATTTTATATAATTCTAAGGAATTTTGTTATGTTAATTTGAAATATAAATTTAATAAGAATATAGTAGTAATATATGATGAAATTATAAAAAATAGATAGTTTTATCAGATTAAACATAGAGTATTTAGACAAGTCAATTATACTTCATTTAGGATGACTTACCAAAAAAAAAACTTAATTAAGGATTTGTTAGGCAAGAAACTATATAATTAAAGGTATATATTAGGTGTGACAAAAAAATAGGTGATGAATGTTATCATAACTTTAAAAGATATGAAATATAATTAATAATATATTCTTTATATGTACGTAAACTTTACACAGTATGTTAGAAAAAAATTAATTGTGATACAAATATATATAAAATCTCACTTAAAGTAATAACGTGTAATTTTAGTTATCTTTAGAACTATAGTTTCGTCAGTATTTCGTATATTGTAGAGTAAGATAAATGACTGTTTTATTTAACTTTCCTTGCATTTTAGAGCAAGACAAAAGAACAATTTATTATTTGAATTTTTTGTAATCATTTAATATACTATATAATACCTATTTATAATATGGAGAATATGTTATTTGATCTGTTTTGTAGGTATCCTATACATAAGACATAATTTTGTCAGATTTATATGTAATTTATATTTTAATTAGATTCATTTTCTTTCTTATTTTTCAAAATTTTTATTAATTATTTTTTTAATTGTTATCAATATATCATTTGATACTTGTTAATATTTTCGCTACTAATAGAATTTCAAAATACTTCATTTATACAATGTTTGACACTTGATAATTATAGTATCTTTAACAAAAAATATGCAAATATATTTAAAACATTCAATACTATGAAGAATATCTTAGCCTTTAATTGTTTAACTAATTGGTGGTGACATTATATGAAAATTATATCCTATGCACCTAGAAGAGAAATATAGAAAATGCAATTATTATATGTTGTTCTCATAAAAGAGAAAATTTGTTTTATTTTTAAGAAAAAATGAAATTTATATATAATTTTGTAACAAATAACAAATAATATTGAAAAATAGAAAAAAAAGGATAGGTGAAAATAATTACAATGAAAAGAGTAAAGATATTCTCTTAATAAAAATATATTTAATAAATAAAAATATATTTACTTAGTTATCATTGACTGATTAATCATTTATTTTTGAAAAAATGAAAATTTTCAATAAATTAGAAGTGTTACACGTACGAGGCACGTGCATTTTTCTAGTCTATATTGTATATAAAAGAAAAGGGAGAGAATTTAGTGTTTGTCATCTTTTAATTTGCCCATTATATTATTCTCTTCAAAATATAACTATTTATAAGTTCCTTCCCACTCTCTATTCCCTAGTCCCACTACATATATTTCTTCTAATATTTTAAAATTTTCACTGCATTTTTTAAATAAAAAAAAATGTGTAATTAAAAAAAAATCTCACACTCATAAGTTGTGCCTTTCTTACTAATAAAAAATAATTGAGGAGTTTTAATTATTGGGAGTATTTTTATCTTGAGCAAATTTGCTTTGATTAGGTATAAGGTTTTTTTTTTGTTGACCTATGACTAGATATAAGTTGCTCTAGCAATAACAGCAACTAAAGTAGAATTCTTCGAAGTGTCTCAAGTATTCTTCACGTGGCCTTGTTAATTTTTATCTTTACACCACATTTGCATTATTAGTGGCCCCGGGATGTAAGTGACACGTATTCGGAAAACGCAAAACTTTTTGAAATTGTGTGTGCAACAAAAATAGAGTAATAATGTCAAGGTTTAATTGTAACATTCGCCCTCAAATTATCACTGTTTTTCACTTTGCAGTCTAGATTATTAATTTTATTATTTTAGTCCCTTATATTATTAATTTTTAGTACATCACTCAAATTAGTTAAAAATTAGTAATTTTTCCAAACTATATTCAAGTGAAAAGAGATTAACAACTGTAATTTATATTTGATTACTGAAAATACTATTATTCACGCATTGATATTAAAGTCTTTTCATTAAAATTATCAAAATTTACTTATTTTCAACTAATTTGAGTAATGTGCCAAAAATTAATAATATAAGATACTAAAATGTTAAAATTAATTAATTTAAGGTACAAAGTGCAAAATAGTGATAGAATTCAGGAATGTACATTAAAATTAAGCCGAATGTCAAATTAGACAGCTCACCACGGTACTTTTGTTAGAATGACAAATTTGCCCTCCCTGTGCGATTGACATAAAAACACGTTTCTTACTCTCTGTCCCTCTCGATTACTCTCCTCTCTAGCCTTTGTTGCATGGCTAGCTAGTGACCATCTCCAGATTCTCCACATGGGAGACAATTAAACTCACTTTTCATGTTTTTAAAACAACACTAATAATTTCTGTCATTTCACATTTATATTTTTTTAATCTCTCGCATTTAAAAGAATGCATTTTAATTCTTTATAAATTCAAAACGCACCATTTTAATCTCTCCATATAATTATGCATATTTTAGTTTAAAATACTTACACAAATACTTACATATCTTTTCGGCAATATTAGCAACATATAAATTTTAAATATTAAACATTACTACCTAAAACATCTATTACCACCAATCCAAATTTCTCACCTACCCTTACTACTCTTACTCCACCTCTCTTGTCACTTTTCTTCTGTCACTCCTACTCCAACAATAGCAATCCTTTTCTTTTTGAGACAATTTAGTATTTAAGGTTATGTACTGTCAGTTTTACAATTAAATATGTTACATTTGATATACATGTGAGTATTTCAAACTAAATTATAACCATAATTATGTCTAGGAACTAAAATAGTGCGTTTTCAATTTGTAAGCGACTACAATACATCATTTTGAATGTGATGGATTAAAAAGTACAAATATAAAATTTAAAGGACTATTAAAGTCATTTTCCCTTTTACTTTTCTCCAATTTCCTTCCCAAATCTCTCTTTCTTCCCCATGTTCTTCATTTGCCGGAGTTTTGTCGGAGCCAAGAGCTCTAGCTCCTCACTCTGTGGGCAATTCTTGAAAAAGCTTGAAAATAAAATTGTCTGAATTACAAAAACGTATAGGGAGATAGTGATGAAAAAAGCATAGCGAACCATTAATTGATTATTTTCTAACTCATCAACGTTTAGGAGAAACTGAAAAACACTTCAAATTAGTTTAATTTAGTAGTTGATCGAAGTGCCATATGTTGCAGTGAAATTGGTAGACTAAATACAGAATTATTATGCTTAACTTGATGTCCGCATCTGTCACATGCGAAAATATTTAGATAGATCTGATATTAGTTTTTACTTGTAAATTCTATGATGTGAATTAAAACTTACGAAATAAATTATGTTAACTGATATAAGCAAAATAACATAAGA
The DNA here is from genome assembly GCA_025175665.1 of Cinchona pubescens. Classification (NCBI taxonomy): domain Eukaryota; kingdom Viridiplantae; phylum Streptophyta; class Magnoliopsida; order Gentianales; family Rubiaceae; genus Cinchona; species Cinchona pubescens. The sequence continues at coordinate 357,510 of JANKKI010000475.1, forward strand.
TTTAATTTTGATCACAAGATTCATAAGCGTGGTCTAAGATCATATCTACCTAATTATTTTTCCTACCACATACAATAAGAAACAGCTCATGAGGTGGATTATTTAAAATTAAATAGGACAAATAGTCTTGTGTATATTCAGAAAATAATATTTTTTTTAATTCATCATATTTAAAACGATAACTTTTAGTCTCTCACGAAATAAAAGCATGAGTTTTGTCCCTGACGTCAAGTTTGCTGTTAGTTTGAACCGAAAATGCATGAACCGTTCACATGTCTAGTTTTACTTTGGTTCCATACATATTCAAAATTATTTTTTGTTGCAAAAATATTAAAAATAATATTTTTTGATCCCTCACAGACACAAAATATTTTTTTGGGCCCTCACATTTTTATGACTCGTATAGTTATAAATTTTGAAAATTAAAAGGCTATTTTAGGTGAATTCCATAACTTTTTAGCTGTTGTAATCACCTAAAAATTGGTTGAGAAGGCTATTCAGGAGGGTTGTCAAGAATCCACTCAGAAAATTGTCATAGAATTTAGAAGGAATGTGCCACAACCGAACAACAGAGGCCCTCTTCATCAAATCAAGTCTTCGTCTAGGCAATAGTCCCCCATCCTCTGAATAAACAGAATAATAAAATTGCAAAGGTGATTAACACAATTGCTGGCGTATCTACTTAGTAGAGACTCTAACAATGCCAAGAAAAGATATTATGTCCATAAGGGTGAAACCTGAGAAAAAAATGACACTGGGCTTCGTCTCGAACGACTCTATCCTGAGTCGTATAGCCACACTCCAACCCTGTAGTCATCCATATGCAGTTCGGAGACTGAAATGCATAGAGTTTTTGTAGATACGGGGAGCTCTACTGACATAATTTACTGGGACGCTTGAAAAATTACACATGGACCATTCCCTGATCTGACCAACTCCTTTGGTCAAATTCACAAGAGATTCGATGATGCCCGAGAAGCAAATTATTTTGCCCATTAAGGCTTGATAATTCCTCTCAGTAAAAGAAGTTCAGAGGCTAATGAGAAGAATGGCTTCCTTAAATAGATTTTTGTTCAAATTTATAGAAAAAGGTCTTGGATAAGCTGAAAGAGTATCTAAATAATATACTTCAGCTAGTTTCACCAAAGACCGAAGAGCCTTTATATCTATATCTTTTTGCCTTGGACTTCACTGTTAGTTCAATTTTACTCAGAGAGGGAGATGGGGAAAATCAGCTCCCAATTTACTTTATTAGCAAAGTTCTACAAGGTTGGGAAAAGAATTATTCTTCGACAATGCGAGAAGGTGACATCTGTTTTGGTTACCTTGATTAGAAAACTGGGGCATTATTTCCAAGGTAATAAATTCATTGTGCTGACTCATTTTCCTTTAAAAGTTGCTTTGTTCATGCTTGATGTAGCAGGTTGAATACTAAAGTGCTCCATAGAGCTGCTTGAATTTAAAATAGAGATCAAGCCTTAGACAATAAAAAAGGCTCAAGTGCTCTCGAATTTCCTGGTCAAGAACATTAATGTACCCTAGTCGGAGAAAGTAATTTCCTTATCCACCTCTTAGAAGGGCCAAGGACCTGAAAAGGAAATTCCAATAGGTGAATTACAAGTTGATGGAGCCTCTTGCGAGTCTGGTTGAAGTGCTAGGATTATGATGCGACTCCAGAAGGTGATTATCAAATATATGCCCTTCGGTTTGACTTCAAGCCACCAACAAAGAAGCATAATACAAGGCCCTCATCTCCAAAATGAGGTTAGCAAAGAAAATGAAGGCCCTAGCTATATGGCACTTAAGAGATTAACAGTGGTTCTCAGCTTCTTGTTAATCAAAATTTGGGAAATTTTGAAGCTCGAGGAGTAATCTTGAGAAAATACCTCAACAAAGTTAAATAGTTGAATTCAGAGTTCGTTAATGTGGGGTTGGTCAAAATTTCAAGGGCTAAAAATACCAATACTGATGCACTTTCGAAATTATTTTTGACTATCTGTTCTCACTTAAGTAAAGAAATTTTGTTCAAGGTATGACAGGTTAAATCGATTAACCCGATAGAAAAAATCATGAAAATCGATCAAGACCTAGACTGGATAGAGCCAGTAATTAATTACTTATTAAAAAATATCTTGCCCAAAGACAAAATCGAGACTCCAAGGGTAAAAATCAAAGCACTACAGTACAAGCTCTATTTTGAGGTAGCCCATAGTTGACTTAGTATCGCTCCAAGTCCGTGGGCCTTTGCTCAATAGAGGATAGACCTGCTAGGACCTTTACCTAAGATCTCGACAAGAAGGAATATTTGGTTGTGCAAAAGCCATTGATTATTTCACTAAACGGATCGAGATTGAACCATTCCCATCCATTACAGGGAAATCCATACAAACATTCTTCTGAAAAAAACATCACTTTCATATGTGGATTTCCCTCTGTTCTTGTATCAGACAATAGAAAATAAGATGAAGGACGATTTGCCAGTTTCTATGAGTTAGGGATAAAGCAAAAGTTCACCTTACTGGCTCATCCCAAGCAAATGGTTAAACAGAATTCTCCTCATGGAATTGAAATCTTGACTTGAGCGAGTTAAAGGTATGTAGAACGAGGAGTTTACCAACTATCGTATGTGCTTATCAGACTATGCATCGATACAACAAATGCCTATACATCTTTTAGCCTTTCTATGGATCAGATGTTGTTATCTCATCCAAGATAGGGATGCCTAGTACCCGAATTGCTCATCTGAAGCGACAATGAAGCAATGCTTCTAAATTTGGATCTAGGAGGGGGATATAAGGCCGAATACTTCCATTGAGAAGCTCTAAGTATAAGCAATCCATGATGAAGCATTACAATGCCAAAGTAAAGCATCTATCTCTGACATGGGGAGTTCGTTCTTAGAGAAATTAGGTTGAAGGAAACAAAAATTTGAATCCGAACTAGGAAGGACTATATCAGGTAGTTGAGGCACATCAATCCGGTTATTATAAGCTAGTGGATATGGACCGAGAGCCAATCCATGGGATGTGGAACATCACTAATATGAAGAAGTATCTATTACCTTGATTTGTGAAGTCCAACTCAGTTTATGATCAACAAAGACTCTTTGACATTAGAGCTTTGATTAAGTCTCTGATTTAAAAAGGGAAACTTCTAAAACAAGTTAAAATAGCGTAGGAAATGGAAAAAAAAAAAATTCAAGGCCACATGACCTGCAAAAGTACTTTAAGTGGTCAAAAAGCCTAGGAAAAAGAAAAATAATCAAGGTCATATGACCCGCTGAAGTGCTTTAAGTGGTTGAAGAGCCCTAAAAAAGAAAAAAAAAAAAAAAGCTAGATGAAAATTTGATGTAAATCTTTAGCTAAAGCAAGTTCTAGCTTTCACCTGAGCCAGTGAGATACATTATGAAGTAGAAGCAAAATACTTAATTTTTTTTTTTTGGCTAGTTGTTCAATTTATGAAGTATAAACAGGAAGCATAAAATCATAGCAGTAGTAGGTTGGACAAGTAACAAAATTCATTTAATTCAAAGATGATGTGCAAAGTTAGGTCCTATCAACTATTACAGTAAATCCTATTCTAAGATGTCTGGAGGAACTTGGATGATCAAAGGCTGTAGCTTCAATTCCTTGAGTCAAAAAAGTTCAAAGCAAATTAAGAATCAGACAACTAATCAATGAAGTGGAATTTTCAGAGTCTATGGGGAGAATGCACAAATCCTCTTCAGTGTTTTGAGATTCTGACATTTCAGTACTAGATTCGGCTTCAGTTTGGCTCGGCCCAGCCTCATTCAGCAACTTTGAATCTGGGACCGGAGCTTGGAAAATTTACCTCCCAGGTAGAGACTTGGTTTACTATTTGACCCCTATAATTGGGCTTGTAGGTAGCACACTTGCTCAGATCTATATTAGGCAAGGATTTCTTAACAACTTTGTCACAATCTGCATTGAAGCCCATATAAAAGGCACTCATGGTGACCTCTTGAATTTTTTGTTTTGTCTCGTCCAAAGCCAAGAATTCATTCCGGCCTATACTATTCAGTTGGAGGGCTTGTTTCTGCACATGGTGATCCAGGGCAGTTACTTTCGCCTCTATCTCACCATAGAGGCCTTGGAGGCAACTTTTGATGGTTCCCTCTTCACACCTCCATCAAGGGTCTTCTGGAGCATCTTAGACTGATGATGTTTATTTTGAAACTCTTTAAGTTCATCTTGCTACTTATCATATTCTTGCAAAAGTGTCGATTGCAATCAAATTCTTTTTCGTGCACTCAATGGCTGGCTTTAGAAGCTCCCCATCGCCCTTCTTCAAATGAGTAATTTCACTCTTTACCTCCTTCGGGAAAGAGCATAAACTGGGGCTTCGTCTCCTTCTCTTCGAGCGTTTGAAGGTTGGTTATGACCTGATGCAAAGAAAAAATGAACAAGTAATGGTCTACTTTTTGGAAAGGGGTAACAACATTTTTGAAGTATTTCTTACCTTCATCAAAGCCACACATGCCTCACTGTGTTGTTTTTGGGTTGACAAGGATTCTGAGTACTTCTTGTCTATTGGAAGGACAACACTTCGGAGAAGTTGCCGAGCTATCTTGGCGTACTGGGCTCGGCCATTGATGTCCAGTTCCCAGTGGGTCTGAACTTAATACTCATCCCAACAACTTCTTGTTTCTTTTTCTTCAATATGGCTGTATGATTTGCTACCTATAAGAGGACACCATTCTATCATATTAGGTCGGTTAGGAATGTAAAAGGCACGTTTCAAAGTCCAGGAATAAAGAATTCATCTCTGGTGGTCAGATACCTCATGTTAAGGTTTCCAGCTTCTCAGCCAGAAAAAGGATGGCTCGGAAGAGTTATTGCTAATGGCTGCTTTGTTGAGCAACTTGGCTCAATGGATGATTGTTCTTTATTCTTCTTCCTCGTTTTGGATAATTTGACGAGTTCTCTTGCGAACATGGTTCAAAGACTCTGGTGCATCGGAACTGGAACAAGAGTGACCTGCTCCGATATCGCTCCAAGACGTACTGGAGTCATCGAAACCGGTATTGACTCACCGTGAATCGTCCGATTCAAGGCGATTCAGCGCGGCAATTCAACGATTCGGTGAGAATCGTCCGATTCTACCGAGTCAACTCGCGATTCATCCAATTTGAATAAAGATAAACATTTTCATCTTTGAGACTCCAGTTAAAATAAGATAGATTTGGCCGACATCTTCCCCAATTTTTGATCTTCTTGATTGACTGAGATGATTAACCCAACAAACCCAAAAAGAAGAAGCGAAGTAGGATTTTCAACTTATTTTTTCTGTCGTTTTCCAGTGAAGATTTTTTAAGGAGTTTTGGAGATCTAGTTGGGTGTGTGATGGGTTTTTGGAGGAAGGGATTTGGGATGTTTCAACGGCAGCGGACTGGGTTTGATATGGTGATGTTGATCGATGGAGAGTACAAGTTGTAAAATTTCGACTTTGAGCCTCTCAGTCAACCTTGATAGTTTTAAGTTTCCTATTTTCATTTCCTAGTATTTTATTCTATATTATACTTTGACTCCTGAAGGATTTTGAAAGTGAATAGAAGTATTATTTATCTTCAATTAGTTTTTAATTAAATTTAATTATGTTTGATGGACATCAAATCTAGTTGAATCTTGAATTGTGATTCACAAAAATAATGATTTCATTGTTTAGATAATAAGAAAGAAAATTTAATAAACAATTACAATATCTATAAAGAAAACTTTTGATTGGCCTACTAGCTGCAAGTAAAACAACAATGATGTATTCATGTTGCTTGAGAGTTGTGATCACTAAATTTAATTTAATTGTTTATTGATTTTATAAAATTGTTATACTTATCATTGTCGTTTATGGGATTCTATTTTTTAAATTTTTTTAATATTTTCTAAATACATTTTCGATCTAAATTTACATATTATCCAATTTGATACTCCAAAATCGATGTGGAACGATACATTTCGTAACCATCACCGCGATCGAGACTTTAAACCATGCTTGCGAGTCGATTGAACATAATCGAGGCTACCACCCTCTGCGGATAGACAGATGGATCCAAGTTTACCATTGATTAAGTGGCACAACAGTAATGGTTAGGAATTCAAGGTAGTTTCAACCTCGGGAGTGCTAGTAACGGAATATGGCCCTGTTTGAGCTTTGATAGGCTGTTCAGTAGGTGTGTATTCGATTGGAACCATACATAGTCCTGATAGAAAGTGATCGAGGCCACTTGTAAAGCCCAAAAAAAAAAAAAAAACAAACAAGTGAGGACACGAAAAAAAATGAGTAAGTTAACTGAACTTCAAAGCATGGAAGGAAATATAAAAGAGCATAAGAGAATTCATAGTGGTTTGAATAAGCAAGATCTAAAAGGAAAAGTGGTTTAAGAACAAGGCAAGGCACAGTAAAGCCATGAAATGGGTTTAAAGTTTTTGAGAGGTTCCCTCCTGAAATAAAGGTCAGCACATGTGATATCTCTGGCATCGAAAATCTATAAAAATAGGGATCTTCTCTAGGCCAACAGTTTGATAATGAGATAAAGGGATAAGATTTTTGTACTTCAAAGTGATTTTGGATAGATACTAGGAGCCTCGAGGCAAAGAGGTAAGGTATCTAACAAAAGCGAATTTCTTCTTCTAGTCATGAATTGCAGTGGAGTTCCCCTAAACTAGGCTCCTAACTCCTTTATGAGGGGCAAAGTAAAAAGGGCCATTATTGGGATTAAGTTTAAAAAATACACGAAATGCCTTGGACAAAAAGGGGTAAAGATAATGTTTACAAAGAATTGCAAATTAGTTTGGAGGGGTAGTTGGCGTTGATTGTTGTGGAGGAGAGGACGGTTAATTTGTTGTAAACAAAATTAGTTGAGGACTAGAGCATTAATGAAGTAAAAAATTTGACAACTATTGTTTAGTTTAGAGAAAATTTGATGGACTAATTTAGGAATATGTGCTAAGGGCAATTTAGTTATTTTAGGTCCATTAAAGAAAGTTAGTAAGTGGGTGAACATTTAGTAATATGGCCAGAGGAGTAAAATGTGATTAACACTAATCTCTATTGAGCAACATTAGTGCTTGGTAAATCCATAATTGATCGGCAAAAGTCATGAGACTGTTCGGTTGCTTTCTACGGCTTTCTTTTGCTAATATATTTCCTTTTATAGTACTATTATCTAAAAAGGAAAAAAGTCGCGGTCGTGATAACAGTCGTGGAACATAACGTTTCACATCAATTTTAGCGTATCGATTACGTTGCATGTCGGACAATAAGAACATTTGACTTAGATTATCATGCAAAAAAGATATTTAGTTAGTGGGTATTAAAAGTTGTCATCCAAACCTATTCAAAAAAGTTAAGGGTAAATTACTGTAAACTCCCATGTGGTATCTAATTGGCCACCCGACCCATAACTCCCATGTGTTTTGAAAATATACCTTAAACTCCCATGTGATCTAGATTAAATAGTAAAGTGGACGGAAATCATCCAAATTAACGGTGTTTGGAAAGCACGCGCTTCGAAGTAAGTATTTAATGAAAAATATAATTTTCCCTAAAAAAGTTTAGGATAAATTATTTTAAACCCCCATGTGGTATACATCTTGGACTCATAACCCCTATATGATTTTGTAAATATACCCTAAACTCCCATGTAGTCTGGATTAAATGGTAAAGCAGATATAAATCATCGAAACTAATTATAATTCATACACACGCACCCCTATTACAAATTGTTACTTGAAAATTCGTTTTTCCTCCCAAAAAATTTAAAATTGTATGCCCAACCTACACTTATTGTTATTTACATAAACTTATTCTCAAATTTGCTGCACTTATCTATAATTTACAACCAAAAAGTACAATTACAAGGATGCATAAGGTATTTTCCCGTATTTTTTTTTTATTTGTTTATATATGCATTAATTTACAAATTTTTAATTATAATAATAAAGTAATATCATTTTCTTCATTTTTAATCATGCAAATTGAAAGCTATAATTTCTGAAAATATGGAGAAATGATTTATCTGAAAATTTTGATATTAAATTACATATCAAGTAAAAGTATAATTTTGAAAACTATAATTTTGGATGATTTTTGTCTGTTTTATCATTAGTCCAGGCCATATGGGGGTTTAGGGTATTTTTTTAAAATATATAGAGATTATGGGTTCGAGAGTAATACCACATGGGGGTTTATAGTAATTTAATCTAATTTAAATACAGGATAAGAATGTAATTTTGACGAAAACGGTTAGTTTGGATGATTTCCGTCCATTTTACCATTTAGTCTAGACTATACGGGGTTTAATGTATATTTTCAAAATATATGAAGGTTATGGATCAAATGACCGTACCACATGAAAGTTTACAGTAATTTACCCAAAAGTTAATCATTACAAAAACATTGATTTTCTCGTACTATTTAGTAGACACATGATGTGGTTGCCTTTGAAAAACATATTTATAAAACTTTAATATAATAACTAAACGTTCTTAAAATAGGAAAATTCTACAATCTCTTTTAAGAAATCATTCTCTTGTACTTTAAATATTTGTACAGTACAACACCATGTGCTTTAAATACTTGTATTGTACAAGGTTTTAAAGTTAAGAGAATAATTTTCTAAAACGGATTGTAGGATTCTCCCTTAAGATATACGTTAGAAGAGCATTTTATTAATAATTAGATCACTCTTTGATAAGAATCGCTTCCCACAGGAAAGGGAAAAAAAAAAAAAAGATCACTCATTGATAATAGTTAGAAATTAGTAGTATATATAACATATAGCATATTTTTTGGTCTCAAAAAGTTTAATGGGCAATCCAAGTACAATTCTAATTAAGACATCCCAAAAAAAAAAAATCATTAAATACCTTACCCAACCTTCCAATAAAGCCCATTTCAAACCAAGTCCACTATTCAATTATGCCAACTCTAACACACCACTGTTAATTTATCAAAATGTGAGGACATAACTATCATTTGCAAAACCTAATCCAATCCAAAGTCAATGTCTTCTTTTCGTCTCTTCATTATGATCTCCAAAGTCCAAACCCAACACACGCACTATCGAAGCAAACACCATAGGGGTTCATCCAAACCCCAGCTCAACAACGTCCATCATTCAACCCACCATCACCTCTTGCAGAAATCTAGCAAAAGAAATAGGAGTTTCCGGCTTTGTTTACAAACCACGTCCATGGCCTTTAACCAGTCTCCATCACCACCACTATTCCATGGAAGTCCATGCAGCAGCGAGGGGCCAATTTGGCTAACAAGAAGTTGATAAGGTCTTTTTTATCTCTTTTACATGGAGGAGCACCGATCCTCTCCCCCTCTCGTCAGTCAACTCGTCTGACTTGGACGATTCCAGCCAAAATTTTGACTCGATAAGTTGTTTCGCGAGAAATCGTCCGATTTTGTCCAAGTTGAATCACTGCTTCTAACATATTTAGGATGTTGCGTCTCAAAATCAGAATGAGGTCCGCTATTTTGGTTACGACTTGACCAAGTAGATTCGGACTCTGCCGAGTCTTTGAACCCTGGTTCTATTACGTGGCCTTATTAATTTTGTCTTTACACTGTCAGGAATTTTTGCATTATTAGAAGTCCTACCGTCCTAGGATGGGTTATCATTTTATTACCAATTACCAATAGTATGTACGTGAGTTAGTTGATCGATTAATCAGTTAATAAGATCGATTAAAATTTAGAAAAAGATTTTAAAATTTTTATTTAATTTTAATTTTAAATTCTATTTAGTAGAAAAATTGGTTAACCAAATTCGATTTGATACTCAATTTTGAATTCAATTAATCAAATTCAACTTGAGTTAATTAAACCCTTAACATTGAGTTAAAATCCTAGATAAAACTTATTTTTCAAACAAAATTTTCCTAATTTTATTTTATTTTTACCACATAATTTGATATGTTGCATGGTTTTGATTAATAAATGATTCTAAAATTTAAGTAAAAAAACTGTATCATGTAACTTAATTAAATAATAATCAATGTAATATAATAGTACAATATCATGTAACTTGCAAGTATTAATAAAATACATATCAAAAGACTATTTAATGTGATTATGGATATTAATATAGTGATATAAGTATGAATTAATGTATAAATTGTACGAATTAAGTTAAAAAATTAAAGTTAATTATAATATCAGCTATATATTTTTAGTTGAATAACTATACTTGTATTTTTAGTGATTCACAATTTATATACCAAAATATTTTAATAAAACTTTATTTTTAATTATTGAATTTGGTAACGATTAACCAAATTTAAGAAATCTCTCCCTACCGTTTTCAAATAATATTAACTGCATTCTTGAATTCAGTTAACCAATTTCTGACTAAATTCAAAATTAAGCAAATTGAATTCAAAATTGATAAAAATTTGATTAATCGAATACTTGCACACTCATGAAATTACTAATATTTGGAAAACATAATGACCATATATAAATGATTTACAAAATCACAAATTCGTGACACATGTTAAATTCAATTTATGTAACAAAATTATATTCAATCAGCCACTCCCTAATTTTAAATACATTGTCAGATTTCGTTCTTTTTTTTGACGAATTTAGTTATACAAATTTTATCATTTTGTATATATGCATTGTTTTTATAATAACTAGTAATCTTGATACACTATACATGTGCGAATAATAAAATAAATAGTTCTAGCAAAATTATTTTGCATGTCCTAATAGTAATAAAGTACTAGTATTTTTTTTAATTTTAATTTCTTAAAATAAGAAAAAATTAGTTGAGTACTTGAGGAAGTAAGTTACATAAGAATCTTTAGTTTAGTTTATTAAAATAAAAATTGGTTGGTTGGATAATGTCAGATAATTGAGAAAGGAAGTTGCATAAATATATTTTTGGAAACAAATAATAAGCTATCAAACAAGGGCATTGATAAAAATATTAATTTTAATTAACAAGTCACGTTATCAAGTTGGCATTATATATATATGAGGAATGCTAAAGTGATTACTTAAAAAAAGATGAAGAGCTTACTTCATTCATAATTAATAGAAGATCAAATAAATTCACTTTAGTATTACTGGAGAAAAACATTTCGATATTCATTTTAAATTTTAAAAATAACAATGTAACAAATTCATATTTAACTTTATTACATTATATTTATTTTAAAATTCAATCAAATAAGAGATGTGTAAGTGTATAAATAAGCGCAGATACATGTACAAACATTTAAATAAGTACCAATTAATTGGAACTACACAAGCCCACTAATTAGTTTAAATAATCTTAAATTGTTGGATGATAACATTTGCAATTTATATTAGTTTTTATCAAAATATTTAAAATAGTATAGTCGAATTAACTTGAAACATGCTATTTTGCAACTTAGACAAAAATGAGGAATATAATGACTGAATGAACCAATTAAATTTACTCAAAAACTATTATTGAGTGTGAATCGATTGGCCGATTTTGACATAAAATGTTTGATTTAAAAAATTGTTAAAATTGCCCCAAATAGAATTGTGAACAAATTTTGGCTTTTTTTTTGGGGCTAAATGTATTTTCTTTTAAGAAATATTATTAAATGGATTAAGTCTATGTCATTACAGTCATGAACTCCTTGATACATAAACTTCCACACCGCCCCAATCACCCTACATCATTCTAGGTGGGTGATGTGGTACTTTAAGGATCAAGGGTGTCAATCCTAATTTTGATAATGACAAATAAATCTAGTGGTTAAAATCTAGATAGCAGGTTGAATGGATGCTATTGATTGTCTGAACAATACTTTCTCGGATGCAAGAGATTGTCTGAATAATAACCAAAGAGCATTGAGAAGACTCATCCTTGGCGGATGCATATGATTGTCCGAAAGACAATATTTCAGACACATAAATTTTCAAACAAGAATCAGAGAACTCTAAAAGATTATACTCTCAGGGGTCTACGCATATCACTATCCGATGTACATTGCTTTGGACGCAAATAAGTATCCGAAAGCAACAACCCTATTTGATGACAAGAAGTTTCGGACAAAGGAAAGTGTTCGAATAGCTAAGTGAAAAAGTCCAGAGCTACTGACCATTTATCGGACGCATTGTTAGACGAAGGCTCAAACACGCGAATGAACCTAAAGCATGACTTCATCAAGGTATCGGGCAGATGATCGAACGGAGCACCTCTGCATCGGACGGTCGAACTATCTAACGATTAGTTTTTCAACATATAATGTATACATTGGAGAGTGGTTGGAGGTCATTTTTGTGCATCTATAAATACTCTTGAGCCTAAAATAAGTGTAACAACTTCCACAATTAATATAAGCATCTACCAAAGCTAATTTAGTGAAAATAGGCTCTCAATAGTGTTGTATTTGTGGAATTACCAAGTGTAAAAGTGAGTGATCTTCAAGTGTAAAGAGTGAAGAGATAACTATTGTACAAAAGTAGAGGTTTTGTGGAAAAACTCTTGGCTCAACTAGAGGTAATTCGTGTGAGTAAGAGTGATCCTACTTGAAGTACAAAAAGGTTATTATCTTACCTACATTAAAGTGGCACAAAGTAGTAAATTGTACTCCAAGCTTGTGAAGGTTGAGAATTTGGTCTAATCTTTCTAATCTCAAAACTTGTCTTTTATTTACTCTTACTTGTGCATTTATTGCATTGATCATGCATCCATTGTATTTGAGTTTTTATCGATCATAAGTTGCAATTAGTTTTAACCAACCTAATTTACCCCCCTCTTAGGTTATTTTTGGGCGAAAATTGGTATCAGAGCTTCGTCTTTTATTGTTTTAGTTTAATCACCTTAGAGGAAAGATCACTATGGCAACCAACAATGCTTTGTTTTTCGAAGGTCAATCTATCACTAGATCACCTATATTCAATGGTGTGAATTTTATTAGTTGAAAAAGAGAAAGGAGATCTTTTTCACATCAATAGATATTGAGTTGAAACAATAGTATATAGTCAATGAGGGTCCTTTTGAATCCACCATTATAGATGAGGAAATTCAAAGACCTAGACTAAAAACTAGGAATGAGTTAACTCCTCGAGATAAGGCCAACTTGACTTTGAATACTAAAGCCACAAATGTGCTATACAGTACCTTAGATACCAATGAATCCACTAGAGTGAAAGGTTGCAAGTCGGCCAAGGAAATTTGGGACAAGTTGAAAGAGATTCATGAGGGTAATGAGATGTGAGAGAGCGAAAGAAATCATTTCTTGTAACTAAATATGTATCATTCAAAATAGAACCTCATGAAAGTATTGATAAGATGTATTGTAAATTTAATGATATTATAAAGGATTTGGAGGCATTGGGCAAAGAATATTCATTGGTTGAAAAGAATTGAAAAATTTTGAATGCTTTGTATAAAGAATGGGAAGCAAAATCTATTGCGGTAGAAGAATCAAAAAATTTGAATTCTATGCCCATTGAATCATTAATTAACTCTCCTTACCTCTTATGAGTTGAATCTTAAATCCAAAGTTCAAGATGATAAAGAAGCAAGAGCCATGAGAAGCATTGCCTTGAAGGCTTCTCAAGAAAATGATAAAAGTGGCTCCATTAACTTGCAGGATGAAGAATTTGATGAAGGTGATCTTGCAGTCGTTACCAAAAGATTTCTAAAGTACTATATCAACAAAAGAAGAATGAGAAAGGGAGGAGGTTGCTTAAAACTAATTGCAATTTATGATCAATATGACCTCAAATATGACGGATGCAATATAATTAATGATCAAAGTAATAAATGCACAAGAGTAAATAAAAGACAAGTTTTAAGATTAGAAAGATCAAACTAAATCCCAAACTTCACAAGGTTGGAGTAAAATTCTACTACTTTATGCCTTTTCAACGTAGGCAGACAATAACCTTTTTGTACACCAACTAGGATCACTCTTGCTCACACTAATTACCTCTAGTTGAACCAAGAGTTTTCTACACAGTCTCACTTTTGTGTTACAATAGTTATCTTTGTGTTCTTTACATTTGAAAATCACTCACTTTTACACTTGGTAATTCCATAAATACAACACTATTGAGAATATATTTTCACAAAAATAGCTTTGGTAGCTGATTGTATTAATTGTGGAAGTTGTTACATTTATTTTAGGTTCAAGAGTATTAATTGTGGAAGTTGTTATATTTATTTCAGGTTCAAGAGTATTAATTGTGGAAGTTGTTACATTTATTTCAGGTTCAAGAGTATTAATTGTGGAAGTTGTTACATTTATTGTATAATCTTTTAGAGTTCCCTAATTCTTGTTCAAACAGTTCTTTGTGTCCTAAACATTGTCCTTTGAACGACCATATGCATCTACTAAGAATGAGCCTTTTTAGTGCTGTCTGGTTATTGTTTGGACAGTTCCTTGCGTCCAAGAAAGTACTATTTGGACGATCAGCAGCATTCGTTCAACCTGTTATATGAAAAACATCATGCACACTAGATTTTGACCATTAGATAGCTTTTAATTTGTCATTATCAAAAATAGGATTAACAATCTCCCTCTTTTTGATGATGACAATTCAAGGATGAAAGAAGACTTTCTCAAAACATCAAAACAACATACCAAAACCAATCCATAAGCAAACTCAAACTAAAACTGAAAGCATTCTCCCCCTTTTGGCATCATCAAAACAGAAGGAAATGATGCTTTCCCTCAAGTGGAGCTATCTCTCATCCATACAACCAAGCAACAAGAAACAATTCAATGCATAAAAACAAATTATAAACAAGACATATAGTCACTCAATTAATTAGTCAATAAACTAGCCATAAGAAACAAAACACAGTCCAGTACATAAAGATCAATGATTAATTCCTAAGAGGTATCATGATGATTCTTGGATCGATTCTTTCTTTTGTGCTTTTTAGTGTAAACTTTTCGAACCAAAGGAATGTCATTAGTAGTCTCCTCACTATCTTTAGCAATATCTTCTAAGTTTGGAGCATCTTGGTCTTCAAGAATAGTGCTAATTAACATTGGATTATGTTTGTTGCATGATTTACGCAAAGGTATCATCTATGTCATCATCATCATCATCATCATGAGAAACTTGATCATCCCCATCCTGAGCTTGATCTTCATTAGTCGCTTGAGTTGTAGCCTTCGGAATATTTTGGTGAGGACCCTCAGCTTCATTGGTTGGATTCTCATGATTTGCCTGATCTACATTGGTTGGATCCTCAAAGACCTCATCCTCATCACTCTCACTCTCAAAAGAAGAATCAAGAGATTTTGGGATTTGGTATGGGCAAATTTCGCATGGGCAAAAGCAAACAAGCCCAAAACTAGCGCTTCTTGAAGAAGATCTTGTTTGGTTTCTAAGCACTTTAGTTTTCTTGTGGTCTCCATTGAAATTGCCATTTGATCACTAAGTGAATGAATGAGATCCACAATGTTTGATAGAGAAGGAGTGGATTTGGAAGAAGTACATTTAGAAAGAAATAGTGGGGTGGAATAAATAGGGATAGATTGTCAGGGTGTGGAGGTGGTTGATCAAAAGTAGAAGCCTCTTCTTTGGATTTTTCAATCAAATAAGCATTTTTGGTAAACCATTGATTTTTGTGAAACTTTAATCCTTTCCTTTCAATGTATTCTTTGATAAAATATGGAGGAAATTGTTGTTTGCCCGAAACTGGAAGTGAAAAAATGATCAAAAATTTTGCTTAAAAACTAACCAAACGCAATGCTCCTCCTAGTATCTGTGAGTAGCAGTTCCTATAAGGCACAAAACAAATAACCAAAATTGAGCTTCATGCCCTTTTACACACAGTAAAAAATGTACAATTGTATCTTGTCCATCTCATTCCTATGGCCATCAGTTAGTAAAAGCAAATTCGTAGCCAATGTATACAAAATATTAATGTTGGGATTGAGCAAGGTAGTTTTGGCTTTCGCAGCATGTCGAAAATCAATTTTTAAAATTTTGCTTGACTTTCTCAATGTCAAATTGAGTATCAACACTAGGCCAATGATCAAACATCAAAGAAATGGGAGTAATTCTTAAGACCATCGAGTTCACAACCAAAAATTTAGTTAACTAAGGTAGCATTGATCTCGATGTCCTTGTGATTTACTCGAGAAACTAAGCAATTAGATTCCTTATTTTTCCTCAAATTCGCACAAAATTGTAAAACTATATCCTGGTTATGAGCAAATCAATATATATTAAACGACACCAATTTTGTTTTTCAAAACATTCTTGAATAAAACTTTAGTTTAATTCATTGAAGAGGCCTTTATGAACAGGTCTTTGGGGTATAATTGACTTGCTTAAAAGAGAGATATAGTTTTTTGAAACTTTAGCATCAATGAATTTTGGAAGATGTCTTTGGAACTTCGAATGCAACTTTTAGCAGTTGAATTATTATTATTATTATTATTATTATTTTTTTGGTTATTAGAAAATGTCAGTCTAATAGATATCTTAATGTTAAGAGTTAGCCCACTTTGTTTGGCACTTGAGACCTGAGATGTTTGATTTTGTTGGATTGGAGCCATCTTATGCAGTACTTGTGATACTGTATTACTTTGAGAAATTCTCCATAATTCAATTGGCACTATATTTGAACGAATTTTGAAGAAGAATTATACTTCTTGTCTAAGTATAATAATACAAAAAATTCTCTTAAATAGACTACCCTATGAAACAAATAAGGAATGTCTTGCTAATCAAGATCTATAATTAAGGAATGGAATATACACTTAACAAATATATACAACTAAATATATTCCTAACATATATATTAAAAGGTAAATAGGTAAATATGTTAACATCCCCCCGCAAACTCAAGGCGGTTGAACGCAAACCAGATGGAGTTTGGAACAAAGTATATGACCTGTCCTTATACACATCTAGCCTTAGTATAGATAGTTGTATATATTTGTTAAGAGTATATTGTAACTCTCTTATACCATGAACTAGATGCTGGCGAACAAAATCACAGTCATTTTCGATGTGTTTAGTGCGCTCATGAAAAACATCGTTGTGAGCAATTTGAATAGCACTCCGATTATCACAACGAAGAAGAGTAGCAGAAGAATGAGTAAAACCCATATCTTCGAGTAACCAGCGAAGCCAAACAAGCTCTTGAGTAGCATCAGCCATAGCCCGATTGAGCGCGTGAGGTTGATTCTGGCGGCCGGAAAATTACTGGAACAAGGCCTAGAACTGGGGAGCTCCTTTTGGATGATGGGTATTGATAAAACAACAAAAAATCGGGGCAACAGGCTAAGAAAAAATTCGAAAAGGAGGAGAGAAGAAAAAAAACTTCGATGATAATAATCCTGAGAATGAATTAATCAGACCCCAAGATGTGGCTCTGATACCATGAACGAATTTTGAAGAAGAATTATATTTCTTGTCTAAGTATAATAATATAAGAAATTCTTTTAAATAGACTACCCTATGAAACAAATAAGGAATGTCTTGCTAATCAAGATCTATAATTAAGGAATAGAATATACACTTAACAAATATATACAACTAAATATATTCCTAACATCCTTATATATTAAAAGGTAAATAGGTAAATATGTTAACAATATTTATGAAAATCTTGATCTATCTCTTCATTCTCTATCTTCTGTTGACTAAACTTTTAACATCAATCAAAATTATTGTGGTAATAAAAATGGTGGCAAAATCATTATCCGCAAACCCAAATCCAAAACCGTGACATTAGAAATTTGTAAAAAGTTGTCTCACAGTTTCTGAAACGTGACTATGGTTCGTGGTAAATGTTGTTAGAAACTTTCATAAATGGTAATAAATAGTCATTAGCATGTACAACACTTTTTATGTGACGAAATCCAAAATCGTGATAAATTTGTAGTAAAAAATATTTGTTACGGAATTAAAATCATTGCAAAGTTTTTGCCACGATAGTATTTGCTTCACATCCAAAACCGTGAAATGTCATGGAGAATACTATTATTCATAGATTACGGCACTTTTTTACTATAGATTGGAATTGTAATAAATGCTCATTTTTTTTGTGGTAATTATATCAATGCATTAGGTTGACATCTCACGCTTCAAGTGAGAGTGTCAAAATTTTGACTGAAATGAGGAATGTTTCTTATTTATATCACATATTATTATTTTTGAAAGGATAAAAAATATTTTTAGTTCCTAAAGTTTGGTTCAATGACATTTTTGGTCTACAAAGTTTTACAAAAAAAATAAATCACGTCTCTCATCTTTTAAATTTTTACTGGATTAGGATAATTGATAGAAAAATAGCACAACTTTTTGTTAAAATTTACGAGAAAGAGAAATTTTTGTTGATTTAGCCAAGAGAAATAAAGATAGAGTGTAATTTTTTAGGATTTATCAGTATAAGGAATTAAATGTTTGTTAGGGTAGAGGCATAGAAATAAAAAATTATATTATTTTTATGTCAATTGTCCTAATAGAGTTGAAACTTACAAAATGAGAGACGTGGTTTATTTTTTGTGAAACTTTGAAAACTAAAAATATCACTAAACCAAACTTTGGTGACTAAAAGTATTTTTTACCCATATTTGAAATTCACAATTCAGCACTGCAGCTCATTTATGTGCCACAGATGGGATAATGAAATTGGGTGAATTTGGACCCAAACAATTACAGAGTGATTTTTCAAAACAATCAAACAGAAGAAGCGACCCATTCGTACATTCTATTGGAAATAAATCCTGTTCCTCAATTAGCCAGATGCTCATAAGAGATTCATTTTTTTAAACGTATTGTTAACAAGTAAAAGTACAATCATATTAGAAATAAACAGAACCCATTTACTGGGTGTGTGAGACATTTCTGAAGCGAACTTTGGAGTCTGAAAGCGTCCTTGAAGACTACTCATGTCATTGCTTATAAAATTGAATTAAGGAATTATTTGGTTCAAAATCTTTCCAGAATCTTATAGTGTGATTTTACTTGAGCCAATCATGTTGGGATCAAACGCGGAATAGACACTACTAATGAGAAATCAAGAACACAACAATTTAATAAAAAATAAGCCACAACATGAAATATGAGTGACACACGTTTCCTAAGATTTAACGTGGTTCGACTTAATTACCAAGCCTACGTCCACGGAGAGAAAACCCGTTCTTTATTATGAGAGAAAATATATATACAAGAATACAAGTTGAATCCAAGGCCAACCCTTGTATAACCTCTCTCACCCCAAGAACACTCTCACCACAAGTATAGGACTACATTGTTCCTAACTTGTATTTTCCCCTCTTGTATTATCTCTTTATAGTTAGCCAACCCTCCTATTTATAGCAAATATTACTTAGTCACCACTTCAAGTAATAATAGGAAATAACTTGATTTACAACCTAAACCCTATATAAATAGAAAATTACTTGGCAACTACTCCAAGTAAGTAAACTATTAGGAAACTACTTACTTCGCCCACAAAAGAAATTACCTAAAAGAAAATTAGCCAATTTCCTAACAAATCTCCACCTTGGCGAATATTTCTTTTAACAAATGCAAACCAACCAAAAAATATAACCATTTGCCTTCCAACACCAATTCACATGGTACTGACTAGCTAGCTACACACCGAATCAATGCAGTCCTGTCTCCAATTGATTCAATCGGCAAATGAACATGTGTAATTAACCGAGTTCAACCTCCAGTCGACTCACAAGAGGGGCCTCAATTCTCCCTCCTCTTCAGCAGGATTTTTCTTCTCACCACCATTTGCAACTTGGAAGCAATCTTGGATCCCTCCGCTCCCAACCTATTGAGGTAACCAAATGGTATATATCATAATACTTCTTCACTTTCAACAGGACTGTCCAGCCATGTGCGGTTCCAAGACTCCACCTTCACGAAAAACTCGTAGCCTTAGAGTCTAACTGGCTCAAGGAAAATTAGATTCTTTCAAATTTTTGGGATATACCATACCACCCAAAAATGAACCATTCCATTTAATATTTTGATTTTCACTACTCCAATACCCGTGATTTCAAACGTATACCCGTCACCCAAAGACAAAAACTTGTCTTCTTTACTTGAAGTGCATCAAAATATTCTAACTAGGAGAAAATCATTTAAAACACAAACAGAATCTAAAATCCAACATGGAAGAAATATCCAAATGGAGATCGTGAAAATATCTACATCTGATGCATGATATCCAAAATCAACATTGGACTCCACCATTTTCCTTGACTCTTGAATCACCTGCCTTAGATTCACCGTCAAGTATCATCCTTTTTCGATTCTCTCCTCAAGCAATTAATGCAATTTCTTGTATTTCACCGTGGTTTGCCTTCTTTTGAGATATCAGATGATTGCACATTCTCGAGCACTGAAGTGTCTTTCCCGTATACGAGAGACGTCACCACACTTTCGTAGAAATCAGGGATCCCGAGGTAAGAAGTAAAAGGTCCTAATCTTCCTCCTCGATTTTAACACAAACTTTTGGAGATAATCCAAAATTCCACTGTATCCATAACAAAGAATCAAATCGAATCTATATACCTCTATTCCAACTCTTTCCACTCATCATCGTTCATGCTTGTTGGCTTTCCATTCTTTCCCTTCAACACCTTATGTATGTCTTTTTGCCAAACCTTGTTGGTCAAGGATGTCCTTTACTCTTCTAACAGAAAGAGTAAATCTTGTACACCCATTAAATTGTTGAATTGGAAATTACCACCAACCCACTTGATCTCAATAGTTGACCAGAACCCAACTAAGCTATGATACCAATTTGTTGGGATCAAACGCGGAATAGACACTACTAATGAGAAATCAAGAACACAACAATTTAATAAAAAACAAGCCACAACATGAAATATGAGTGACACACAAGATTTAATGTGGTTTTACTTAATTACCAAGTCTACGTCCATGGAGAGAGAACCCATTCTTTATTATGAGAGATAATATACATACAAGAATACAAGTTGAATCCCAAGGCCAACCCTTGTATAACCTCTCTCACCCCAAGAACACTCTTACCACAAGTATAGGACTAAATGGTTCCTAACTTGTATTTTCCCCTCTTGTGTTATCTCTTTATAGTTAGCCAACCCTCCTATTTATAGCAAACATTACTTGCTGTCACCACTCCAAATAATAATAGGAAACAACTTGATTTACAACCTAAACCCTATACAAATAGGAAATTACTTGGCAACTACTCCAAGTAAGTAAATTATTAGGAAACTACTTACTCCACCCACAAAAGAAATTACCTAAAAGAAAATTAGCCAATTTCCTAACAAATCCAAAGCCAAGAAGGTGTAATCTACAGCAGGAGGTGGGAAGTTAACAGAAATAACAAAATGGTGAAATGCTTTCATACCACCATATCCTTCAAAAGCCTTGTGAAAACCAAGGGAGAAAAAGTCAAAAGAATTATACCACTCTAATCTTTGACTTGGAAAATGGAAGTAATGTTTTGGCCTGGTCAGATAGGACAATAACTATTTTTGGCTGGACTTATTCCAATAAGTATTCCTGTAAAAATTGAATAAAAAATAGACAATATTTTTGCTAGCATGTGAAGTCAACAACTCACAATCTAATAATCACATTATTTGGGAACTCAATATCAAAAACCGACAATTGCTCACAGGCTTGCATTTAAACTTTCCTAATGGGAAAAAAAAGGGTCTAGTAAGTATTCTTGTAAAGATTGAATCAGAAAATAATTAGATCTGTCATCAGAAAAAATGAAATTGAAGCAACAGGTTTTTAAGGAGAATACAATCTTTATGCAGTTGTAGATATAGAAATTTACCTGTACCAAATAGAGACAAAAGTGGGTTTGAATTATTGCTTTGAAGTTGCATTAGAGTCAAAATACATATTATAATTCATTCAAGCCGTACAGATTGACAAATTAAATTACAGGACAAAAAAATAATAAGCCTTTATAATTTTCAAATATCTGACTCTATATGATTAAATTTGAAGAGGCTATCAAATTTAAAACTCTAACCATGAGCATTATTGTCATTCGCAATCATACTGTCCAGATCTAATATTATTATTTTTAGGGTTAATTATATCTAATAGAATAAGTTAAAAGACTAATTTATCCACAAAAGATACTAAGTTTTACCAACGAAGATTGCCTACAACACAAAGCAATCTCCCCTAACCCTCCTGCCTCCATCCAAAATTCACATCTCTTTTGGTTGTTCATGCCATTGCCTCCTATGCCATTATTACCCCGTTCCTTCTTCTTGATTATGCTTTCTATTGTTTCCTTCTCTACCCTTTTATTGTTTTGTTCCTCCTCCATTGTGAACTGTTCTTGTGCTTGTTGAAATCGTTTATCCATAAGAATCTTCCTTAGTGTCCTTTCGAGTTTTAGATCAAGGGGCAATAAACCTCTTTCCCAAGAACCATACACTACAAAAATGACAATAAGAAACAAGTCAAATTCCCAAGATAAGTTACACAATGCAATAATAGAGTAGCAAGAAGAAATAATTCAACACTATTAAAACAACAAATAACTGCAAAAACAAAGGAAAACTCTAAATTAGCACAATCCTATTGCATCTAATATCACCATTTACTGTCTCTAGCAATGGCGCCAAAAACTTGATGTGATATATTTTAAGTATAGCTAATTCAACTACTCAATCTTAAGTAATAAACCACCTAATTCAATTAGACCACAATCTGCACGCCCCACAAGTATACGGGATAGATTAGTAACTAGTGGCAAGAGGTATTGTTCTCATAAAGATAGTATGACAGTTACTAGGATTCCATGGACACAAGCACTATTTAAACGACCAATGTAAATTGAAGTTAAGCTAAGTTAACAAGTAAACAAGTGTGATGAAAATAAACAACTAAATTAACAACTAGATTAACACAAGTAAACAAGAAGAATTGGGCTATGGTTATGATTCCTTTACTAGGTAGGTTCTTCAAATGGGCTAACATTAAATGGGTACAATTGAGAGTTGCCTCCCAATTATGATCCAATCCATTGGCCCAGCTCATGGTTCTAATCTAAAGTTCTTCATGAAATTTTTGGAACCAATTAAGGAAGCTAGCATCTTGGCCAACTTCTAATCGACCTAACCAAGTAGTAAATCCATCTAAGTATTAACACTCAATCGCTTGTATATTGAGCTAACCTCACAAATATGGTTCAACGGAAGATCCTTTCCCTCACACCACCCAATACAATTCTTTTACTACAACTCAAAATTCCACCATTTTCTAATCTACCCACTTGGAATCACTCATACATGTGTAAAGTTCACATTGCCATAGTCCAATCCCCTAGTAGTTTAGCTACATATGCTTAAATTAACACAAAATAAAGAAAAATAAAGGCATGTTATAGCAACTACCAGGGAAAAAACTAAGAATAGCATCATCATAAATACATTAGTCATAATTACAAGAAATTTAAATGAGCATAAAAATGAGAAATATTTGTACTAAATGAAGGTTAGTAAAAAAGCTAGCAACAATTATAAGAGACTTCTAAGCTTGCATTAATTAAAGAGATCAATTTTAAAGATAAAAAAATGCTGAAGCTATGAAGAAGAAGAGTAAATGCTACAACTTTACTAAATAAGGAATGTATCCACTACTCCAAAAGAAGCCTTATCCCACTTTTATTCTAAACTGAAATTCTAGGACCTTCTACTATATTTTTTAGTTGTACACATTAGGTTAATCTATGATTTTCACAGCCTCTTTATAAATAGCCAATATTCCCTTTGTTTGAAAAGTGCTTCGGACCGCGATGGTGATTTTCCCTTCTTTAATTTCATCATCACGGTGTTGCACTTGAGTTGACAAGGGTTTCGACTTGTTGGCAGCGCGATGTGAAATTTTACTTATTTGAGTTCATAACCAACCACTTGAAGTCTTGAATGGCTTTGTCACCACCGTGTGAGTATTTGTGCCTTGTAATTTGGCACCTCGGTGTCAATGCACCAGCAGCCTTAGACTTTGGTCTGTAACTTCTTCTAAATGCAGCTTTGGTCCTTCAATTCTTCAATTCTTCAAGTTGCTGCCCCAATTGCAAGTTATTCTTGCAAATGAGCACCAAAACACAATAAGTACCATTTACAAACTAATTTATATATAATTTCTACCAAAATACCTAATTTTTACAGACTCTAGTATACTAGAGCTATCACACGCACCACAAGTATAGGGTTCGGAAGTAGTAAAATGTAAATAGGGATCGGTCTCACATGGATTGATTGTCGATTACTGATAATTTTGTTTAAATGCCATTTGAAGGGTTGAAATGAAATGAATTAGGTTTAAATTGAACTTAACAACTCAAAATGATTAAAAAGGGATTTGGGTTTAGGCTAGCCATTTTTTCGGATTTTTGTTAATTCGGTTAATTAAGTGATTTTATGAGCCAAATTAGAGGTTGATTCCTAATTTTAGCCTAATCCCAATCCCTCATGTAATTAGGTCATCAATTTAATTATTCTAAATGTGGATCCCTCCTACTAGCTAGATAACCGAACTTGATTAATTAATAATGGAATTCTAACAGCCAACTAGGTGAATTAGTCTGTCAACATTTAATTCTAACCTTGGTTCAATATTAATCAAGGTCTACAGTGGAGCTTCATTTCCCATATCCTATCAATTAACCCATATTAAAAACTAAGGAAGTACCTAATTTCTATTATTAACACTTAAGCCTATCAATATTGTCCAATTAGTCCATTTTGCCACCTAATCAACTTATTAACCTTTACTCATATGGAATTGGCTTCACATAACCCTAACCCAAATTAAACTAAACATATTTAACTACAAGAAATCAAATAAAAGCATTCTAAAGCAATGAAAGTAAACAAAGCAAGAATAATGTTCCTAGAGATTCATGTATTTGTGTTGGAGATTTTGGTTCATGTCCCCCTCCTTGTACATTTTTTAAATTAATAAAATCTGAGAGTAAGCCCCCCTCCCCCCAAATTTTACAGGTTAATCTAGTTAAATAAGAAATAAACAAAGCAAGAAATCTAGAAAACTAGTAAAGACAGCATTAAACGAAAAGTTAAGTAGATGAAAGTATTAAAAGAGAAATTTCACAATTTAAATGAGTAATAAAATGAAAGTAACAAAGTGCAAATAAACATAAAAGAAGTGTTACTAAGTTGGAGCTCAACAATGTTTCAAAAATGGAAAACTAGTCTATAAATAAAAATAGAAGAACTAAGAGCTTTTTCCTGACATGTATAGTCTAAGGATCTATTTGTAAACGCAAAATCTCAAGTAATAAAATCCACCTATTTCACTTAGACTTCGCACTCTCGCAAGTATACGGGATAGATTAATAGCTAATGGTGAGGGATATCGTTCCCATAAAGATAGATTGGTGATTACTAGGATTTCAAGGATAAGAGTACTATCTAAACAACGATTGAAATAGTGCCTATTCTAGGATAACAATTAAACTAGCAAAATAAGAAATAAATGACTAAATTAACAAGTATAATAACACAAATAAACAAGAAGAATTGGGCTATGGCTAGGATTCCTTACTAGATGGGGTCTTCTAATGTGTGACATTCAATGCGTACAAATGTGAGTTCCCTCCCAACTATGAACCCTATCCTTGGCTTGGCTCATAATTCTAGTCTAGATTTCTAGATGGAGTAAAGGAACTATATAATTAGGAAAATTAGTATCTTGGCCCGACTATTAATCAACCTAACCATGTGATAAATCTATCGAAGTGTTAACACTCAATACTCGTTTGTTATGTTAACCTCACAAATGTGTCTTAAGGGTAGATCCTTTCTCTCTCACCCACCATTCCAATCCCTTTATCACAACTCAAATTTCCACCCTTTACTAGTTTACCTACTTGGAATCACCCACACATGTACAAAGTTGATATTTTCATTGCCCAATCTCCTAGTAGTTTATGTACCAGGACTTCTGCAATTTCATTTCATAAAATAGAGGCTTGGGTTAGCAGCACTTATAGGAGCACAAAATAATGTGTATATATATATATATATATATATATATATATATATATATATATATATATCTACAAGTTATAGCTACAACTAAGTGTAAAGGACTACAAATAACGTCAACATAAATTAGCTAGTCACGGTGAAAGAAAATGTAAATGAGCATGAAAATGAGAGATAATTATACTAATAAAGAAATTTAAACTAATAAAAAGGCTAGCAACAATTGCAAAGAAATTGCTGAACTTGCACACATAGATAGACAGTAATTTTAAAGACAAATTGCTAAAAATTGTAGAGAGTAAATGCTAACAAATTTTACTAAAAATAGAAAAGTTCTTTTATTCCTGAAGGAACCTTATCTAGTCTACCCTAAACTAAAACTCTAGCACCTCTGCTATGTGTTTTTAGTGTATATTATAGGGTTATTTGAAATCCACACCCATTCCAAAGTGGCCAAAATTTCTTTTGTCTGATACTTCTTCCAGACCATGGTGATGAATATCCCTTCTTGGATTTCGTTATTGTGGTAAGGAGCTTGAGCTAACTAATGGTCATCGATCGTTTGACACTGCGGTGTTGAGAACTGTGCTATGGAATCCAACACCGCAGTATGGAGTCTTGAAGTCTCCAATGGCTGGTAATCACAGTGTAGGATTTTCTTCTTTGGAAGTAACTGGTGCTGAGACCATAGAAGCCTTGAACATTTAACCCTTTGGTCTTCAATGTTCTTCTAATTTCAACCCTAGTCCTTGGCCTCTTTAATCCTTCAAGTTCCTGCCCCAAATGTAAATAATTCCTTGCAATTACACACCAAAAACTAATAAGCACCATTTAATCATCAACTAGTGCAAGAATACTACCAAAAGACCTAATATTATTCTAACACTACTACTAAACATGAAATATGCATAAGAACACACAAAAGCACATAATTTGGGATTGATACTATCAAAATACCATGGGTTTTAGAGGTTAAATAACTCTATTTACTAGAGTTATCATTCCCAAAGTGGGGAGGAGAAAAGAAGATGGAAAACAAGGGCGCTTAAGGCTACATGTCGGCCCTTTCATGTGTACGCATAGATGGAATGGGGTTTGAGGGTGAAAAGACAAGTTTGCCTTCAAAAATAGGGCAAAAATCAATAAAAATAGCTTACTGTAGATTTGATACCAAAACATCATTTTTTATGCTTTAGAAAACCATACCGCGGTTATCAAGTATCTCAAAAGTTTCCAGACTGCAGTTTAGCCTGGACTCAACTACATTCCGCACATGATTTCACCCATTCCTTACCCAATTAACCCGCCGTTTTCTACCCAACCAAACCATACATTGCTTACACGCATTAATATATATATATATATATATATATATATATATATATATATAATAAAATGCTACATTAACACCTAAACACTTAAACAAAATATACATAATTAACTAGAAACCGAAGATGGACAAAGCCGCATAAAAACTCTAGTTTCTGCTAGATTTATGTAAAACTCTTAATACTAACTCTAAACATAAGCACTTAGTAAATTAAGATAAGCAGCACTAAATAAATACTAAAACTCTAAATTAACATATATTAACATGTAAATACGGAAATGCACCAAAGCACACACTTAAGCACTAAAAATCGTTTAAACGAGAGCAAAACCCTATCAAATTTGGGTATGAATAACTATACTTTTCTAGAGTTATTAGAAGTACAAGAACTCAAATCACAGTTCGAGAATTAAGGCATTAAAATCATATACTATAGTCCAAGAATGATTTTTAGTTGTAACTTAGCTTCATTTTAAATTGAAAAAGTATTTTATTGCATTAGAAGGCAAACTTGTACATAAAACCTAATTAGCCATTCTAATGTAGGGGAAGCACTTTGAATCTAGCACAACAATGTACCTTACAATCAATGGTAAATCTTGAAATTGAAAAATAGATTTAGAATGAGTAGAACTAGCAAGTTTCGCTAAACTAATGAGTTGTAATTTAGCTGGTTTGTCAAATTCTGTGTATGAAGTTTAAAAAATTTGTAAACTGCAATAAGAAATGTTAGAGGCCAAGTAGATGCAAAGTGTTATGTATTAGCTAGAATTAGTTAGAAAGTAGAGACGGAAACTACTAGTTTTAATAAGTGTAATGTGAGAAATACTTTAATTCTTGTTCCATTTAATTTTCAACATTTTCTTTCTTTAAGTATTGCAAGTTACAGAAGCTTTCTTAATGTATTTTATTGAGACTTTTACCAACTTTAATTTGATATAAGAAGTCACAAATTTTTGTTTGAATTGCTTAGTTTTCATTATGCTAGCTTTTATTTGTCTATTTTACCCTTGTTTGCAATTTCAATCACTAGGAACTAATTTCTCTTGGATTGGATAATAATTATGTTAATCCTTTCTTGGTGATGGTTTATTTCTTTGGTTGAATGATGAATTGGTTGGTAAATAGGGCATTTGTTGAGGACTTGTGTGAAGGTTTGAGAACTTGATCGATTCTTGAATCTACTTGGTAAATTAAGATAACCAACAGTAGTTGAACCCTAATTTTAGACTAGTCAACTTTTGAATTAGGGCAAATGATGATCTAGCTGGACTTTGTTTAACCTTGTTGGTTTAAAGAAGTTCAGGGGGTGTTAATCAATTGTAGTTAGTCTAGTGTAAGAGGCATCCCAAACTAGGCTAGTTATTTCTATAGAACTAAATTCCCAAAGCGTATTGGGGTTGAGTTAATTGAGCAAGTTGACCCCAAATTGAACCCCATTGAATTGTTTAACTGAGAAACTTAACCTAACGGATAGATTGACTAATCCAAAACCCAAACCCATCTCACCTATTAGAAAACAGATTGGGCTTAGTTGTTTATTTTCTTACTTGCTATGGTTTAATTGGTTTGTCTTAGTTTTGTCATTAGAAAAAGTTACAAAGCATCTTTAGTCAAGTGCTAAAAATCCTTGTGTGAAGATACTTTCTACCCTAACTGGCTACTATTGGATGTTGTATACTTGCGGTAAGTCACTAGTCAAGTTATCGATAGCTAGTATAGTCGAGTCAGTATTTGAAAATGTAATTTTAATTTCACATATTATTTAGAGCGTGAACACTCAAATACATCATTGGTCAACCTGACGTGGTCGATTCAAAATATAGAGAGATACTGATCTATTTGTTTCCATGTTGACCGTTAGTTTAGTTTGGAAATCTCTCCGATTGTAGATCAAGTAAGCTCCAAACAAAAATTGCTTTGAACATGATGATGCGAAAGAATAGTTTAATAGTTCGGTACTATGCCCACGACCCAACACCAAACTGGTAGACTATTGATAACACATAAAATAATATCTGATAGGGTACTGCCACTTATCAACCTCACCAAGGGTGAAATTGTAAATTACATACATGTGATGTGTTCCACATGTGGTAGGTGCAAGCTAGTAGGATGAATAGGGATCATTTCCATGGGGAAATACATGGACAAGTACTAAAAGAGGTTGAAATTTTCTATTTGGACAAACTGATGAGATTTTATTGTTTTGACTTAATTAAAATGCTAAATAAATAGAATTTAAGAAATTCAATAAAAAGACTACAATAAATAATTGAAATTATCAAATGATAATAAAATGGGTCAGGTACTAGGCTAGCAATTTTCATGAATTAATTCAATACACTGATCAATTGGCTCAATTACATACCATGGAGATTCAATTCCCAAATATCAACTCACCCCCAGTCGTGATCCCTTGTATTGATGAGCACTATCAATCTAACTGGTTTGAGGCGTATATCCCTCTCTAGACCTAACCCAATTTAGTTGAGTGATTTGGTGTATTTAATTTCTATGAACCAATTAGAAATTTATGTCAGTCACGACCACAATTTAACTAATCTAACAATTACCACTAATCGATGAAGGATGGCCGACTCTCGCATTATTTCAGCCAATTTAACTAAAACTAGAGTTAGCTACTGTTTAGAATTGTCGAAATTGTGATAATTATTACCCAATAGTGTAATTGATCCTATTAATGTCTAATCGAATTGATTCATAAGAAAATCGTGTCACCTATACCTAACCCTATTGGATTTATTTCATGATTGATATGATAAAATTTTTTAGAATTGATAATAACACAGGAAAATAAATAAACCATGTAATAGGTTTGATACTATGATTTGCATATAATAGGTGAAGCAAGATTAAAAATTAACAAAAAGTAAAAGAATTACCAATAGCTAGGTCTTTTTAGAACTAGAAAACTTGAATTAAACTAGAACTTGTCTCTAAAATAATAGCTTGAAAAGTAGTACAATGGAAGGAAAAATGAAAACGCTAACTAGAAAGTATTGAATAGTAATTCATTCCTATTACCAATCGTCTCTAAAATAAGTCTAAGATTTCACAATTTATGTACTACACAACTCCTAAAAATTAGGAATTCACTAATCGTGGTGAAGGAATTTCTTCATGATTGGTTCATTGAAGTGAACAAACCTTCTTTCATCCGGGTTGCTTGGTTCACCATTATCGAATCACTTTAGCCTAGTTTCCCTCACCGTGGTGATGACTCTCCTGCCTGGATTGGGATTTAAGCTTCTTAACTTCTATTTTCACTCTCCAACTTGGTCATGCTACCATTCTGCCTGCATACAAAATGAAACAAACATAAATGACTAATTTAGACACCATTAACAATAAAATCAAACAAACTAATCTAATTAGACTCTTAACACAAAACAACAGAAAAAACACAATAATGAAAACTCAACACAGTAAAAGTTTAGTCCAAAATAGCACTATAATAACCTTATTCCTAAGGTTATCAAACTCCCCCCAACTTAGCCTTTTGCTCATCCCGAGCAAAAAAGGCAAGAACTAAACATAACAAACAAAATGCACACAACCTAAATCTAGTTGAACCGTATCAACAATAGTGAATTCCTTGAAAAATCACAGGTTTATAAAATTAGTTTCATGCATATTAGAATTTGACCCACGATCCCACAATCATCATAAAAATTCTGGACTCTTTTCGCTCACAAGAAGGAGAAGAAAGCAGATTCGCTCATCTCACCAACTTGACAACTTACATCAACCACAATTCAACCACACGATTGCACAATTAGACACTAAGTGAAATCATTCCATGAACACTAATACAAATTAATTCAGACCAGTGATCAAATAGGACTTTAAAAGCTTGTAGGCTAAAGGACAAGTTAGGCTAAGTATGGATAAAGTAGCTAAATATAATCATCAACTTAGTCGCCTTACGCTTCAACTTTAGACCACAATCCCATATCAACATTAAACACCACAACATTTAGTCAAACCACAAAAACACAAATTACTTACTACCAAAATATGACACTTGGCAAAGTAGCTCATTTTGTAATAGCTATACCATTATTGAAATAATAGGTAATGATCCTCTTATTCATAATTTCAACAGAAAAAATTACATACATTATTTATATTTATTTTTAATTTTTTAACATAGAAGTCATAATTTCTTTCAACTTCTTTACAAAAACATCACACGTCTTCCTAGCTAACCATTATACAAAATCAATATTACAATACCAATATAACATCAATGAAAACTAAGGTGATGGATAACAAAAGAAGTTAAAAATAAAAAAGGCAAATTGGCTAATTATATGCCTAAAACAATAAAAATAGGATAATAAAGCTCAAAGGAGGACAATAGGGATATCGTAAGAAAAGATAGGCTATATCAGGTTCAAGCAGTCCCATAAAGAATTGCCTAAATCACTTCCTGGTCCAAACTTTACCTAAGGCTAGTAATTTTTGAGACAACCCGATAACACGATACGAAATTAAAAAGCTATGACATGACCAAAAATTGATCGGGTCATTATTGAGTCAACCCGTTTATGACACAAAATTAAACTGGTTGGGTTGGGTCAACCCATGGGTTGACACGATAACCCGTTAAATTACTGTATGAACAGATTTTGCTTAAATTTTTTCTTTATTATAATTTAATATAGTATACTTTAAAATTGTGAATAATAGATTTAATATTAGATTATTAAATCAAATATAATAATTATTTTAAATATTATCCAAAATTTTTTAATAAATTTAATTATGTGTTTTAAATTACTATGATAACAAAGTTAGTATTAATAGTTGCTTAATTTATTAAATAATTAAAATTTGAGATTTTAACTCAAATGGAGCACAAGTTAAGTAATTTATCAAATAGACTGATACTTTCTGTCAATAATAAATGTGTCTCAGACATGAATTTCACACGATACGAATACGACACAATAAAAAATGGATCCCACATGTCATGACACGATACGAATACGACAGGATAAGAAATGAGTCACACCTAACACTACAAGATAACCTGACCCATTGACACCCCTAACTTTACCCATATTTGCAAATACGTGACTTCCTCAACCTATTGTCTCAAGCAAAACCAAGTTTCCATAGGCTATCAAGATTATCACTTAAGAATTGAAACTAGGCTCTCTGTTCACTCACATTATGCTTGAGCATGTATATGTGGGGTAATAGCATTTCCATAAATCAATTGGATCAAAAGACAAAAACCCCTATCCAATTTAAGATTACCAATTCAAATTAATCAATTAACATCATCCACTATCAATGATACAAATTTTATAGAGTTAGTTTGTGCACATAAACGCAAAAACACACAAACATATTTCTAAAAACCAAACATCAACAAACTATCTAGACCAAAAATAATAATTGCAAAAATTTAAAAAAACTCATAAAAAAAAAAAAAAAACACTCTACCAAAAACATAACAAAATAACACACCAAAAAAACAATTAACACCACCTCCAATCTTCCCAACTTGAACAAAGCACTGTCCCTAATGCTTGCCTAGAAGATAATAAACAAGTGCAGAAAATAAAAGAAATAAATGTTTCATTGCATAAAAGGGGCAAAAGAAAACTCCCTTAGGCAGTCCTAGACAGACCAACCTCATCATCTTCTTCATCCTCACCATGTTGCTCCGCATTATGCTTTTCCTCTTTCTCCTAATCAACAATCTCCATTTCTTCGTCCGATGGGCCGAAATGCCAACGTTCATTACACGGTTCCTCTGGCCAACTTCTCATGTTAAAATAGTTGCAAACTATTTATTTGGTGAGCCAGAATGTCAAGTTCCCAATGAATAGCATACCAGCTCCGACTATGAAGAACGAGGAGCTTTCAGACTCCAATCTCAGTACAAGGCTGACGGAAGACATAATCAAGGATGATCAATTTTTCACCAAGAGGAGGTGGTTTCCAAAGGTTTTGTTCATCACCTTGCTTTTCTCGAAGTTGTCTTCGTTACGCTGCTAGCTAGTCACAAATGGCCTTTCATGCTTTTTTATGGTGGTTTGAAGCCATATTCCCATAATCAGCTTGTCGGGAAGAATATTGTAACTTGACTTTAGAGAGACACCAGCATTAAAACACAAATGTGTTATAAGGTTAGGAAAAATTAATCCAATGTGATCCTTATTCCCATTACAAAGAATTTTCGGTTGAATCTAGAAACCAAAATCATTGGACATCGCTTTGACAAGGGAATAAACCAGTAATGCACGATTTTTAGTGACTTTGCTCAAATTAGTGATAGGCAAAATATGAGAAATGAAAACATAATACCATACAAGTGCACGAATAGATAAAAAAAGTTATGTTGAATTTCCTAGGCTTGCCATCAGGGTAAACTTCTCATCTAGCCATACTTGCCGAAATCTTTTCATCGCATAACTCTCATAAAACCATAAGTCATAATCTATGTCAGTTTACAAAAATTGAATAAAAATAATATTTTCAATAGTGGAAAGTTGATAGTGTGCATTGATGATTTCCCTATGAAAATCCATGAGCTTCTTCCTAACCACAACAATTACACCAAAAATTTAAAAAGAATTAGCAATAAATTCCATTGCAAGGTTTCGTTACCCTCATCATCGGGTAATTGTTTAAATATGCCCCATCTCTGATTATCCAATTCATCCATCAAGTATCTTCCTATATCCCATGCCTCATTATTAATGTCCACATTAGTATCCAGATCGATAAAGAACTCGAAACCTCCTTTCAAACATAGCTTCCAAATATATACATACATACACACATACATACATACATATATATATATATATATATATATGTATGTATGTATGTATAAACATATATGTATAAATGTGTGTGTGTGTATATATATATATATATATGTATGTATGTCTGTATGTATTGAAACAGAAGAACACGTAAACCAAATTCTACAATGATGATGCTTTGACAGACAGCTCCGATGAAAGTTTGAAACCATGCAGCCTGGTAATCCCAATAGGTAAAGCTATGTGGGTTAAAGGGTGCAATGAACTGTTTAGGTTGGTTAAGGTTTTGACCCCAATCAGAGGGCCTAAGGACTTTAAGAATTTGAGCTGAACAATGTGTTTGAAATTCATGTCCTGTCTTATTTAATAGAAAGGAAAAAAAGGGTATGAGTTTAACCCCAAAAAAGGGAACAAAAAAACATGTCCAATTCTTACCATGCCATTTTTTTAGTATCAAGATGCCATATATATATATAACCCTAAAAAAGTGAACAAAAAAACATGTCCAATTCTTACCATGCCATCTTTTGAGTTTCAATAATGGATCATAAAGCATTTTGGGTTAGTAATACAATATTAAAAAAAAAAAAAACTAGTCCAAAATTCTTTTACCATGGTTAAATCACGTAGTTTGCATTGCATGTAGTGTTTTAAAACTTTGACTGATGATCGATCGTACCGGTAAAGTTTCTGGTTCCCGATTTAATCAGTTCAACCGTCCGGGTGAACAATTAAATAAATATTAAAGAAATGCAACAAAATCATGCGTGTTCTATAGCTCAGGTGGTAGATGATGCGTAATTTTTGCCTTGAGGTCCAAGGTTCAGGGCTTCTTGTTCACATTTGCTTTGGCTTTTTCAAACCACTCTTCATTACTATTTTTTTTTTCATTTTTAAATAATTCAAAGTAAAAAACACTATTTTTCTTTCCTTTTCTCTTGCGCTTCCACTTCACCAGCCTCACCTATCACCAATTCCACCTCCTTCCGCCTCTCTCACCCATCACCATCTGTATTTCCATCTCCATCTTTATCTTCTTCCCCCTTTCTCTCTTTTCCATCTCCCCCGCTTCCCTTTTATCTCCTCTCCTCTCCATCAGCCCCAACTTCCACTACCCCATCCCCACCATCTTGTCTATCTTCTCTATCCCTTCTCAAGGTTTTTTTTTTTTTTTTGGCTTTTTGTGGTCTCTTAGATGTAGATTTGATGAATTTGATGATGGATTTTTTCTTTTTTTATTTTGAAATCGTAGGAATTTGGTGATTTGAGAATTGAGATTTGGTCTGGTATGTTTACTGTGTTTTGACATTTTGGCCTTTGCTCTTTCACGATTTTTTTTTTTAAATAAATGTGAAATTTAAAAAACTAGTGGGTCATGGTTCAATCGATTTTTTTTTGGTTCACGATTTTTTATGGTTCTGTCCGGTTTTTTCTATAGCCCGGATATATAACTAGACCGGTGACTCTTCCGGGTCGCGATCCGATTGGTCCAACTGACCGGTCTGATCCGATTTTCAAAACATTGGTTGCATGCAAATAATGCATGTTACTCATTGTAAACGTTTCAAGGATAACTATTCTTACCTTGGAAAGCCTCTGCTGCAACTATAAATAGGCTCGAAATCCTCTATATTTTGCACTGCAAATTTGCAACTGCTTTGTGTCTATTACAAGCACATAAACAGCTTAGTGAAGTGAGGTGGAAAGACGACATCCTCAAGAGACTAAAAAATAATGTCGAGTGCTACTACTAAGTTTTCAGGAACCCTCTCCCGCAGTGACTTCCCAGAAGGCTTTCTCTTCGGGTCTGCTTCATCTGCCTTTCAGGTATAATTTGCCTTTGATATATAGTTTTGTGATTTAGACGAAACTTTAGTTTGCATTTTTTATGCTTGTGCTGTTTTTTTTTTCATAATTTTTTTCAATATGAAAGGGCACATGATATTGAAAAAATTCTTTACTACTTACTCTTCGCTGCCGAGTAAATATTCCTGATCATTAGATGATTGAAAAGTAGTGGGACTCTTTTGCTACTTGGTCATTTCAACAATTGTTATACCCACTCTGCAATGCGGAGTGAATAGCCATGACTCACTCCATGATGTTAATGGCAGGCTACCTAATATCTGGAATACTTTCTTGAGGAAAACTACCCTGGTCTAATTCTCTTTCTCCCTCTTTCTTGGAGATTTTTCTGCTGAGTATCTCATCTCCGTTGTGTACCAAGTTTACCCAAGCATTTTTTGTTACAAAATCGGACTTGGTTGATTATCACCTTTCAATTCACTTTTCGTTTGACAAATCAATACTTCGAGTTTTTTCTTCTATATTTTCGTTCTTGGAAGTTTTGGTTAAAATTAAACTAAACATTGTCACGAGTATGAAAATATTAGTTGTCACAGAAGTGTTGCCATGCTGATGTTGTGTGGTGTCATCCATCTCAAAACTTTTGAAAAAATTAAAGTTATCACAATACGTAAAAAACTTCATATATTCAGCGCCAATTATATATCCACTATTAATTCGGTATTACAAATGATGAATTAAACGTAGATAATTTTGATAGTGGACTGTTGTATAATATAGCTAAAGGATAGGAAAAAATAGGAGGTTGTTGTACTCTTGAATCAAGGTGACCACCTATCGCTGATGACTTTGAATTGCCACCGAAAATTTTAATATTGAGGAACTAATTTGATAAAAATTCACTCGGTTCAAAAAAGAATTCATCTAGAATTTTCAAATGATCTCTAAACACATTTTCTCATTACTTTGTTTATCTTTTATACATAAATTGCCTTATTTCAAATAATATCCTAAATAATAATTGTCAATGTGACAGAAACAATCCATCTTTCATTTTCTAACAGTTTTTCTTTTTCGGAAGTCATCTATGCTAAAGCTAATTAGTTTTTTCCCCAATTATTTCTTTTCATTTAATTAGTTATTCTTGAAATTACACAGTCGTAGGTGCAAATGGAATGGATGTCGTCGAATTCTACTACCGATATAAGGTGTAGCTTTTACTACTTCTGTTGGACCCGCTTGATTTATTTTGACTGATGGACAAAATGACCAAAAACATACTCGACACCAATTGTCTACAATTTCCCAACAATTTCATGATTAATCAATTTGAAAGATATCTATTTACACTTAACGAGCTAAAAAACTCATGCATAAATTAATATATTAAATTTATA
This sequence comes from Cinchona pubescens, assembly GCA_025175665.1. Taxonomy (NCBI): domain Eukaryota; kingdom Viridiplantae; phylum Streptophyta; class Magnoliopsida; order Gentianales; family Rubiaceae; genus Cinchona; species Cinchona pubescens. The sequence goes on from JANKKI010000475.1 coordinate 394,837, forward strand.
TAATGAAATAATGTAGTGAAATATTCATGATAACAATTGGTGTAATGTAACTTATAGTAATTAAACCAAATGAAGACAAAAAAATACGTGACAATATTTTTCAATTTTACAATACCTAAAATAAAAGTAAAAGATAAATAAAGAATATGATTGTAATGGATTTAAAATCATTATTTGATTATAAAACTCATTTTTGTCTCTTTTTTTTTTTTTTTTTGAAAATGGACTAAACTTTTTTCTCATAAAAATGACCGAATAAATTTATATAGAAATTAAGCATTACGATTTGCTACAATCCATAATTAGTTTGCATTTATTTCTCCTAATAACAGAAACACTTGATAGCTAGCTATGAATATAAAGTTAAAATTTTGAGTAGTTTTTTAAATTAATTAGTGATAGATAGAAAATAATAATAGTATAATGACACTTGTCATGATCTAACAGATTTTCATTCAAGGGAGTTTTAATTTAATATATAGTGTAGATGTTGCATAATTAGGCCCAACCTTAAAAAATTAATTTGAATATTAACCAAGTAAATATGAATATTATGAATCCAATCAAATTCATTTTCATGTTTTTGGCATATATTATCTCAGGAGGACATAAAAGCCATGAAAGATATAGGACTTGATACTTTCAGATTCTCCCTCTCGTGGCCGAGAATATTACCCAGTAAGAATCCATTTTCACCTCCAATCACAAGAAACGCTTTTGAATAAACCAATTTTGCATTAAAGTCACGTTTACTTGACCACAAACACACAATTATATTATTTTGTTTAGTTTCAATTGTCTAATTAATTAAGATATAAAATTCCTATATAATGTCAGATGGAAGAAGAACTAAAGGGTCAAATAATGAAGTGAATAAGACCGGGATAGACTTCCATAATACCGTCATTAAATTGAAAAATTCTTTGTTATTCATCTTCATTACACATCGAGTATTCTTGATCGTTGAATAATTAAAAAGTAGTAAAATTTTTATCATTTTTAATCATGTCAATAGCTGTTATACCCGTTCTGCATTACGGAGTAAATAATCAAAACTTAACAGGCTCCCGGAGAATGGTACTATATGTCTCTTTGTCAACAATTTTTAATTTTCTTTTTTGGGGAAATCTTTTCATCGAATAAATGTATAGAAATGCTTTCTTAATGAAAATTGTAATTACTTGTACCGAGGTATTGTGCCAGTGTGACTCTATTTCACTGGGATCTTCCTCGAGCGTTGGAAACCGAATACTTGATTTATTTTTTTTTTTTTTTGGCAGGAGCCCATCCAAAAGGGATGGAGCCCTCCAAAAATTGGGGTTCTTAAGCGAGAAATCTGTGCAAGTAAGATTGTTTTCATTCCTTAATTAACCTTTTTTGTTGGCATGTTAAACTAAGACTAGAAGTTTTTACGAAATTTAAAGTAAAAATTGTTATATTGGAAATCTGTGTAAGTAAAATTGTTTTCTAATAGTTATATTATATTAGGTGTTTAATTAGTTTATTCCAAGTTAGTATTTATTAGTTACTAGTGGATAAGGCGCATACAATGTGTGTGCTAATTAAAAAAAGTCTATATTAGAAAAAAGTAGAAATTATTGAAAGTTATATTATTTATGAATTTTTTTAATAGGTTAATTATTTATCTTTGATGAGTTTGTAATAAAAGATATGTTATGAGAGTAGTAACAGAAATGTATAAAAAGAAAGACACTAATGCTCTGCTTTTACTTTATATATAGTATAGATAAATATTAATTATTTTCTTCTTAATTATTAATTATTAGTCAAAATTATTACATATTATTCCAAGTTACTACTTATTATTCTTGTTTTTACTTATTATTCCAATTTACAACTTATTACTTAATTATCACTCCAAGTTCTTACTTTTTATTCCAAATTACAATTTATTACTTATAAGTCCAAGTTCATTGTATCGATGTAACTAGTTTTAACCCCGTTCGTTGAACGGAATAAACTATTGAGATGATAGCAAACATTTCAAATTTTAATATTATATCAAATATTCAAAGGAATTTTAATATTAAATAAATATTGATAAAAAAATTTTATACTCATTCCAATTTTGACGTACTCAAATTTTGATCGTGATGGTTAATATTATCAGTTTTATTTTAATATCTTCACGATAGGAAATTTCATGTATTTCTGTAGGAAATAAGTTAAAATTAAAAATAAAATTTTGAAAATTATTGAACATAATGTGGAAGGAAGAGTTACTTTTTTGTGTGGGTAAGACTTGTAATATAATAAAAGACCTAAATTTTAGAAGTGGTTGAAGGGATAGAAATATTAATAAATAGTTAAACCATTTGAACGATTAAAGATGGTTACGTAAGGAACAATTAAGATAACATATTGATCAAATTGTGAAAGCTCGAGATTGAAATTATTTTTGTTTTTTAAAGGGTAAATTATTATAAACCTTCATGTAATTTGGCCTCATGACTCTTGCCCCTCCCTTCCACCTGGCACGTGTTTTAAAATTATACCTTAAACTCTCCTGTCTTTTAGACTAAAACATAGACTAAAACATATAGCGAACAGAATTCATCTATATTGACCTAGTGTAACTTCCACGTGCTCTAAGTGCAAGTACTAAAGTGAAAAAGTCATTTCCACTATAAATATCTAACATTTAATGTCCAAAATGCCCTTATTCCTTCCTTGAACCTTTTGGGTCATTCATCAGTTATAAAAAAGATTTATTTAAGCTAAAAAAACTTGAAACTCGCAACCATGGCAGATTGGAGGAATAACAGGGGCGGCGCCGCCACAATCCGTTACGGGTAAAATTGTTCCGAACTCAGATCAAGATCAATGTAGTGGTGGTGGACCTTGGGTAGTGCTGGTGGATCTTGGGTCAAGAGATCCAAAGTAAAAATGGGTTGAGGTTATATATGTAATTTTGGTGTAATCCGCTAATTTGGATGATTCTATCAATTCTACCATTCAGTCGAAAGTAAATGGGGGTTTAAGGTATTACCCTTTTTAGATGAAATACTGCATTACAAAATTTATGACCTCGGTGAAAAATAACTTGAATTAAGAAATAAGGTTGGCTGAGTTGATATTTTGAATATTTTTTATTGTATTACACCTCTTTAATGAGCATACAAATTGGTTTCACATTTACATTCATAGTATAAAACATGAATTGTCCTAGTTCAAATATTTATTTAATGAATTGTCCTAATTCAAATATTTATTTAATGAATAATACTCATGCTTTATAAATGAAATAATACTCATCTTCCAATGAAACCATTGTCGAATGACTTTATGTCAAAGTCATTGATAAATATGGTAGATAAATACACTTTGACACTACGTAACTTGCAAAACTTAACATCCGATGTCATAAATAATTAAATTGTTTTCAAGCTCAAAACATGTACAAAAAAAGTTTATCAAGGCCAAAATTATTTTAACTTTGTTCATTTCATCTAATAAAATATGGAGATTCCTAAAAATATTTTGTCAACCCTAGGTTCTGTCCTAGTTATGTAATATCTTAGTTAAAAAAATATACTTCGTCATTTTATAGATTAGATGCATACTTCTCGATATAGACATGAAATTAATTATCCTCGAAAAAAAAAATCTAATGTTAGATTTATAAAATAATTAGTCATACCAAGTAATAAAGCAACATTGCACATTCAAATAAATGAAACAAAAGAATACACTTAACAATGAAAAATATAAAGAACATGTATTACATAAGGTTAAACATATACTGCATAAGATTAGAGTTACTTTAATCAGCTCGAAAATGGAAGGAAGGCAAGGGGGACATTGCATTCTAGTACAAACAACGCCAAAGGGATGAGAAAAAAAAGTATTTTGACAAATCCAAAATGCAACTAAAAATTGAAGCTGAATAACTAAAAAATCAATACAAAAGTTTCAGCAAAAGTGCAAGAATATGAAACAATAAAAAAAAAAAAAAAAATTGTAATGTTCTCTGGAATTAATCAATACTTCCAAATTAGAAAAAGCGATAACTACAAAAAAACTCTCAAATTCTATAAAATCACTAAAATAATAATAATCATTCAATAAATTTACAAATTTTACTAAAGAGCTCCAATAACTTACAATAACACAAACACTTGGTAATAATTTTCTAATTAAAAACCATCAAAATAATCAAGAATTCCTTAATATAAACCTATTAAAACCACAATGCCTTAGGTGTCAAGTTACCATTGATTAGTTAATTGAGGTATGAATATTGGTCCATGGGCTACTAACATATAATTATAGTCCATTGTTTTTAAAAACTTTAGAACATCTGCCTTGCTATTTTGGTGGGTCTATTTCTCTTTAGATCTTTCTCATATATATTGAGTTTTAACTGCTTATATTCAAGAAATAAAAAATTATTTTGTTTGCTGCCTTGAATTTTTTATCCTCTTTTGTGCGGCTACTATCTTTCTTTTCCTTCGTTAGCTGTCCTGTTGTACCTCTTTGCTTGTTATTCTTGTGGGATTTGTTTATTTTGGTGGTTTTAGATCCCACACTTAAACCTACAATATCGAACTAAATCATTCAGTAGATGAATAAATACTCAAAACAATCCAAATTTTAAACCAATGATAATGTTAAAAAGCTAAACCCTGCAATTTATTATTCAAATAGGAACTTTAACACCTAAAGAACAATTTTTTACATCAACAAATTAAAAAGCAATCACTCAAGTATGGAAATTCTTGAAAAACATAAAAAATCAAAAGAACATAAAATTTACCTGTTGAATTTTATTTAGAAAAGTTCCTCTGATAACCTAAGCACCGGATAGTAATTTGCTAATAATGCTACAACTCTAACAGTGACAATCACAAACGCATAAATAGATAGATTAGATAGGGATGAGTTTTTAAATTAAATTTGAAATTTGAAAAAGGTTAGATAGATATAATCTTCTACATTAAATTTAAAATTGGAAAAAGATTTAAATAGATATAATCTTCTGTAAAAGTATCAGAGATTGTGGGAAAGGATAGAGGAAAGAGAATAGAATAATGAAAGAGAAAATTGAGGGAGGGTTTTAGAGAGTAAGTGTATGTTATGTTCTAATTAAATTGTGACAAATAAGAAAGAAATTATGATTGTAGATAAGTATTAAGTTTCGACTTTATTACATTTAGGGAAAATCGCCAAAATGGTCCTTAAACTTTTTTACTTTAGCCAAAATAGTCCCTCAACTTTTTTTGTAGCCAGAATGGTCCTCCAACTTTTTTTTTTTAGCCAAGATAGTACTTTCATGTGAAATTTATAAAAAAAAAAAAAAATTTATGGTGACTAAACCATAAAAGGACTTTTTTGGCTAAAAAATAAAAGTTAAAGGACTATTCTGGCTAAAAAATAAAAGTTAAAGGACTATTTTGGCTAAAAAAAAAGTTGGAGGACCATTCTGGCTACAAAAAAAGTTGAGGGACTATTTTGGCTAAAGTAAAAAAATTGAGGGACTATTTTGGCGATTTTCCCTTACATTTATATATGATGCTATGTACTTACGGATAGATAGATATATCGTATATGTAATATGACTAAAAGTGCTATACTAATACTTCCATATATTAATAATTACATCACTAAAGAGAGATGTGGGAGATTTCGAACTGAGTACAATGAATCAGTTCATGACGCTTACCAATTAATTAATCCACCACTTACTAATTAATTGTTCGAAATCATCTACAGGGCAGATTTTATGGACTATGCGGATCTTTGGTTCAGAGAATTTGGAGACAGAGTGAAGCACTGGATGACATTCAACGAGACATGGAGCTACAGTTTGTTTGGGTGGTAGGCACTTTTGCTCCAGGCCGAGGTAGTACTGATGAAGAGCAAAGGAGAGCCATGGCTGCAGGGCAGATGTAAGAATTGTACTTTAAGAGAGCAAGACTTAATAGTCATATAATTATTAAAATTAATTCATATTTTTTTCAAAAATTTAGAAGAACAAAATATAAATTTTATAAGAATACAAATTAAATTTTCAAAATTTTAAAAAATAAAATTTATAATTTCTAAAATTTTAGGGCCACCGCCCCCTAAATCCGCCCCTGCACGGTGGAAGTCCTTCCATCAAGTCTCGGAAAGTCGAGGCAAGCATTTGTACTTAGTCGTACACCAAGAACTAGCTGGAGACCCAACCACTCAACCATATCTCGTGACACAGCACCAGCTTCTAAGCAGTGTTTTGAAAGCCGGACCGGACCGGCTGGTTCGACCGGTAGGACCGTAAACCGGAAGAACCACCAGTCCAGTCCAACTACCTATCCGGTCTATCCAAAAATCGGACAGAACCGGTAAAAAATTGAAAACTGGTAAAAATCGGGAACCGGTAAAAAATCGATTTTTTAAATTTTAGAATAAAAAATGATTTAAATAAAGAAAAAAATAAAGAAATCGTGAAAATAAACTCCAAAATAGCAAAACATTGAACACACCAAAGACTAAACTATTAAATTATTATTATTTTCATCTTTTTTATACTTATTTTTGTATAAATTTCATCTTCTAAGCAGTGTTTTGAAAGCCGGACTAAAAGAGCAAGTTTAATTAAATGTTTTAGATTTTCTTTGCGAAATTACCCTTACTATATAATTTAATAACTACATCAATTATTTAACCTGAATATCTTTTTTGTACCATTACTAAGGCTATTTATGTAAAATGTACCTAAACAAAGAAAAAATAAATATAACTAAATTTTAGCGTTCATAATAGGACTTAAATTTAATTAAAATAAATTTTCTTTTACAATAGAACCACTTAATTGAAAAAAAATCTTTTTATGACTCACCAAACACGATATTCCATTGATCTTTTTTTCCTTATTATTGTTACAATTAAAATAAAATAGACATTTTATATAAACAATAATAATCCAATTATTCTAAAAAATTTAAATATATGGTCATGATTGTCACACAAATCAAACAATTCATGCACATAACAATTACTACATTAATTCTAGTGAAATAGTTCGTGCAAAATCTTCTAATGATTTGGACAATATGACCTCAAACAAAATGATTTTCAATAGAAATAAAGTATTAAAAAGTGAGCTATTATACTAAGAAAGAAAGCATCCATTATTAAAATAAAAAATAAAAAAATACTATATAAAATTTCACTCATAAATTTTTTTTTTTAAAACGTTATTGCTGAATATTCATGATTGTAATATAAAAGAACCAGTATCAACACAAGGCAAAACATGTATAAGTCTCGTAAGGTCTGTTCATTAAAATGGAATTCAAAAACAATATAAATTGTATCTAATACTCTTCTACTCTTTTTTAAGACTGCAAGAATCATATCAAAAATAATAATGATAAGCTGATCAAATAATTTTTCAATTTTTGAGAAGGAATAGTGGAAAGAGAAAAGATTTTAATGCTTAGAAGATGTAATGGGTATAGTGGGCTATGAAAAGGGTAAATTAGTCATTGATGCCTTACACACCTAGTTATAAATTAATAAAACACCTAAATCTTACTACTAACTAAATGGCATCCCACAAGTATACGGTTGTCAACTAGTAGTAAAGGGAAGTAGGGATCGTTCCCACAAGAATTGTTTGAAGGCAATTACCAAAATTTATGGGTACTTGTGTAGTTAAGCAAAATCAAGCGATGGATGATAGAACTATTCAAATAAAAATCATAAGTTAAATGAAAGCGTTAAAAACTTAAATTAAAGCTAGATTAGCTAAAAAGTAAATAAGTGAAAATAACTAATTACGAAATTAAGAAACTAATTAATCTATTCTAGTAAAAGCAAGTAAAGGAAAGCACTTAATTCTAACCTAAATTAACCAAATCAAAACTAAAATTAAAAGCAAGCAAATCACCCAACTAAAAGGACTACAAATGAGAAACCTTGAATATTAAAAGCAATCATTTCTAAACTATAAATTGGAAAGAATTAAACTAGAAATCTAAATATTTTTGGATTTTTGATAGAAATAGAGAAAGCTCACTAAGGATTAACTAGGAATTAATGCAAGAAATTGAAAATTCTAACAAGAAATGCAAGAAATTATCATGAACCCTAATTTACCCAAGAAACCCTAAATTGCAAGTAAATAAAATTCTTACTAAATTAGGCAAGAAACCGAATAAAATTATATCTACGCGAAACTTGTGATTAACCTACTACGATTATCTAGCATGATCAAAATTTGAACTTGACAAGAAATTAAAAGAAGATCTAGGAGAAAATTAAAGAGAAATTTCTATTAAAGAAGCAAACTTGGAGTTCAAGTTATCCTAAACTATCTAAAAACTAACTAAAACTATCTACTCCTTCTTTATTTTTCTAATTGTACTTAGCTTAAATAGTGCAGCATTACACAAGGCAAAATTATGAGTTTTTGGTTGAAAGTTTACAAAATTGCCCTTACAACTTGACTCTTAACGAGTCGAGATCACGGTCTGGAACATTTGAGATCGCAATCTTAACTCTAATACAGTAAAACCATTTCCCGAGTCGAGATCGCGATCTCGACTCTCCTCCCAACATTCTTCATTTCATCCATTTTTGCAATATGGTCCCTTGAGCTTTGTTCCTTCCAGCTTCCAACCCTTAATTTTTAACCTGCATAATATTAACACCATTAAGCACTTAATTAAACTAAAATTTTAATAAAAACTTATCAAATTTAACAAGAACGGAAGTACATACAAACACATATGAAAGAAATTAACTAAAGTCTTCAATTACTTACCTAAAATTCGGGATTTAAGCTATCAAAATGCTATAATTTAGAGGAAACTAACTCTAGTTTACTAGGGTTATCACACCCCCAAACTTGGCATTTTGCTAGTCCCGAGCAAAACAAAGATTAACATTAAACCAAACCTACTAACATTCAAACATATAAACACCTCCAAAGTTAACGCGGCACTTGATGAATCATGGATGTACTTAGAACAATTAAGCAATCCCTCGAGAAATGTTCAACACTACGTGATATGTGAAGTATATGAGTAAATCAATCCAAAATTATAATTTTGTTTTACATAGAAGCACACATTCATTCACTGCACAAGATTTCACATCACCAAGCATTACCATTCTCGAAAAGAGTTACCAAAAGTTTTAGTTCTTTTCATTTGAAACATCATTACTTCTCAAATCACAAATATTATGAAGTTAATCAACTCTCTCGACTAGGCATCATTGAAAAAAATAGAAGTTCAATTAGGAATCAATTTAAATGCAATTTTCACACATTTCGAGAATAAACCTCTAACAAGGAATAAGTAATATGAGATTAATGATAAGTATTACAAACATTTACTCCTTAACTTATTGGTCTATTAAAACTCAATTCCTAATGGCTTAATTCGGAAAAACAACATGAGTACATGTCGGAATCCCGTACTCGCCTTATTACTACTCTAATGGCTTATTTCGGAGAAACAACATGGGTACATTTCGGAATCCCGTACTCGCCTTATTCCTATTTTTTTTCGGCCCTAAACCAAAAAAAATGAGTGAAATATACCAGAAATTAATCTTGAATATCAATTATTCACAAATTAGAAGAAAATTCCCTATGCAAACACACGAAATGTCCCAAAATTCCTTCTACTTCATTTAACTCATTTCTTTCCAAAAGATAGTTCATCAACTACATAACATAAGTGATTTTATAATAAACAACAATTCAAATAAATTTTCCTAAATTTAATTTCAGCACTTCTTTTGAAAAATAGTAATGCTTAGTTTATTAATTCTTTATGTTCCAAATGAACTACTCACTCACACAAGAATTCGTGAAATGAATCAATCATATACTTCAATCACAAAGCATTGAACATCAAAAATTTATCATCATTGAGTACCTAATTGATCAATTTTCCATCCATTAAACATCAAGTGGCAATGATATGTATAAAATAACCATTCCCAACACAAAGAAATAGACACTCCCAAACTTGTCTCTTTTATTAAAGAAATAGACACTCCCAAACTTGTCTCGTTTATTCTAATTGATGAATAAATCATCCTTCCACTCACCCAAAATTAAACATCAAGACATAACCACAAATAACAAAAACTACTTAAACTATGTCCTACTTTTAAGCCTAGAATTAAAATTGAGTAAAAATGTCAAGAGCAACCGTGCCATGCATCTCACCAATTAAGCTTCACATACATTACTATCAAATTCAATCTATCAACAAATGCAGAAATGGCATCAGCTTAGGGCCCTTAGCCATACTACTTTTATTTGACAATAATCATAACCAAAGCTACGCCAAGTGTCTACCAAAAAATTCACAAAAATTCAATTCATGAAACATCAAAATAATTAGCCACTTGGTGTCAGCTTAAGGCCATTAGCCAAATTACTAAAAAGGAAAATCAAATTACTTCCAAATTAAAAGACTAAAAATAAAATAAATTCATGGTTGAAGTGATTTTGAATTTTTTTTTCTTTGAGACCGTTATCTCGCTTTTCCAGATCGCGATTTCAACTCTTTAGGCGAGATCGCGATCTCAACTCGGCATGGAAAATGCCTTTGCAAAAGTTTGGAGTTGAGACCGCGATCTCAACCCAAATGTCCATTCTACCCTCCAAAAGTTTGAGTTTTTTCTGCAAAGTGAATTTTCACACTTAGCCGAAATTGTTTCACTCTTTGAGATCGCGGTCTCAAGCTCAATTTCTGCAAAGTGAATTTTCACACTTAGCACCAACTTCGAAATTGGTTCACTCTTGACCACTTTTCTCCTTTGCAAGGGTACACCTAGAAACAAATAAGAGACAAGTTAGGATGACAATTTTTACTCATTTTTTAGCACTATTTATTTAACTCAAAAACTCAACTTTTTTTTTTTTAAAACAAAAATTCTAACCTAATTCAAACCAATTTACTCAAAATCAAGCCAATTTAAAAAAATCACCTAAAAGAAAGCAATAACAACTAAATTAAAGACTTGGGTTGCCTCCCAAGAAGCGCTATTTTATAGTCACTAGCTTGACTATGGCATGACCCTCATTCTTGTGTTAATCGGACGATTTCTCGTCCACCTTCAATGATTCCTCCAAAGTAGGGTTTAAGCCAATGTCCATTGACCTTGAAAGCTCCCTCTTTCCCCTTTATCTCCACCGTTCCATGAGAAAAGGTTTGGATCACTTCAAAGGGACCACTCCATCTTGACGTAAGCTTTTTCGAAAATAACTTGAGTCTTAAATTATAAAGGAGCAAGCCAAATCACCGACTTTAAATTCCTTCCTTTGGATATGCTTATCATGCCATGCATTTGTCTTCTCCTTATAGATTAAAGAATTTTCAAATGCCTCCCTCCAGAATTCATCCAACTCATTCAAATCAAGCATCCTTTTTTCATATGCCTCCTTCAACTCAAAATTCAAGTTCTTTATGGCCCAATATGCCCTATGTTCAAATTTCACCGGCAAGTGACACGTTTTTCCATACACAATACCGTACAAAGACATGCCTATGGGAATTTTAAATGTTGTACGATAAGCCCACAAAGTGTCATCTAACTTCAATGCCCAATCTTTCCTAGCATTATTCACCATTTTCTCTAGGATTCTCTTCAATTCTCGGTTTGACACCTCCACTTGACCCGATGTTTGTGGGTGATAAGTTAAAGGAACCTTGTGTTTCACCCCATATTTTGTCATTAATGCCTCAAATTGAGAATTCTTGAAATGTGGTCCCCCATCACTAATGATAGCCCGAGGAACTCCAAACCGTGAAAAGATATTCTTGCGAAAGAATTTAGTAACCACCTTGGCTTCATTGGTTGGAGTAGCAATTGCTTCGACCCATTTCGACACATAGTCCACCGCAATCAAAATGTACTTATTAAAGTATGAGACCGAAAAAGGTCCCATGAAATCAATCCCTCATGCATCAAATACCTAATGCCATGAAGGGACATTTCATGTTTCCTTGAAATATTACCCACTCTTTGACATTCGTCACATTTGAGCACAAAATTCCGGGAATCCTTGAACCTATGGCCAATATAAACCACTTAGCAAGACCTTGAAAGCCGTCCGTTGAGCTCCATGGTGCCCCCCAAACGGAGATGAATGACAATGTCTTAATATATTGGATACTTCACATTCCGGAGCACATCTCCTTAGGACTTGATCATTGCACTTTCGGAACAATTACAGTTCTTCCCAAAAATAATGTTTAAGTTCCACAAAGAATTTCCTCCTCTCATTTATGTTTAGCATCTCAAGAGATTGGTATTATCCTTACGATAAGATAATTCGCAATATCTGCATACCATAGACTCACCTCCTTCACCTCAAACAACTTCTCAATTGGTGATTCTTCATTGATTATCCCTCCTTCAAGATTGACAAGTCTAGATGCCTCTCGGCTACCATGTTTTCCACACCTTTTTTGTAGACCACCTCCCAATCAAACTCCTGCAACAAAGTATCCATCTCAATAAATGTGGCTTGGCATCTTGCTTAGAAAACAAATACTTTAATGCGGAGTGATCAGTATGAATAATTACCTTTGATTCAATCAAATATGATTTAAACTTATCAAATGCAAAAACTATAGCAAGTAGTTCTTTCTCTGTTGTTGAATAATTAATTTGTGGATCATTTAAGATCCTACTAGCATAGTAAATGACATGCAACATCTTGTTCACTTTTTGACATAGCACGACACCTATTGCATAGTCACTAGCATCACACATGAGCTCAAAAGGAAGAGAGCAATTTGGTGCATGAAAAATTACAATAACTGGTGCAATCACTAGAGCGTGTTTTAAGTCATTGAATGCTTTCAAACAAGAATCATCCAAATGAAATGGACAATCTTTTTGAAGTAAGAAGCACAATGGTCTAGCAATATGAGAGAAATTCCTAATGAATCTTTTATAAAAACCCACATGACCTAAGAAACTTCTTACCCTTTAATATTGATCGGAGGAGGTAACTTTTCAATTACCTCTACCTTTTTCCTATCAACTTCTATTCCCTTTGATGAGACCTTGTGACCCAAAACGATTCTTTCTCTCACCATGAAATGACATTTTTCCCAATTGAGAACTAAATTAGTTTTCACACACCTCTTTAACACCTTGGACAAGTTTGCAAGACAATTATCAAATGAGCCACCAAAGACACTAAAGTCATCCATGAAAATCTCTATGCTCTTTTCAACCACATCATGAAAAATAGCAAACATACAACATTGAAATGTACTTGGAGCATTGCAAAATCCAAAAGGCATTCTCCTATATGCAAAGGTACCAAATGGGCATGTAAAAGTTATTTTATCTTGGTATTCCAGAGAAATGACAATTTGAAGGCATCCGGAAAAACCATCAAGAAAATAGTAATATGCAAAATCGGCCAACCTCTCAAGCATTTGATCAATAAAAGGCAAGGGAAAATGATCCTTTCGGGTGGCTTCATTCAACTTTCAAAAATCAATGCACATTCGCCAACCCGTAACCAATCTAGAAGGGAGGAGCTCATTGGTTTTACTTATGATTACGACAATACCACTCTTTTTGGGAATGATTTGAGTAGGGCTAACCCACTCACTATCGCTAATAGGGTAAATAACACCAGCTTTCAAAAGTTTAAGAACCTCCTTCCTCACAATCTCTTTTAAAGTAGGATTCAATCTTCTTTGAGGTTGCCTTACCGATTTATTCCTTTCATTCATCAAAATTTTATGCATGCATATGGAAGGGCTTATTCCCTTTATATCATCAATAGACCAAGCAAAGGCATTTTTATTCCTTTTAAGCACCACAATCAATCTTTTAAGTTGCTCATTTGTCAAAGATGCATTCACAATCACCGGATATGTCTCATTTTTGCCAAGATATGCATACATTAAGTGTGTAGGAAGGAGTTTTAGCTCCAAATTGGGGGGTTCATTAGTCGGAGACCCCCTTTTACCTTCTTCTTGATTCTCTTCATCTTTCTTTCACAATAAGTTCTCATCCTCCAAGTGATTCACATCTTTCATTCCTTCTTGATCATCTTGATTTGGCGCTTTGACTCCAAGACCTCTTCCTCCATTAAGAAATTCTCCATTGCATTCCTACAACAATCATCGATTAAGTCATCCACCACATTTATATTCATGACATCTTCAAAAATTGAAGGAAGCTTTAATGAATTAAAAACATTAAATGTAACAATTTTATCATTTATTCAAAATTCCAACTTCCCTTCTTGAACATCAATAAGTGCACAGCCAGTAGCAAGGAAAGGTCTCCCAAGATATGATTGGCATCTCTTCATCCTCTTCCATATCAAGCACAATGAAATTGGCTGGAAGATAAAGTTTGTCAATTTTCACAATCACATCTTCAATGATCCCCTTTGGAAACTTTATACTTTGATCCGCAAGTTGCAATGAGACACTTGTTGGCTTCAATTGACCTCCATTTAGCTTCTTGAATACTCCAAAAAGCATGAGATTTATTGAAGCTCCCAAGTCACATAATGCTCTTCCAAATTGCAAACCCCCAATCTTGGTATAGAAAATGAACCGGAATCTTTGAGCTTTGGTGGCAACTTCTTTGTAAGTAGTGCACTACAATGCTCTGTTAAGCACAAAATTTCATCGCCATGCAATTTTCTTTTTGAAGTAAGGACCTGTTTCATGAATTTGGCATAGGTAGGCATGTTCTCAAGTGCCTCCATAAAGGGGATGTTGATTTTAAACATTTTGAAAATCTCTAGAAATTTCTTGAATTTCTATGCCTTTTCTTCATCCCTTTGACCTTTGAGGAAATGGCACATTAACATGTTTTGGCTCATGATGCTTAGGATCCTTGCCTTCATTGCTTTGTGAATTGGGCATAATAGACTCATTTATCATTTTGTCTTGCCCATTTGAAGACTCCCATTTTTCTTTATCTTCATCCTCAACCCCTTCTTGTTCTCCATTTTTCATTGAATTTCTCCCAACTCTTTCTTCCAACTCTTTACCACTCCTAAGGGTAATAGCCTTGCATTGCTCCTTAGGGTTTGGAATGGTGTCACTTAGAAGCACTCCTAACGGCCTCTCATAGTTCAACCTTACCAATTGTCCAACTTGAATCTCTAAATTCTTTGTCGAAGCCTTCAAATTCTCGTAATCTCTTTTATGCTCTTTCGCTTTCCTATCCAATTCTCTTCTCAAATACTCGACTTCTCTTTTCCAACATTCTTCACCCAAATTCTCTCTAGGAGCATATTGATCATGATACATGGGTTGGGATGAATTTGCGTAATAGAAAGCTCAACAAATGTTAAAGAAGTCTTTGTTGTTGGTTTTGAAACGAAGGATTACGAAAATTTTGATATGAGTTGGGTTGGACATTTCTTTGATGTGGCAGTTGATAAGGTCTAGATGAGGAATTCGGAGCTTGAGTGTGTTGGGCATTTTGAGGTAGGGGATTTGGTTGGTAAGGAGGATTGGATTGGTTGTTGGTGTTACTCCATGAGAAATTTGGGTGATTCCTACAAGAAGGATTGTAAATGTTCCTATAAGCTCCGGATTGGTTCCTTGGAAATGAAGATTGATTAGCCACATAATTGATTTGCTCATTAGCTCCATATGGCATCTCACAATTCCCATTGGCATGGCCGCCTCCACAAAAATCACATGTCATGCCAATGGGAATTGTGAGATGCCATATGAATTGGAGAAGAAGTCATAGCATTTACACTACTAGGTTTCACCAGATTCTCCAACGCTTTTTCCATGTTGTTCATCACACTCATGAACATGCTTTGTTGAGCCAAAAGGGCATCTTACTGCATGTTTAGATTCAACGCTCCACTACTTGCATTGGCTTGATTAGCTTGGTGTTGAACCACCGGTGGAGTTATGGGTCCATGATGGTAGTGGTTGTCTGCCATCCTATTCACCAACTCTTGAGCTTCTTTCGGAGTCTTGTATGAGATAGAGCTGTCAGCAGAGGCATCTACAATGAATTTTGTCTCTTGAAGTAAACCATTATAAAAGGTTTGGACTTGAAGCCACAAAGGAATGGCGTGATGAGGGCATTTTCTTAGAAACTCTTTAAATTTTTCCCAAGCTTTCCCTAGGCTTTCACCAACATCTTGTTTGAACGATGTAATCTCATTTCTTAATTTAGCGGTTCTTGCGGGTGGGAAGTACTTTGCCAAGAACTCTCGAGCAATTTGGTTCCAAGTGGTGAATGTTCCTTGGGCGTGGGATTGCAACCATGACTTTGCCCTATCACGAAAAGAAAAAGGAAACACCCTCATTCCCACACAATCCGGGTGTACTCCATTAAATTTAAATGAGTCCTAGACTTCTTCAAAATTCATGAGGTATGTGCAGGGATCTTCATTTGGTCCACCTCCGAACATGGCATGGGCTTGGAGCATTTGGATTAGGGAGGGCTTGATTTCGAAATTGTTGGCCTACACGGGCATCAGTGCAATGCTTGAGGTCGCCCCATCAAAATTAGGTAAAGCATACTCCCTCAGTGGCCTTCCATTCCCATTCATGCCATTTCCATTCCTATAGCCACCAATTCCATTATTTCCAACTACCTCTTCTTCTTCATTTTCCATGTTCACATTCCCTTGATAAGCATTAGCATTTGCCATTTCTATCCTTATCTTGCTCTTGTTGTACCTTTCTCAATCTTCTAAGTTCTCTTAGCTCTTTCTCCCTTTCCTTGTCTAAGCAAATGAATGGCTCTTGAACTCCTCTTACCATGCACCACACAACCAAGGCAAATAGTCTATTGAAATTTCAAGTCAATCCCACAAAATATCCAACAAACATAATTTAATTTAATTCAAAAAATTAACAACTAAACTAAACTAAACTAAAGTGCTTAATCTACACGACCCGTAAAGCGCTTGATATTGCCAAAAACTGAAGACAATCCCCGGCAACGGTGCCAAAAACTTGATGCCTTACACACCTAGTTATAAATTAATAAAACACCTAAATACTACTACTAACTAGATGGCATCCCGCATGTATGCGGTTGTCAACTAGTAGTAAAGGGAAGTAGGGATCGTTCCCACAAGGATTGTTGGAAGGCAATTACCAAGATTTATGGGTACTTGTGTAGTTAAGAAAAATCAAGCAATGGAAGGTAGAACTATTCTAATAAAAACCATAATTAAATGAAAGCTTTAAAAACTTAAATTAAAGCTAGATTAACTAAAAAGTAAATAAGTGAAAATAACTAATTACGTAATTAAGAAACTAATTAATCTATTCTAGTAAAAGAAAGTAAAGGAAGCACTTAATTCTAACCTAAATTAACCAAATCAAGACTAAAATTATGAAAGCAAGCAAATCACCCAACTAAAAGGACTACAAATGAGAAACCTTGAATATTAAAAGCAATCATTTCAAAACTATAAATTGGAAAAAATTAACTAGAAATCTAAATATTTTTGGATTTTTTATAGAAATAAAGAAAGCCCACTAAGGATTAACTAGGAATTAATGCAAGAAATTGAAAATTCTAACAATAAATGCAATAAATTATCAAGAACCCTAATTTACCCAAGAAACCCTAAATTGCAAGTTAAGAAATTCTTACTAAATTAGACAAGAAAGCGAATAAAAATTATATCTACGCGAAACTTGCAATTAACCCACTACGATTATCTAATCAAAATTTGAACTTGACAAGAAATTAAAAGAAGATCTAAGAGAAAATTAAAGAGAAATTTCTATTAAAGAAGTAAACTTGGAGTTCAAGCTATCTTAAACTATCTAAAAACTAACTAAAACTATCTACTCCTTCTTTCTTTTTCTAATTCTACTTAGCTTAAATAGTAAGTTGCATTACACAAGGCAAAATTAGGAGTTTTTGGCTGGAAGTTTACAAAATTGCCCTTATAACTTGACTCTCAGCGAGTCGAGATCGCGGTCTGGAACATTTGAGATCGCGATCTTGACTCTAATACAGTAGGACCATTTCCTGAGTCGAGATCGCGGTTTTGAACTGTCGAGATCGCGATCTCGACTCTCTTCCTAACATTCTTCCTTTCATCCATTTTTGTAATCTGGTCCCTTGAGCTTTGTTCCTTCCAGCTTCCAACCCTTAATTTTTAACCTGCATAATATTAACACCATTAAGCACTTAATTAAACTAAAATTTTAATAAAAACTTATCAAATTTAACAAGAACGGAAATACAAACACATATGAAAGAAATTAACTAAAGTCTTCAATTACTTACCTAAAATTCGGGATTTAAACTATCAAAATGCTATAATTTATAGGAAAATAAATCTAGTTTACTAGAGTTATCAGTCATAGAAAAATATTGTAGTTTAAATGATAATATTTCAGTATTTTTAGTTATTAAAAAAGTATAGGGGTGTGTAAAAAGTTTTTAGGGGTATGGAGATATCATTTGCCTTTTGATAACAATATGAAAGAACATTTTTTAGATAAATTTAACAATTAAACAACAATTATTCCATTGTGACTCTTTCCAATAAAAGAGATAAATCGTTTAAAATTTTGATTCCTAATAAACTATTTATGAAAATATTTTGGACATCTAAAGTAAAATAAAAAAATTTGAGAAAGAATTCTTATGTTGAAACTATTTGGACTGCACGGTATAAAATAATGGAATGAAAAAGTGGCCATGGAGAAAAACCAAAAAAAGAGGAAAAAAGTAGTTGTAACATTCTTACAAAATTAAAAAAAAAAAAAAAGAAGAAGAAGAGATTTAGCTACTGATATTGAAAGGAGTTGAAATAATTTTAATAAATTGAGGTAATTTCATGCACTCTAATCTTTTTATTTTAGTTAAGTTATTGTTCAATTGTTATACATGATCTGCTGCTTGACTTTCCATTTGCTCTATGAAATTTGATTTATTTGAAAAGAAAACCACAATCAAGTACCTAAAGTTAATTTAATCTAATTTTAAATTATTAGACTAATTATTATTATCATTGTCAGGAAGATTTTGAATTATTATTAGACTAATTTCATTATCATTGTTATAAGATTTGTATAAAAAAGACATGTAGATTTCACATTTGAGCTGAATCTAATCTTTGTGCTCAAAAGAGATTACCTTTACACAAGTTTCAATATGGTTTAGAGCTAGGACAATCTATTCCCTAGATGATATTGAAATATCTAATACCTTTCTCAAAACTACATAAGGTAATCAATTAAGTTATTTATGGGGATCTATTGAACTATGAATTGACAAAGTCACAATTTTCAATTTTCATAATATAGCTTAGTATGTTATGGGATGGGTTACTATTTTCTTATTTAGATTAGGACATGGTAAATTACATCGTTTTGTGAAAAAAAAAATGCTTCCTACTGAACGAATATTATTTGAAGATAATATAATTGTGTGAAAAGATAGCTATGGTATATGACCAACTTGTAATATATCTCAAGTTTTTAAGGCAAAGTTCTTTAAAAATAACCAATTCGATAGTTGTTTGTCCAATTTTAACATATAGTTAGTTGTATCTCAACTTTAAATGATCATGGAACAAATGTCTCTTCCCTAAATGAATTATTATAGTGATCACAATTAGTTGATTTAAAAGAAAACAGAGGCAAATGGATGATGGAAAAAAAGAATATCAAATCAAGATATACAATCAGGAAAAACTTATAATAGTTAAAAAAAATTAACTAATATTAGTCACCAAAAAATGCCTTAATAATAGTTGAACAAACATAGGTGGTTATATATTCGGAAAAATTTGGAGAGACATACAGCCTTACCTTGCGTAGATTTTATTAAATCTATTTGATTAAAGTAATATTTTGATTTTTTTTTTTAAAAAAAAAAAAAACATATTGGAGGTACTACTTGAGACTAACCACAAATCATACAAATTATTAGAGCTAGTGGATTGCTCCATGACAGTCATCATAAGTGTCTCTAACCTTGCATCCTTTTCTCCTTTGGTTGGTGATGGTTGAGTGTAGTCATATGCATATTGGGGCTCTCTTGGTTCATATAAAGGCTCTTGGTATGTAAGAAAAAAATAAGGGTATTCTTGATAGTTTGAAAAAGAATTTAGATGGTTGACGCATCCCATTTGATAATCATAGAAAACATGCTCATTGGACACCTTCATAATCACAAGGATCATTATATCCATAGTATGATTGATTCTAACTCATGTCTTGCATATTCTTATAAGACCGACACAGAGTAACACACAAAAATAAGTACTAACACAAAAAGGAAAAACGAGAGAGTTTAGACTAATAGCTAACCTAAATTGTCCGTTAAAAAGAGAACTTTTTTTTTTTTCAATAAAAGAGACACAAACCACAAAAGGAGAAAATTATTTTGATTTTTCTAAATATTAAAACTAAGAATATATAAATAAATTACAATTTACACTCCAAAATAATATTCTAGCCAAATTATACCAATAGTTCTAAAGATCCAATCCCCGATAACAGTACCAAAAACTTAATCCGCGAAATATGTTGTTAAACAATTTATAATACTCTAATACTACTATTAACTAAATAACACACCGCTAATGTACGTGATCAAATTTATGAAGAGGAAGTAGAGGTCGAACATACAATGATTGGTTTAGCAAGTACAAGTTCTTTAGCTTAAATGCTACTTGAAGAATGATTATAAAAGAGATTTAATTAAAATTAATCTAAAGACTAAAACTAGAGAAAGCGAGTAAGCTACTCTACTCATTAATTTACAAAAATAATTAAAGGAAGCATTAGATTGAAGGGATAGATAAACAATTAGAAAACCTAGAAAGCATTCAATTAATCATCAAAATAAGTAAATAAACAAAATTCAAGAATGTTTGGAGCATGGAAAATAATAAAAGACCAATGAAACTAGAATTAATTCTTTATAGCATAATAGAGATCCAGTAAGGTTTAAGAATGCTCCTTTAATGAAAAATCACAAGTTTTAGTCCAAGGTTATCTTTGAACATTCTCTTCAACTCTTCTTAAAAAATAAAGAAAACACTAATCTAATCTTGCACCCCCCCCCCCCAAGGGAAGCTGAAAGAGAAAATTTTTTAAGGTCCTTCAAACCCTCATTTATAGGTTGTAAGAATTACAAAATATAGACTCTAAATAAGGTTTGAAACACACCAAAATGGGTCCAAAACAGACACAGGAACTCTAGAAATATTAAAAATCGTGTTTTCCCATATGGCTTACTGCAGCCAAGTTTTCCCCTCTTTGAGGCAAGAAAATCTTCCCCCAAGGTTGGTCGCGGCGAGGGTAAAATCTTACCCCAACGAGCTCCCCCTGACAACCCTGCTCGACTTTATTGTTTTCTTTCTAAAATCTCCAGCTAACGTTCAATTGATGTATTGTTTGTTTCCACCCTACTAAGAATAAAAACACACCTTAATCATAATATAACACTTAAATAACACACAAAAAATAAAAACCAAAGACAAACAAAAATACACAAAAACTCTAATTTTAGAAAGAATTAGGTAAACAAACTAAATATATACACACAGAAACCTAAGTTAAATTATATCCAACAAACACTAAAACATTGCTTTAAACATATATTAACACATAGAAATAGAAATAGACAAAAACACACACTTGAACCCTGAATTCATCGAAACTAATGCAAAACTAGTGCCAAGAGCCATTATTAATGATCGAAGTTCACATTTTAAAAATTCTCAGTCTGGAGCTGTGTTATCCAAGTATGGGGTAATGTACAAAATTACATTATCATACCATTCTCAAACTTCAGGCCAAGTATAGGTTTCAAATAGAGAATTGAAGCAAATTTTGTAGAAGACTGTGAACATTCAGGGAAGAATTGGGCTAAGAAACTAGATGATTGACTTTGGGTATACAAAACAACATATAAAACTCCTATAGGAATGTCTCCTTATTGGATAATGGTCTTTTGGAAAACATGCCATCTTCTGATTAAGCTAGAGCGTAAGGCATTATGGGTTGCCAAAGAACTAAATTTTGATTGAAAATTAGCCGAAAAGAAAAGATGACTTGACCTTTGTGAACTAGAAGTATTCGGATAGAAAGCTTATGATAATGCCTGAATTTACAAGGAAATGTCTGTGGCGTGACAAGCAAATTCTTCACAAGGAGTTTAAGATTGGTGATAAAGTTTTGGTGTGCAACTCCAGACTTTGACCATTTCTGGGTAAATTCAAGTCAAGATGGAGTGGTTCATATAAAGTGACAACAATTTTTTCATATGGAGTAGAATTGAAAGGGCATGGGACAACATTCCGTGTCAACTGGAATCGATTTAAGATTTATCTTGGAAGAGATGTTGATAAGGGACATGAAGATGTCCATTTCGTTAATGAATGACTAAAATTGACAAGGATAGGCAATTTAGTAACAATAAAAAACGTTGTTTTGGAGGCAAATATAAGATTATTTATTTCAATTCCTTAAAATTAATATGTTTTGAATAATTTAGATTTAGTTTTGATTGATCTTATTAATTTATTTTTAAAGGGAAGTGAAGGATAGCTAAAGAGTGATTAATTTTGCAGGTTGAAAAGA
Organism: Cinchona pubescens; assembly: GCA_025175665.1. Classification (NCBI taxonomy): domain Eukaryota; kingdom Viridiplantae; phylum Streptophyta; class Magnoliopsida; order Gentianales; family Rubiaceae; genus Cinchona; species Cinchona pubescens. The sequence continues at coordinate 417,393 of JANKKI010000475.1, forward strand.
AGAGAAATATCTTGAAGAAAAAAGTCGTGGCATTCTTGTAAACTGATCTCAGTGCCACGGTGTTCGTTGGTCTAAGCTCAATTGTGAGCCTAGTTTGGACTTTACTAGTTTTGACCCAGTTAAAGATTAGCCAAAAAAGTTTTTAATATATACACACACACATTCAACTAATGTTATCCTAAATTAAATATAATACATGATCTTATGTGGATAAAGATTAATAATTCTAGTATTTTATTCACTTAACTAAACTCGGGTTTCAGAAAGAAAATAGTAACAACCCAACCTCACTAGTCAATTTAGTTGTAATGTTGTGCTTTAATTATATAGTTAATAGTTGTTTATTGGGATAAGAAGTACACACTATACATTATTTCTATATGTTATTGACAGGGTATAAAAAAATAAAATTTTAACAATTAACCTATAAAAATATTTTATAAGATAATGTGGATTGGGTCAGTCTGATTAAGGCCCGAAAGTCAAATAATTTTGTGACTCGAGTATGAACTGCACATTTGTGGTCACGGGCCAGCCCAATTAAACTTTGATCCAAATAAATTGTTAGACAAGTTCAGGCTCTGTAAAACGCAACTCACTAAATTGAACTGACAGTCCTACTGAATGAAAATCTAGATTCGGGGATGTCAAATGACATTATAAATGAGGGATATGATTTAGTGATTTATGAGGTGTTTGGTTAAAATTCATCAATCACTATCATTATCACAATCGTAAATTAATTAATGATAGTGAATTTTTTATAAACTTATAGTGTTTGCTAATTTTATAAATCAAGAGTGTGTTTTAAAATTTTATTTTATTTTTTTATTTATTTTTTTCCTTTTTTCTTTTCCTCTTCTTTTCATCACCTCACAAGAACGCCATTCCTTTTCTTCACCACTGTGTCATCACACTTTGTTCCTTCACCACCGCACAATCACTAAAGGATAGAATACAGAGGCGAGAAAAGGCAAATAGATAGAGATGGCAAGGAAAGAGAGTGAAGAGGGAGAAAGGCGAGAAGAGAGAGAGAGACAAAGAGAGAGATTGGAGAAAGAGATCAAGGAGAGATAGATTTCTCTCTCTCTCTTGAAGGGAGAGAGATTGAAGAGAGAGAAAGGAATTATGAGAGAGGGCAGAGAAAAGAGAGGAGATGAGAGAGAAACAGCAGTTACAAGGAGTGAGAGAGGGCAGACGGACGAGAGAGGAGAGAAAGACAAAAGCATCTTGGACAATAATCTTGCATAGTTTCCATAAACTTTAGAGGAAGTTAATAAATGGCAGGGTGTCTCATAAGAACGAGGTTTTTGTCATGAAATCCTTAATTAAGATGCTTGACCGTGTAATCAATTTGGGATATTGAATAGAAGGACTATGGAAGTTATGGAAAGATTACTATCAAAGGAGTTCATGCTAGATTACCTTAAATTGTTGGAAAACAAGTTTCCAGAGGATGGCCCCTACCACAAACCTTCAAATTTTTCAAAACTTGACTCATATTTGCTTGTGAGGATTTTGTTTGGGATCCTGGTAACCCTAATTCGATAAAATCTTTGAGGACAAGAATGATTTGAGAGGGAAGATTTGTCACAATTTTCCATTTTCCAAATAGAGATTGTAATAGATTTTTTGATTTAAGCACTAATTTTTGAAATTTTAAAGTTAGTTAAAATGGTTAGCTGGGGAAATGTGGGAAGAAGGCTGATGTAGAATGGGATAAGGATGATACTATGTCGTCTTTTGGAAAAAAATGTAGAAAGATAATTAGAACAAATAATGGGTAATTTTGGGATTTTGGCCAAAGACATGCAAAATGGCTGAGCAAATTAGGGGTGTCAATTGGCCGGGTTTTGCAAAATCCAAACTTGACCCACAAATTTATTTGAGATTCAGACCTTAATTGGGCTAACCCAATTTCACAAATGTGAAACTCATACTTAATTCACAAAATTATTCGGGTTTCGAGTTTTAATCGAACTGGCCCAACCTCATATTATTCAATAAAATTTTTTGTAGTTTATTTGTTAAAATTTTATTTTTTACACCCAGTCAACACAATATAGAATAGTATGCACAACTTATGTCAATAAACAACTATTAAATATATCATTGAATCACAACATTTCAACTAATTTGACTAATGAGGTTGGGTTATTATTTTTAGTTACCTGAATTTAGTTACATTAATAGAATACTAAAATCATTAACCATTATTCACATAAAATTAAGTAGTATTATTTAATTTAGGATAAAATTATATATTCGAGGCCAGATTTTAATCGGACTAAGTATAATAAAATCCAAAGTCGACTCACAATTTAATCGAACCTAACATTTAGGTCTGCAATAAGCCCAATTCATTGTAATGTAAAGTTCGGCCTTTATACATCGGGCCAGGACAGGCCGAGCTCGGTCCGGCCCTAGTGATAGTCCTAGAGGAAATTCAAGGTTATGGGTCGAACTGTCATTGAGTGATTTGAGATTAACATAATCTCTTTATGATCGTCACCTTATTTAGAGTGGAGATGGATTTGATATTTTGCAAAATTGCTCAAACTATGGGCAAGCTCATTTGATATGATCTCTTGTTCTTTCTTCCTTCAATCTTGTCACTTTCATTTCTTATTTCCATGTTCATTGTAATTTTTCATTTCTGTGTTGTAATTGGAAGATTTGGGAACAGTTCATTGTCATTTCATTGTTTACATTTGAGTTTGAATTTTCAAAACTTGTTAAGGAGAATTAGCAAAATAATCCTTTAACTTTTTTACTAAAATGCTAATTGGTCTTTCATATAATTTTAATCAATTTAGTTCTCAAATTATTTATTGTAGTCAACTTGATCCCTAAATAGTTGAAGTCACTCAAAAATCAAAATTTCTCAATTTTGAACCAGTTTGTACAAAAGGAAATATAATATTCTAACTTCCACACCTTTGCTGCCACATCCACCACAACAAAAGCCATATTTCTAAATTTGACAAATATTTAGGTAAATCTAATTTATGATCCTACTTATAAATCATGTGGTATAGATTAAATATTATGAAATCTATCAATTGATATAAGTAACATTTTATAAAATTTAAATTTGATCGCGAGACCTATAGGTGGACCCAAAATCGGGTTTGTGATAGTATTTTCCCCCAAACTATGGTGTCAATTCTTCTCCCTAATGAAATACCCTTTAACTAAACCAATTCCAGAATGATAAATCCTAAAGTACCTCCATCTAAATATTCTTGTTCTTTTTCAATCCCTCCCTTTCTCTCGCATCTGGGTCTTAGGATGTCAGGACATTGAGCACAATCAAAAATAAATTACTCGGAAGAGTCGAGATCCATAAATTCATATAAAATACACATGAAAGGAAAGCCCACATACTTGGTTTAAAAATGAGAGATTATAACAAGGATTGTAAGAGACTGATTTGCAAACCACAAAAATGCATCTGCTTTAAAGATTTCGCTGAGTGTCATAGTGGATCTTTATCTATTTTGTGACTTTAAGATGCTCTAGTTACGGTTTCTCATAGACCATGCCCTGAAAATGAGGCCCTTGGACTTGTATGGTTGTTGCCATTCTTGTGAGAGTAAAATCACTACCATGGATATTTAATATTCTTGGGTGGTGTTTTGGTTAAGCCTAGTTTATATGTGTGAGACTATGGCGAATTTTGTGCAGCTATATATAAACGCAAAGTAGAGAGAAAAAGAAAAGAGTATAAGAAAGAAGGAAAAGATGTGATATCAACAAAAATGATTAAATTTTTGTTTTTTTAGGAAAAAGTAGAATGGAGAATTGTGTTGTTTTGCAATTTTGGGAATAACGGTGTTTGTGGTGGTGGAGGTGACGGTAGGCAGTAGTGGTATTTGCGGTGGTGGTGGAAGTGGTGAAAGGTGGTGGAAGTGGCAAGCAGGGCCACGGGAAGAAAGAAGATTTATGGAATTAGTATATTTAGTTTTTTGCATTTGGTCAAACCGGTTAAAAATGATGAAAATTTAACTTTTGGATGGTTCTATCATATAGGAACCAAATTGACAACAATTCAATTGGTAATTCGGTAACCTGACCACTTAAGCATATTAATTGCAAATAATATAGTGTATTTGTCAAATAATATTTGATCACACAAAAATTATGTTTGGTCAAAAATGTTATATCTATCAAATATTATTTACAATATTCTTTTATTCAATATTCTCAGTGTGCATTGTTTATCCTATTCATTATTCATTATTCATATTCTTTAATATTTTTAGTATTTATTTTTTTATTTCAAATTCACCCTTAATCTCCTTTTTTTCGCAATTGGTCATTATAAATAAAGTTTACCTGAACCGCAATTCACCAGTACTAAAAAAAATTAACATCCGTGAAGTATAAACTTATAACCCATCAAATTAAGTTACAATGGTTAGGCAACAAGTCTGCAAACCATTTTGTACATTTGCTTATATTCTCCTCTACAATACATAACTTTGACTTTTTTGCAGCTGTGGTTTGGTGGCTTAGAATGAAAATACTAGATGCAATAGGAAAAGGCGGGGAGGGGAAATTCCACATGCATCCCATGTAGTTTGTCTATTTTTCACATGACTTTACTATCGTTTAAAAATTTATAAATATCCTTTATAATTTCGGTAAAACTGGCCCGTAAACAGAAAATCAATTCAGTGACGGAATTTGAATCACAAGCTCTCGTTTAAATTATTAAATTATCTTTCCAATTTATCCTTATTCATTTTTTAAAAAAATAGAAAAAAAAATATAATTAATACAATTAAAAACCTTCCTGTCTAAAAATAGAAAAATAGAAACTTTAAAAAAGTCAAAAGAAAACAATGTAATCTCATCTCTACCATTTCTCACGCCTAGACCACACCACCCTCTTCCTCTCCTTAGGGGTATTCATGGATCGGATTATCCAATACATGAACTTGTGGAGTGATCCAAATCGATTTTACCGGTTCGCTAATTTTTTGAACCATATCCAATCCACACATTTCAAGTAATCGGTTGACCGGTTGCCCGATTGAAGCTATTCGGGACCCGTAGATATCCGAATCGGTGTGACAAAAAAAAATCTCTCCCAAAACCCAAAAAATTAAAAGTTCATACCATGTTAATTTAATGTATTTAAAAAATAAAATAAAATATTTCTTTTTTCAATTATAGGCAATTTATCACAAGGAAATATAACTAACTAAAATAAAATTACCAATTTTATAAAATCCCTTTTTCCAAACTCAAAATTATAATTTTAGACAAATATCATTTTTTTCCTTAAATTTTCAAATATCCCTTTAGACAAAAAAATATAACTCAGTCATGCATATGAACATAAAAGGAAAAACAAAAAAAAAAATTTACCATCAAAATAAATTATCAAATATACGTTTAAGCAAATTATCAAATTTTTTTTTTTTTGAATTTGTGATCCAATATCTCTTTAAGAAAATTTATAGTTACAAAATAAATTAATAATCTATGAAGATATGAATAGAAAAATTTAGCCATATAAAGTGAAATTACACAATTGTCCCTAATTATGGACTAGTTCGGGTAACTAACGGTTCACCAAAGAGTGAACCGGTACCCAAACATGTCTATATGTGGATCGATTCGAATACCCTTCTTTTAGGTTCGGAATGAATCGATTCTATCAATTTTTCGGATTAGCAGGTTATTTTGAACACTCCTGCCTCTCATCTCCCCTTCTTTCTCCATCCCTCTAGATAGAACTACCTATAGATTTCCTCTCATTCCTCCCATTCCTGCCACCACCACCCGCTGCCACTTCCTTGCCTCCTTCACTTTCCTTTAGTCCCTTCTTCGGCCAGATTTACACCCGTTTGCCCTCATCTCCTCTTCTAGCCCCGCTATCCTTTCCTCTTCCTGCCTTCCTAGGACCAAATCCACCACATCCTCTTCTCTCCCTAATATTTAGACCCTGACCCTTTTCTACTCTAGAATATTTTGGCTTTAGAGCTGAGAAAATTAGTGTAGATTTGAATGTTTTAACTGTTGATCTAAACCATTTAGGTTTCATTTTGATGTCTATTAATATTGAATTCTTGGTCTATGTGAAAATCTGAACTTGTTAATATAAATTTTTTTCAAAAACTACCGTCTGAATATGGTGGTCGGTGGCGGGAATAAGACGATCTGTTGCAAGATAAAGTTGCAGGTGGAAGGGTATTTTTATCCACCTCAACGACTCCTTGAGGTTGAGTTTGGAAGTTTAGGAAGGAAGAGAAAAAAAAAAAAAAAAAGAGAAAGATTTTAATGAGAAGGAAAAGGAAGGGAAGTTTCTTTCAAGTTGTTTGAGAATTTTGGAAGGAAAATTTTATTAATGTTAGTATTTTATTAAAATACCCCTTCTTTTGATATTTTTCTATTATATCTGGAAGACAAATATGATATTTTATACTTAGTTGTAAGGTAATGTAATTTTTCATTACCCATTTCCTCCTATTTATGAAAGGAAAGTTTTTTTAAAATTTTTATCCCTCCATTTCCCTCATTTGCTCTTCTTTTCTATCCACTTAAAACTTCCAAACAAAAGGAACCCCTCCTTTCTCATCTCTTCCTTCTATTTCCTTCCATCCAAACTCAGCCTTAGGGTGATTTTGGATGGAAAGAAATAGAAGGAAGTGAAGAGAAAGGGAGGAAAAGTTTAGGGTTTTGTTTTGTTTGGGAGTTTGAAGTGGAGGGAAAATAAGAAAAAGGAAGGGAATAGAAGGATAAAAATTTTAAAAAACTTTCATTCTATAAGTGGAAGGAAATAAAAGAAAAATTAGATTATTTTACAATTAATTGTGAAATGTCATATTTATTTTCTAAAATATAATACAAAAAAATTAAAAAGAAGGATATTTTAATAAAAAACTAACATGAAAGTTTCTTTTCAAAACTTCCAAACAATTTGGAGGAAACTTTTCTTCCATTCTCTTCTCTTCTCCTCTCTATTCATGAATAAATTTTGCAGAAATCTTATTTTCTCTTCCTTCTTAAACTCCCAAACTGAACGTTGGAGAATTGATTTCCATTCACAAGTCACTTTTAAACCAAACACATAGAGATATTTGTAAAATTTTAAACGATAAAGGGTCATACGGAAAATAAATAAATCAGATGGATGTATGTGAAATTTACCCCCAAAAATAAAAAGACTCAATTGGTCTTGTATGTGGCATAGAAGTATCGATAGATGCTTACGTCATTGGCTAAAATCTCATTCCACCAGCCGCCTTTTCCTACGTCCAACTCCTCCTCATCGCCTCCTCATTTTCCAACACATCCCTTTTCACCCTTCCTCTTCCTCCTCCTCACCGCAGAGAATACTCGCCGCCGACAAAGCTGTCTAGTACTTTCAAAATGCAATTGTCCTCGACCTTGGCACGGCTTGGAGAACTCCTCTTCACCGGCCAATTGACAAACATCGTTGGTTTTCCAACTTCGAAACGAACCTGTCCCAAGAACAAGCAGCTTCTCTTAGCATTTCGCTCGACACTCATCCCAGCCTCGACCTCGCCACAGACGGCACCGCGACTCGAAATTAGTATCCGAGCTGGGTGGTTCCGCCTATGCGATGCCCGTCTGCTCGACGTATAACTCAGGTTGCGAGGCAAAATTGAGATTAGATGGGGATGGGAACCTTATGTGACGGATAATTTGAATTAAAATATTGTGGATTTGTATTTCAAGAATCCGATTGAGGATTCTGCTGCCAGGAGATTGTGGGCTTGGATATGACCGCTGCAGTTATTATTGCTGGTAAGGATGAGTGGCTGTGAAGAGAAAGTGAAAGAGAGCTTTTTGTTGTGTAATTTTTTTTTCTTTTTTCTTTTTTTTTTAAAAAAATTATCATATTTGGATTCCGGTTGTTGTAAACTCAATTTAAATAAGATATTTTTCTTCCTTAAGTAAAAATCAAAAGCATTGTGGTGTGCCTTTTTCTTTTTTGCTTTTGGCAGCCTCAATAAAATGTGCTGTTTTCTTTATTTCTTTTAGGGTTAAAAGTAAAATGCCCCTCCAACTATTAACTTAGTTGTAAAATATCTCTAAACAATTTTAATAGATATTTTGCACCTTAACATATGGTCAACTATCTAAAATATCATTTTTGCTAGGCATTAACCATTATACCCCCAATACATTAGTTAAGTGAAATGTCATTTTCTTTTTTCGTTTATTTATTTTCTCTTTCTTGTTTTTTCATTTTATTTTTTCTAATCCTTTTTTTCATTGTCAAAAAATTATATTACTTCTTATATTTATTAATTCTAACATCTAATTTTACATGCACCTTCTTATTTAATTTTTAAATTGAAATATATTATAATAAACCAACTACAAAATAATTTTACTACTAAATTACTAAGAAGGGTCTATACAATCTCCATACTACTAAATAATTTTACTTCTTTAATTTTGGTCATGCATGAGTTCTAATTTTTATGTGTTTAGGTAGTTTACTTTATATTGTTACAAGCAATATTTTTTTTTTATTTCAATATAAAGTTTGTGTATTTATTAGTGATATACTATTACAAACAAACCAACTACAAAAAAATAAAGTATCGAGGAAAAAAAAACTTTTTAAAAAAATTACTTTTAACGTAAACATAAATTATAGAATGAGAATTCATGTAAATTTTTTTACTTTTGGCATAACAATAATAAGGTATAATAAAATATTATAACTTGTTAATATAAAGTAAAATAAATTTAGCCAAAATATGCCGAATGACTCTAGAAGCACAATTTTTATTTGTATTCTTAGAATAAATTCTTTAAATTTTTTAGGCTATCTTTTTTTGTACATTTTTATTCGTTAATTTTAGTATTAATAATTTATTGCAAATTCTGTATTATAATAAAATATACTTTATTTTATTATAATATATTTTCATTTAAAAATTAAATCATAAGATGCATGTAAAATTAGATGTTATAATTAATAAAATATTAGAAATAATATAATTTTTTAACAATGAGAGTAAAAAGGCTTAGAAAACAAAAATGAAAAACAAGAGAGAGGAAATAAATAAAGGAAAAAAGAAAATGACATTCACTTAACTAATGCATTGGGGGGTATAATGGTCAATTTTCAGCAAAAATGATATTTTAAATAGTTGATCATATGTCAAGGGTGCAAAATACTTATTAAAATTATTTAAGGGATATTTTGCAATTAAGGTAATAGTTGGAGGAGGCATTTTGCTTTTAACCCTTTCTTTTATTGTTGGAATTTGGTTACAATTTTTGTATATCAAAGTAGTTACTTAGAGGAAAAGTAGAACATAGAGTTTATAATGTTAATAAATGCTTGCTGCAAATATGTGCAAGAGAACGCTCCATACGTGTCTCTCAAAATTTACACTGAATCCCTGCAAAAGATAAGTCCTGTATGCATTGCTGCAAACTGACAGCATCAGCAGACAACGAAGTTCCTGGATTATTCTAATTTTGGCACATCAACCAACACAGGTATCTCTCTTTCTATATAGTGTCACACAGTTAAATCTGCTTATTGTTTCAACTATGTGTTACGTACATCGTGTAAATGTATGAGCACAATGAGAAACTTATTAATGCTGAAGGATTTATTTACACGAGTATTCAATTAAAACTCTAAGGTAGGAAGGGTGATTTAAGCCTGTGCAAGTGCGTGCGGATAAGCTCACTATGATCTTTCGTTTGCTTGTTTGTGTGAAGTGTAATTTGTGTTTGTATAATTTTATGGATATGTTGAAATTCTCATTTTTTTTTTAAGAATTTCAAAAGGATTGTGAATTTAGGCCATTTTTGGTTTTTTTTTTCAAAAGTTGGTTGCAGGTTGTTATCATATCATGTAGTTTAACTTAAGACTGGACAATCCTGAAATCTCTAATGAAAAGAAGATCTGATATTCAATCCTATCTAATAACCGTGGTTGATGATCAAATCCAGATGTCCTTGGAACTAGTTAAAAAATGGATGCAGAACTTGTTTTTAGTTTGTAGAATGAACTGTGAATGGACAACAGATTTAAAATTTTGGTGCCAACTTTTATCTCACAAGGTTTCTGAAATTTGGCAAGATGGTACTGAGTTGTCAGTTACAGCTTTTTATTTCCTCTTGTAGATGTTGCACATCAGAGGTCTGACGGGTCAATATGATGAGGAGGGTTGCCATATTAGAACCCCTAGTTGTCTTCTTTGTCTACTGCTGCTTTTTATCATTTGATAGCCTGTAATAGAAGGAGGGGATGCAAATCCCTTGCATCTCTCAAAATGCTCTAACTTCTCATCATATTTTCTATTCTGTATTAAATATAAATCGTTTAGACATCATTAATCATTCAAGCTTGGGTGAGAAAATTCATTCTACAGATGCTCATGTGGATGTTCCAGTTATTCTGGCCCTTGCCTACACTACTATACATTTAAAAATAGCATGGTATGATACTGGACTGCCAGATGTGAAGCTGCATTCACAGGAAAATTAACTTCCTGTTGAATGTTAATGAATTTTCCTCATTTCTGGAATTCGAGTAGTCTCCACCAGATTCAGTCATCGTCATCTTTTTATGCGCTAGCCTTTTATGCACCGCCTATAATGGCTGCAATTTGTGTTTGTAATGCAGAATCTTGACTTGTGTTTCTATTTCGAGATTTTCCACACACTTCATTTTCCTGTGATGCTTTCTGCTTGTCCATGTTGCTAGTTGTCTTTCTCTGTTGGTAGAAGAACTGGTTTCTTTGTGTTGGTGCTAGATTCTAGAATGTGAGTTATAAGTTGAAAGAAAAAATGGAGAACCTGCTTTTGAACTCCTCAACAAACTGTTCACATTGAAATCTGGTTGGTTGAAACAAGACCACAAGAGTCGAAGTGGTTTCGGTGTGAGTTATAATTGGTTCTTTCTATAGTTATGTAGCATCTTAATCAAATAACCCCTGGCTTACTGATGAATACTTGTCATTGAACTGTTGTGCGATTAAACTATATTGGTTAATGTCATGCTTGGAGAACATCTTGAAATAACCCATCTGGGACTAAAATTGCAAAGGTTTTCTCTTGACAAGAAGAACAAGGACATGAGGGTTTACTACAAAGATGTTTGGCATTTTGGTTATGCAACATACATGAACATTGTCATCAATGTTCAACCTCAAATTGAATGGCTGATGAGCTTTAATGTCATCTAGCAGTTGCAAGTTCTTATTCACAGAAGCTGAATCTTCAATATCTGTTTGATTATTGATTGTCACTTCCTGAAATGATAACTTGGCTGGTAGCTCGGGCCTTCTGGACTTGTTATCAACTTGATGGATAATTTCTATTTATTTTTTTGTTGCTACATATTGCCTCACTTAATTTCTTTTTTTTAATTTTGTATAGTGTTGTTCCTTTTAGGACTTGGTGTACAAGCACTTTTTTGTACTTACACTAGTATAAGTTGATCTTCTTACTGTTCTTTTGGGTTGAAATTAGGAGAACTAAAAATAAAAGGTGTTGATCAAGGGAAACTGAAGGGAATGCCTTCTTAATTACTAACTCTTTTTACTAATTGATAGTTATTGGATATATTTGAAAGCAAGAAAATCCATGAACGTCTTGGCACAATGTATTTCATACTTCTAGTTGCGGTGACGAGTCCACATTTTTGGTAAAATGTCTAGAAAAAGGGAAAAGGCTGCGCCTAAAGTTCCTAAGAGAGTTCTGCAGTTCTCATAATACCAAGAGAAGAGGAGAATGAAAAGTAGATTGTTTTAAAGGTGTAAAATGTATATTCTCTTATTTTTAGGGGGCAAAGTGTAATTACCATTAGGGGGCAAAGTATTATTAACTTTAGGGGTTCTTTTTTCCATGAACCCATTATTATGAACGAGTTAAAAGAAGTAATGGCTGATTAATTTATATGGGGGTTAAAATGTACAGTATTCTTTTTAGTTTAGAATGATCAAGTGTAATTATTTAGTTTAGAGGCAAAGTGTTATTACCCTGAAAAAAATTTCAATTGCATTGGGAGTGAAAATATGATTTTAACATTTGATTAACTAGTGTGAGGGAGGAGTCATGGACGATGAACAAGTAAATCCAAATAAGCCTCTTTGATTAGTTATGCCAATTAAGAGAGAGAATTTTTTTTTTTTTTTTTTGGGAATAGGTGCTAAGTAAAAATTTAATATTGTTGTGAATTAAATTCTCGTTCAATTTGATCTCATTATATGATTTCTTCGCACAAGTGTTTATTTGTGTGAGTCTGACCCATTTAAGATATCAAATTTTCAATTACATTATCTAATTTAAGAGAAACACCTTTTGATTTTAATTATCAATTAATTAATTTGACTTCCAATTAAATAAATGAGAATAGAGAGGATTCATATAATATTTATTTTTGGGGTTGTACCTAAGTACTACGTACCCGTTATTGGGATAAAAACTTACGTAGTTTGTATGAATAAAAATTCACTTGTATTTAAAGAATTTATTTTAAATTTAATGGGAAAATAAATTAATTTTAACCGATTTTGAACTTTTGAGGGTTTCTTGAATTTGATGCAGTTGCATTCTTAATTTAGTTTATCATAAAAAAACTAAACAAAATAATATATTTTATAGTTATTGCGACTGAACCCTTTGGAGGGGTTTCGTACGTGCCCAAATTAGAATCTAGCCACACATACTTCTTATGGAACTACAATTTTAAATATCAATTTTTCTTGGCCATTTGAGGCAATTGACATTTAATTGAGATTTGGCCATTAAATGCAAAAATAATTTAGACTAATTCAAAAACTAAAACTAATCCAATTATTTTATTTTAATCTTTGACAGGCAAGATGGGCATAAAATTCATATTTAATTCATGTCTTTATTATTTTTTTATAACCGTAAATGACTAAGTGGGCATGAAATTCAATTAAATTTAATTTAATGTCTTAAAAGGCAATTGTGAGCACTAAGGCCAAATAATTTAATTCAATGTCTAAGAAAGCCAATTTTAGACACTAAGGCAAATAAATTTTATTTAAGACCTTAAAAGACAATTTTTTAGGCTCCAATGCCAATTACACTAATATGATGCCTTAAATGGTAATCTTTTGGACTATAGCGCTAGTTAATTAATTTAATATTTTAAATGGTAATTTTTGGACTCCAAGACCAATTAATTAATTTAATACCTTAAATTATAATTTTTGGCTTCCAAAGTTAATTAATTGATTTAATGCCTTAAATGGCAATTTTTTTTACTCCAAGGCCAATTAATTAATTTAATACCTTAAATAGCAAATTTTTGGAGTGCCTTAAAAGGCAATTTCGAGTGAGAGCGCTATATTCGGTATAAATGGGTATCAAGATCAATTATTTTTAATTTGATTCCATGCCTTATAATATGTCCTAAAAAAGGACACTATATAAATCAATGGCAATATATATATATATATATACACGATGTCACTTGGATGGGATTAAAAACAGACTTGTATTTAAAATTTGATTTTCAATTCTAGTCAATATTATCAATAGTTAGGGGTTAAGAGAATAACAAATTTATTCAGTGACCATCTAGGACAGCAAATCAAATTCAACTAGGAATTGACCTATTCTACTGTGCATATCTGTATAACGTGACAAAATTATATTTTTGTTAAAGAATATCAGGAGTTTGAGTAATTTTAGTTTTCTTGTTCTCATAAGTAACTAATTTAAACAAACTTCGTTCTTCTTTAAGTAGCAAAAATAACGAGAGTTTAATCTCAATCAGAGAGCTAGTGTGTGAGAACAAAACAAAACAAAACAAAATATTAGGCTTGTGGATGAGAAGAAAAAGACTTATATTGTTGTAAAACTAAGTCAAGATTATTAACTTTGACTACAAAACTAACAAAAGTAGGAAATTTATAAGTGTAGACGAGAGAATAGTAGACACAGAAATAGTAGGAAATTCTCCAATACTCTATATTATCAACTTTCATAAATTTTCCCTTTCAAAAGCCTCACAAATGTGATACCTAAATCCCCTATTTATAGAGTTACAAGATAGGGGATTCATAAATAAACACTTACTATGATACACGAATCAGCCGTGACGGGAATCAATAAGTCTTCACATAATTCAAGAGATGAATATCACATTAACCGATGTGGTTGGGAGGATGAATGGATACCCACCTTATAAAATTCATAACACTCCCCCTTGGATGTCCATACATGAAAGAGTACGCGAAAATTTACTGAATCGGTAAAAACCTTTATTAGAAAAAATCCAGTGGGAAAAAATCACTGTAGAGGAAAAAGGAGTACAGTGCGTATTCAATATTTATAATACACCTTATCATGCTGCCTCATTAAAAACCTAGCTAGAAAAATCCATTAGGACAAAACCATGGCCAAAGAAAAAAGAGTACAATGTGTACTTATCCTTTCCCTCATAAAAGTATCACTTGATATCCTTGAGATGATGCATCCCAATTTTACAAACTAACTTCTCAAATGTTGTTGGTAGTATTACCTTTGGATAAATTCGCTAGATCATCAGATGAGTGAATTTGTTATTCTTCTGAAAATCATGAGAGAAGAAAATTTTCGGAGAAATTCTGTAGCCTCCCTTTAACTAAGCAACATATTTAACATTGTCTTTATATAATATCATTAGAAGTTTCACTTATAATGTTAAACTACATATCTTCTGGATATGTTGGGTCAATGACTGTAGCCAAACATATTCACTACTTGCTTCATATATTACGATTATTTCAATAATGATTGCAAGAAGTAGTGACTAAAATTTTGATCGCCATGATATCAATTTTCTTCATAAATCATTTGAAAATCAAACTTTGTGTTGTATTAGATGAATATCCAACATCTACATCACCAACTAACTTTGATTTAGATTCGTCTGAGTAAAGTAGATTCATTTCAATAATGCCTAAGATAAATTGAAGTACATGCTTGATGTCATTCCAATATCTTCATATCAGAAAAGAACTAGATCGTGCTAACGAATTTACAGTACATGTTAGCACTGAGAGATATGGTACTTTAGGACCAATAAGTTCTTCGCCATTCTCATGAGAATAAGAAATTATTATTCTTAGACATCAATCAATCTCACAACCATTGGGATACTCAATGGATGTATTTTATCCAAATAGAATCGTTCTAATACCTTTTTGGTATAAGTTCATTGATGAGCAAAACTTTCGTTCGATACCAAGATCAATTTATTATATTTTGAACCTCTTTAGGAGTTCTAATAAAGCTCTACAGGAGTTCTAAAGAACTGCTGTAGGAGTTCAATTAATATTTATATCATTAACATATACAGCAATTATCACAAATTCTGATTTTGAGCCTTTTGTGAAAACACATAGTCAAATTAGGTTATTAGTATAACTCTTACTCAAGAGATACTCATTGATGTGATTATATCATATTCGCCTAGATTTCTTTGAACTAATTCATACAAGGAATTTTGCAATATCATTGAACAATGTTCCTGGAAAACTTTACATGCTTCAGGCATGTTAAATCCTTTAGAAAATTTCATATAGATATCGATATCAAATGAGCAATACAAAATACACTTAATATCCATTAGTAACGCATTTCAATTTTTCATGAACAGCCAAGGTGATTACATCTGCCACAAGAGAATAAATCTTTTTATCATCAATGCCGGATTTTTGCGAAAACTTTCACTCAACAAGGTGTGCATTATATGAAACAATTTCATTCTTCTCATTTCATTTTTGCACAAATATATTTGTACCTAACCGGCTATATTCCTTTAGGAATTTGGATTGTAGGTCCAAATTTTTCACTTTTTGAATGTGAATTTTCTTATATTGCATCTTTCAATCATTTCAATGTTGATATTCATTGACAAATTTATATTCAAGATCCTCGTTTTCCATTCAAAACATCATCGGAGAAAAATTGTTTTCATTAGATTCAGGTACCTGATTATATTTCTAGGGTTTTACAATTAGTTATGTCTAGGGTCTCTTCAGGAGCACCTGCTTCCATTTTATGACCATCTTTAACATTTGCATCTTTTCTCTGACGATAATTCTTATCATTTGGAACCGATTGGTTAACCATACCTTACCTTGCATGGCTAATTACCATTTGAATTGATGGGCTATCCTGCAGGGACACCAATTGGAGCATTTCAGCTGGTATATGAAATTTCACTCATTTTAGGTCAATAATGAATTTGACAGTTGATTCACAATATTTTGCAAATGAATTATCTTATGAACTTCTAGTTCACATTACTTTGTACGAGGATCAAATGTGATGATTCATTTAATTCAATTTTCTATTCAACTGCTTATCTTTTCCCCTGATGTTGGGAAATATTTTCATTTCAATCGACAAATTATGTCGTATATAAGTGCCCTATAATATTTTAAGATATTTAATCATAAAGAGCAACTCACATCATATATATATTTCCAACTTTCTTTTATGACCCATCTTTGTGTGTTGCGTGGAGTAATTAGAACACATATCACACAATCAAAAATCCATGGATGGGAAAATTAGGCTCTTGACCAAAAGCCAATTATAATGGAGAAAATAACTTGTTGGTTTGATGTGTATAAATGCTAACTACAAGTAACATAACATGTTCTCATAAGTAATGGTCTAACTATTTTGGAGGCATTTTATTAATAATTTTATTAGACCATTTTGTGTATGAACACGTGCTTCAGGACGTTCATACAAATATCATCAAATATTTGATATGTAAATTCACTAGTATTATGAAGACAAATTTTCTTGATATCATAATCTAGAAATTGTATTCTTAATCAAATTATTTAAGCTAGTAATCACGCAAACTCCAGGTTGAGAATCGATAATAAGCACACATGTGACCATCTAGTAGATGCATCTGTCAAAATCATTAAATATCTAAATGGTAAACATAAAGAGTGAGTGGGCCCTATATCTCACCCTTATATCATTCCAGAAATGTAAGGGATTAAATCCCTATTTTAGTTGGTGATGATCTAATAATTAATTTCTTTGAGAACAAATAACACAAGAAAACTCAATTAATTGAAGAATCTTCTGGTTCTCCAATAGATGTCCATGTGAATTTTCAATAATTTTTACGCATCATAATTGACCCGAGATGGTCTAACCTGTCATTGCCAAACAATAAAAGTATTTGAATCAGCAAACTTCAGGTTTGCTATATCATGTGTTTCAATTGTATATTACAAACCAAAAAAAAGATATGCAATTTTTCCATAGCACATGTCATTTCTAATGTTACATAGAAACTCAATAATTTTCTCATTTATAGTCTCAAAATGATATCCTTTTAGCAGATATCTTTAATAAATTTCTTCAAGACTTAGTAGAGAAAGTGCATTATTTATATCTAATTTTGTTCATTCAGGGAGACATATATTTGCTCTACTGGAGCTTTCAATTAATTTTTGCAATAACACATAGTATTAACATTTATTTCTCCCAACTTCAGGTGGAAAAATATTTCTTACTTTTGAATGTCATATGTATTGTTACATTGTCAGAAACATATTCTCATACCTTAGATACATTTAAATGTATATCCATTCATTTCTCATTAAACAAAATAAATATTAAACAACAAAACAATAGAAGATAACAAATTAATGTAAATTAATAAGACATGTAGAATTCTAAAATTGTAATGAAGACATACTAAATAAAATATCACGCCATTTTCTTTCTTAGTTATTTTCACTGTCAGCCAAACGGTCAATATTTCCTTCAGGGCTATGGTCAAATCATTATAGAGAAAACTTATTTATATGATTTGCTCTTTATCTTTCAATGATTCTTGAGAAAATTCAAAAAGACTATTTAACGTACAACAGGTACATGACCGAGGGTCTTTCATAGCATAACGATAATGTTTATTTTCATATCATTCTTAATGTATGACTGATATCTTTCTCTTTTATCTTTTCACTAATCTACTACTTCTGGTGGTGAGATATAGTACTATAATCAGAGTAGTGCTTACAGATAACCATCATGAATATATTAGTTTTGACCATCACTACGTCCATAAGTACTATTTAAACTTTTGTCACATTCACTTTGAGGAATGTAGCATAATTAATTACCCTGGACGAGATTCATTAGAGTAATAACTCATTATTTTATTCAGTCATAAGAAGATATGAAAGTTGGAATATTTTCTAAAATTCTTTGCCGATATTGCTTCTTCAGGGGCATATTTGAGGCAAGAAATTATAGAATATTTTCTCTAATATGTATTCATAAATGATCTACACAACTTTACCTATAGATTTGCTGGATCTTTTAAATAGGAAAATTTTGAATCCTTCGGGGATATAATGATAAAAATCATAGATTTTGTTTAGTTTGCTTGGATATAATATTTTGCATTTTCTGATTGTGTCTTCAGGACACGTGGAATTCGAATGGATTTTAACATCTAAAATCCATTATAGATAGTTTATTATGCCAAGAGCCGATAATTCAATTTTGATATAATTTGACATGATTCGAACTTATTAAAAATGAATTTTAATAATATATGTTGATACAACTGAAAGTATAAAAACAAAAGATGGTAATAGAGAGTACTCAAAAGTTTTAAATTGTATTACCTTGGCTGTGATAATTAAAGTTTCACGTATCTTCATCATATTGAAAGTTCTACGTATCTTTGTTGTGTTGATTTAAAATTCTATCTCAATTAGTCAGAGTCTCGTGTTGATAACGTGTTATAAAACTAAGTCAAGATTATTAACCTTGACTACAAAACAAACTAAAGTAGGAAATTTATATGTGTAGACGAGAGAATAGTAGACACAGAAATAGTAAAAAATTCTCCAATATTCTATATTATCAACTTTTATAAACTTTTCAAAACCTTTTCAAAAGCTTTACAAATGAGATATCTAAATCCCCTATTTATAGAGTTACAAGATAGGGGATTCATAACTAAATACTTTGTTGGTCCAAAAGCAACCTAAGAGGAGGGGTGAATTAGGTTGTCTCTAAAAGCAAACCTTTTAATGTGCTTAATGAAAATGTAAACTTTGTGCAACAAATGAACACTTAAGCACAAATAGTCAAAGATAAATTTTAACAATTGAAACTTAAAGAATGCTTCAAATAAAGAGATTGAGATAAAAAATATCAAATCAAACTCCCAGGCTATTTAAGCTTGGAGCACATCCAATAGTAATGCCTCTTCAAAGAAGGTGAGGCAATAATCTTCTTGTACAAAAAGTAGACTCACCCTTGCACCAACTAAGTCCCTCTAGTTGAGCCAAAGGGTTTTCCATAATAACCTCACTTTTGTACACTTGTTATCCCTCCACTCTTACATTTGAAGATCACTCACTAGTTTACTCTTACTCATACTAATTCCCTCTAGTTGAGTCAAGAGAACTATACAACCCAAACCAATACAACCCACAATATTTTGGCCTATTTCTCCCCAAATATCTCTTACAAGAGTTTGTATTTAATGTAGTAATTCCATACTCTTTTTTCAGGCTAAGGGGTATTTATACAAGTCCAAAAATTCCCTCCAACAATTCTCTAACGTCGAATTTCTATTTATTGAAAAACTAGTCGTTAGAGTTTTCGGACGGCAGAGTACGTTCGAAGGAAGAGTAAACTAGCTATTGGACCTTTCGGATGGCTGCTACTAAGCTTTGTGTTCGACGTTGCGTTCGTTCTCTAGAGAGTGTTTACTCTTCCTTTGTTCAGACGTTCGAGGCAGCGTCCGATCTTGCGTCCGGTCAATGTCAATGACTTCTGGAAATTTGATCGGGCGCTATTCTTCGTCGGAGACTACTTCATATTCTCTATGTCGGATGATTCTTTTCGAACAAATATCAGCATCCATAGAGTTCTGCTTGTTGTTTTCTTAATTGTGCTTGGACGATCATTTACGTTCGAACCTTCCTGTTTATCTACACACTTGTTTTCAAACCGTTAGTATGATTTGGTCATCATTAAAACATGATTATCATAATTGGGGTCCAACAAACTTAATATGATACATGATCACGGGGATCAATAAGTCTTCACATAATTCATGGGTTGAATATCACATTAACGGATGTGGTTGGGAAGATGAATGGACATCCACCTTATAAAATTCATAATATATACCTATCGAAATAATGTTTTTACCTTTGTGGTATAATTGCTTGATCCCCTCCAAACAACTTATCTTCCTTTTGGACTGATATTTATTTACTCTATTGCCTCTAACAAATTTTTGTTGCTCTACTGATACCTTTTTTATGCTCTCTCTATGGCCTCCTTGGGTATTCTCTATACTTTTTTTTCCCCCAAAGTGAAGCCTTTGGAACGCCAACATGCATGTGGTTATCGAAAATATGGTCCCTCTTTTCTCCACCATGATCAAACATGATGAGATAAGGAAATTATTTTTGTTTGTTGGCCAAGGAAAATGTGGCCACTCATGGTTGTGTCTTGCACGACTTTGACCAAGTCATGAAGTGATCAATTTTGATCACTTCATGACCAGACATGTTCAAACGTGTTTTCTCGCTTTTTTTTTTTTTGTTACGATCAAATTTTGTGTGTCATAATAATAATAATAATAATAACAATAATAATAATAATAATAATATATTATTATTATTATTATTATTTTAGTCGAAAACTTCATGTACACCCCATTTATTTGGAGGAACAAATTTTAATCGTAAAAATTTACGTCTAACAGTTATCCCCTCGAGCATTGTTCATGAAAAATATTTTGACATGAATAATGTTTGACACATTATTATTATAAAGCCTTTTAAATATGACCTTTATTAGTGTCTTTGTTTGCATTTTGATCATTGGCTTTCGCACCCCATTTTTGTCATTTTGATTGGGAGTTGAAACCACTTGTATTTGAATTTTGGCCATTGAGGCCTTTAGTTGTATTGATGGTTTTGGGATCCAAGATAATTGGTTAAGACCTAATGGATTTAAAGCCTGGGTTTCAAACCCACTTGTATTTGATTTTGGCCTTCGAGCCCTTCAGTCATAGTAGTGGTTTTGGGACCCAAAACGATTATCTAAAACTTAATAATTGGCTAATATTTACCAAAAATTTAATGGCTCCAAAGCCCAGGTGTGAAATCCACTTGTATCTGACTTTGGCCTTTGAGCCCTCATGCTTGCATTAAGGCATTTGAGCCACGATTTTGCAGTTTAGGCATCAAGTCCTACATTTGCCAAAATATATTGATAATTGAACTTTAAGAAATGTAAGAATTAAAAGCTTGTAATCAACTAATCAGACTCTGAGGCCCACTTTAATTTTTTTGAATCTCAAGATCCATAATTTGTCTATCCGTCTTTAAGGCTTACTTCAAACTTTCAGACTTTATGATACATAATTGATGAATTGAATTTTTAGGCTATAAGGTCCATTTTTTAAATTTAAGGCCCATTTTTGGCTCTATAGCCTATTATTAACAAATTAACCCTTGAGGCCCATTATTTATCTTTTAGATTCTAAGGTCCACTTGAATTTGCGGGTTGTAAGACTCGTAAACAAATTAGGTACTAAGCCCGATCCCAATCTCTTAGTCAGATTGATATTGAGATTTCTATCTATGACCAGATCACCTGGGTTAAGGAAGACAAAGTAAAATTTGGGCAACTTATATTTGACCCCAAGGATGAAAATATTGAGGTTATCATGGTGGAAAAAGCATAAGGCAAATGTTTCATGCACTTTCACTTGTCCCGGTGAACAATAATCAGGAGGGAGATTTAGATCATAAAGTAAAATCTAATTTTTATCCATTATTGTATAGATTTTTAAAGGAGAAGAAAAAACAAAGACACCAAATTCTCTTTCCCCGGTTGTGCAAACTTTCAACCATTTTTAATAGAGTGGACTGAATTATTGCTGGGAAATTACACCACTATCCTTGAACAAATTGGCATTACAGTGCAATAGCAGTTGCATGCTATCCTTACAACATCTGTGCTGATGTACTGAGAGCATTTTTGAAACTTTGGTCTCCTTTGGCCAATAGTTTGCATTTTACAGGAGTGGAGATGGGTATGTTACTTGTTGACATGAAGATGATATGTGGGCTACCAATTGCTGGCATGCCTTATGAGGAGTTTATTCCTTCAAATCACCAACTACAAGTGATAGATGAAGAAGGAAGAAGATCACACCCACCGATGGGTTTCTGTTTCTGAACTCTTGTTCATTCACACAGAACTGTGTGTTTTATTCAACTAGAGTAAAGTATCGTGTTTAAAGTGGATTGACTACTTTCATTGTGCTCGAATAGTTTTTGGAGCTTTTGTTGAGATCACATAACCTATGCATCCGAAACATGATGAAAAGGTTTTTTCATTACCTCTTCGAGTCTCTGAAGAAGTGACTTTGGTGGCCTTTATTGCTCTTTGGCTTAGTAGGTTAACAAAATTTACTTATTTCCATTTCGCATGAATCTCTATTTTTTTAATTAATTAATTAACTCTTTTTTCCTTTCAGGTTTCTTTTTCCAACAAGAGGTCATATTGTGACACCCGAAACATTTGTAATGGCATGAAAATGGTTCAATGAAACAAAATCTCTCTTGCACTAGCTGTTCTTGATTTTGTGTATCACAAGCTTGGTAAAATTTGTACGAACAAAGAGGTTCCCGACATAGAAAATGCACCGTTCCCCATTCATCTCCTTGTTGGATGGCAGTTAGGGGAACATTTTTGACACTGTATCATTGTAGATCGATTTGTGACTTTCCCTGAAATTATCCCTTGTTAGCATGATATTATGGTATTCTTGTTGAGAAGATCACTATTTCACAAACACGGTTGTTTTTTAAATCAGAGCAGCACGTCGAGTAAACCCACTTGAACATATTAGGGATATGGAATTTCTTGATACTGATGAGTTGTCACTTGATAATTTTGAATTTTTACTGAGCATTCGTTACGCTAATTTACCTATCAGAGTTGGCAGTGATTTGTGGATAGAACCTTATTACCCTAATAGATTTGCGAGACAATTTGGCTTTGACCTAGGTGTTCCGGATAATGATTTGGATTTTCTGTCATCTAAAGGAACAACTATCATAATTCTCACTTGGCTATTGTGCAGAGGAGACTTTTCCATAGTAATACTCATGCTAGAGTTGTTATACACTCTAGGGATCGCATAGGCAATAGAACATAGTGGTACTATGGGTAGCGGAGCAGGTAAGTTGTCAACCTTACTTGAAATTTTTTATTAACAACATTTTTTGGATTCTTTCTCAAAAGGTCCACACAAGCAACGAACCTATTTATGTAGGGGCATTTTTAAGGGAGCTGTGTAGCTGGCTGATTATGGTAATACCAATGATCACAATAGTCCAAATTCTGATGATGCTCACAAAGGAAGTAATTTGAGCAATGCTACATTTTTTTCAAGGTGGTAAGCAAGTGAAGGAAAAAACCAGGAGGTTCTCGTCTCGTAGGTCTGACGAGAAAATTTTCAAGCGAACTTGCTGCTATAAGGGCCTATCCCCCAAAATCTCCCTTAAAATTGAGCATTCCACCTCTTTTGTAGACCTTATTGACCAAACTGCAAGTCCTTCTTTTGTTAATGAATCCTCAAGTAAAGTTCTTTCTCCCATTCCGGTTGATCCTGAATTGTCTATTAATTTAGTCACAAACCCAGTTGACACTCAGATAACTAAGGTTTCACAATCTATGGATATTTTGTTAGCGACAAGCAGACAAAAGAAGAAGTTTCTTTGATTGACATTTTCAAGAAAAATAGTCACCAACCTCGAGACCAAAGTTGACAAATTCTCAAGGGATTTCATTATCAGTAGCTTTTAGGCAATTGTTAAACTAATGACTTCTTCTGATTTGGGCAAGCTTTTGAAATCTCGAGATGCTATTTTTAAAAACCGTATGAGGTTGAACGGAGAGGTTTTAGATGGTGACACTAGGCGAATGATTTGCACAACATGTCCACTAGACATTTGATTTAGCTGGGAAGATTAGTTCATGGGAGAAGTTTGTGAAAGATGTTGATTGTGAGGATGTTGAAAACTTGTCACTTAAATTTTTTGATCATTTGAAGAATCTCCAAGATTTAAACTCACAATTGCAAGATTCTGGTGAGCAATTGCAAGAATTTGAGAACTGGAAAGCTGTCCTCCTGAAAAAAGAGGCAAAGATGCAAGCGGAAATCTTTAGGTTGAAGGCAGGTGTGGTGCACTAGCTTCTGGTGAATTGTTGATTTGGATAAAAGTTAGGAACCAGGCAATAATGACGACCAGCTTATAAGGGAAAAAATCCAAGAAGTGGGACAAGAGAAAATGCGAGCCCTTGAAGACTTGAAGAAACAGTTTCGAGCCCTTTTTGTTTCTTTAGATTCCTTTATGCAAACAGACTGATAGTCATTTGAATTGTAGTTTCTTTCATTTTATTTTATTTCCTTTATTCCCTTTTTTTATTGTGATTACATTTATTCGTTCGTTCAATTTGATGTAATTAATAATTAATTTAATAAAGTCATGCACGATTGATTTTATTTGATTTATTTAATTAATTTTTTTGTATTACATTGGTATGATACTAAAGAAACAAAGTAACCAATATAATATTATATTGAACATCAATCAGTTTAATCACTTGAGATGCACTAGTAGATAATTACAAAAGGGAAACTAATGTATTTTTTAGTGAAGGGGCTGTATCTAGCTTTGCACTAGACTGGCTACGTACCCACTTTGTATGCGGGATCAAGCCATTTGTAGTTTTGAAGCATTATTTACATTGCCATTTAGGCAAAAAAAACTTTTAATGAAACTCCTATTTACACAAGAATATACGCATTTTCCTTTAGAGTTTGAGAGTTCGTATACTCTTTTTGGGAAAACTTTAGTGACAACGTAAGGGCCTTCCTATTTGGCTTCAAATTTTCCTTTCATCTTTCTTGTAATGACAACGGGTCTTCTGACAGTCAACACCAAGTTGCCCACTAAGAAAGATCTAGACTTGACCCTTTGTTGAATGCCCCAGCCACCTAGGATTGATAGACTTCTAGTCTTGGTTGTGCATCAAGTATTTTCTCATCAAGTGCTTCCAATTCAGCTAATCTGATTTCTACATTATCATTAGAATTTGTTAGCTAAACTGCAATTCTAAGAGATGGTAGTTGTACTTCTAAGGGAAGTACGGCTTCGGAATCGTAAACAAGAGTAAATGGTGTACAACCAGTTAATGTATAAACCTGTGTACACAGTTATGTACACCCATAATGCCTCAGGGAGTCGCTCATGCAAATCTCTTTTGTGTTTAGAAACTACTTTCTTCAAAATGTTACACAAAACCTTATCAAATGTTTCTGCTTGTCCATTAGACGACGGGCTATAACTTGCAGAAATCCCATGTTTGAACTTGTACTTTTCACTCAATTTCACAAGTCATGCATATTTGAAGTAATGGGCATTATTAGAGATAATCCTCGAAGGAACCCCAAACTGATAAATAATGAGATTTTTAATAAAAATTTGCAACATCCACTGCCCTCACTTCAGTTAGTGGTATTGCTTCAGCCCATCTTGAGAAATAATCAGTCTTGGCCAAATTATACTTATGTAATCTTGATGAAGATGGCTTAAAAAGACCAACTACATCCAATCCCCATGTTTCATATGGTCATGATAACATGATGGGATGAAGTGGTTGAGGCAGTTGATGAATGAAATCTGAATGGAGTTGACAAACTTTACAATTTCTTGCAAATCTTCATTTCATCGCATCTTTTACTCGGGTTGGCCAATAATAGCCCAACCTTTTAATTTTAGAAGCAAGTTTATGGCCAGCTTGGTGTGTACGACATATTCCAGCATTAGTTTCTTGAAGAGCATAAATGGCCTCTTCTTTTGAGAGACACCTTAAAAAAATCCCATCAAAAGAGCTTGCGTCCTTTCCTACGTCCGAAGTTGATAAGTTGTTGAGTGAGGTTCTCGGACAGTGCAATGCGTTCGGAAGGTTTAATGATTTGTAAGCGTTGATTTTCATTCTGACGATCGGGTGCGCTCGATAAAATTTCATGAGGATGATGTTGAGCATCTGTTGTTAACTCCTTAGAATCCACTCTCTCTGCCTAACTTTCGGACAATGTATTGTGTCCGGGATACTCCTGTTTGGACGAATTCCTGTCCAAGAAACTTAGTCTTGTTCGGGCGATGTTGAGCATTCGAAGGTTTTTCGTTTCGGACGATATGCAACATTCGAAAGCCCTGTTATGTCATTGTAAGATACTACAAAATTTCTACACAACTCATTTGCAAACAAAAAGATTGTATTTGTCATCATCAAAACCAAGATTGTACGACAACAACCTCCCCTTTTTTATGATGACAAATCATAGGGCAAACTAATCATAGCTTAATTAATCAATCCACAATCTTAAACATATAGTCATGAATTACAAACACATTTATTCTCCCCATTTTGGCATCATCAAAACAAGATAAGAGAAAAACTCCAGTAGAGAAACTGCTCGTCCATAACCAAACCACCAAGAAACTATTGCAACCAAGAAAGAATGGAAAGCAAGGGGAAAATAAATATGACAGCCATATATTTTAGACAACCAAAGATTAACAATTGTAATCAAACAAGTTCAAACTTAAGCCAGGTCAACTAAAAACACAAAGTCTAAGAGCTAGAATTTAAATAATTCTTCTCTTTTGATAGTTCTTCATATTTTCACTTTCTGGTGGGAAAATCATCATTGGTAGCTTCAGTATCGTGCTCGACAGCTGCATAATATACTTGAATGTGTCGTCAATTTTTTCATCATCATCAGCGTCAGCTTGTGGTGTAGTAGAGACTTCAGGATGTGGTGCTCCAGTTGGATCTTCTTGGTCCTCTTGCTCAGCAGCTTCATTTTCTTCATCTTCCTTGTCAGAGAAGGATTCAAAAGTATATTGCGACTGAATGTTTGCAAATTGAACTTGAGCAGAGCCAGAAATGCCCAAACTTAGAGCTTCCTAGAGGATCGTCTACTTGGTTTCCAATCTTTTTAGTTTCCGAAGAGTTCGGCGCTGAAACAAAGCCATTTGATTTCCCAAATTGGTGACAATGGTGCATAAGTGTGAAAGGGATGGTTCGGACGAGGATATTTGTGAAGGATAGGTTAGTGGAGGTGTGGAGAAAGAGGGTTGAGGAAGAGTGGGATGAGAAAGTGCTAGCCTAGAATTCGAGGCATGATCTTTTATAAGAGACAACTTCATACTCATGTTTAGTAAGCCATTTGTGATTAAAAAAATGGAATGCAATCCTTTTCGTTCAATGTAAGTTTTATTAAATTATGTGGGAAATTTTTTTTTTCCAGTGGAAGGAATGTCAAAATGATCAAAAACTTTTGTTTAAAATTTTCCAAACGGGATATTCCTCCTAGTATCAATCAAGAACAATTCCTATAAGGAGCAAAACAAATATCTAAAGTCGAGTTTAATTCCTTTATAAACATAATAGAACAGATACAATTGCATTTTTCCTGGCTCGGTACGATATCCATCAGTGGGTAAAAGCAAGTTTGTAACTAATGTGTACAAGATATTGAGCTCAGGACTTAGTAAAGTGGTTTTGGCTTCCGAGACCTGTTTGAAATCAACGTGAAAAATTTGTTTGATTTCATCGATATCAAATCGAGTGTCAACAGTAGGTCATTTATCCAGGAAAAAGAAGTATGAAAAATAACCGGATGAGTTATATCACATTCAAAAATCAAGTTAATAATATTGGAATTAATTTCTAAGGTAATGTGATTCACATGAGTTTCTAGGAAACCAAGGTTCGAACAATTGAACCTTTGCAAAGATTTGAAATGAATTGCAAAACCATGTCATGACATACAAGTAAGTCAATATGAATTAAGTTTCCCCATATTTGTTTTCAAAACAATCCTTAACAAAAGATAAATTTAATTCATCGAACATGCTTAGATAAATAGGACATTGCATGATAATGGATTTACTGAGCAAGGATGTATATCTTTCAGATGCCTGAGCATCAATGAATTTGGGCAAAGTGGGATCGGGTGTGAATAAGGGATTTGTTGATGTTTGGCCTTGAGCTGGAGCCTTTCCTTTTGATTTCTTTCCTCTGGTGCCTGCTGAGGATCCTGCACGTGATTTAACTATCTTGAATTAGAGGTAAGGATTATAGAGTTTAAAAATGAGGTGAAGAGATTTTAAGGAAATGGAAGAGAAAAGATGTTAATAAGGTAGAAATGGTGTTAAAATAAGATTGGTGAAGAGTTATGAGGATGATTTACTGTATGAATTGTTAGAAGAAAAATAGACGAATGAAGGAATTAAGAGGTTTCCTCAATTTTGCCAAAGTTTAGGATTTGATAGAGAAAGAGTGTTCGAAAAAGGGAAAGATGAAAGATTTTAAGGTAATAGACCAGTCGTTCGGACATCTGAACGATTGGTATACATCCGAACGTGCATCTGATCTCAGATGAATGGACTGCAGAAATAATTGCTCAATCATCCGAAAGAATGTCGAACGGTTGTGATCATCCGTTTGTTTTTCCAGAGTGTTTGGGATTAGATTGACAGTTTGGACGAAAGAGAACGTTCGAAACCAGAAATTCACAAGCCAAACAGTTTAGACGGATATATTCATTTGAGATCACAAAGAGCTTAGGACGCATATTTGCGTCCAAAAAACACAAAAATATATGCGTCTGAAAAACACAAAAATTTACACAGTCTTAAAATTACTGATACCCAAACCGTTTCTAAGATATTCAAAATGATCCAAAGGTAAAGCTTTAGTAAAAATGTCGAGCCAATTGATTTTTAGTGCAAATAAATTCAACACAGATTTCCTTTTTACAAACAAAATCTTTTATCAAATGATGATTGACATCAATATGTTTAGTTCTAGAATGCTGAATTGGATTTTTTGTGAGATTAATTGCACTAGTATTATGCATCTAACGGGCACATAATCAAGAATAACACCAAAATCTTTCAAAGTATGTTTCATCCAAAGAAGTTGAGCACAACAATTTTCCACAGCAATACACTCAACTTCCGTCGTAGACAATGAAATGGAATTTTGTTTCTTGCTAAACCAAGACACCAAGAAATTTCCCAAAAAGTAACACATACCACTAGTACTTTTTCTATCAATTTTACAGTAAGCAAAGTTGACATCCGAGTAACTAATCAAATCAAAACTAGTGGATTTAGAATACCATAAGCCATATTTCAATGTCCCTTTCAAGTATCTAAAAATTCTTTTGACAACAATTAAGTGTGATTCCTTAGGACAGGATTGAAATCTTTATAGTACAAAGACAAACGGTAAACATGATATCCGGTCTACTAGATGTTAAATAAAGTAAGCTCCGGATCATACCTCTATAGTGTTTATCAACACTATTACTTTCTTCATCTTTGTAGAGCTTGGTTGAGGTGCATATTGACGTTCCAACTTGTTTCTCTATTCCAAAGCGCTCAGGTAACCCCTTTATGTATTTGATTTGTGTGATGAAGGTTCCCTTCTTTGTTTGGTAAATTTGAAGTCCAAGGAAGAATTGTTATTCTCCCATCATATTCATTTCAAATTCTTTTTGCATCAAATATGCGAATTCGTTGCACAATCTTTCATTAGTAGCTCTAAAAATGACATCGTCAGCATAGATTTGAACAACCAACAAATCACTGAGACTAGTATTGGTGAAAATAGTAGTATCAACAACACCCCTTTTTGAAACTATTTTCAATCAAAAAATCACTTAATCTTTCATACCAAACTCTTGGAGCTTGTTTTAAACCATACAAATTCTTTGATACCTTGTTTAAAAACATGATTTGGAAAATCTTTATTTTCAAAACCTAGGAGTTGTTCAACAAAGACTTCTTGATCAATAAAACCATTTAAAAAAAGTAATTTTCACATCCATTTGAAATAATTTGAAATTTTTAAAACATGCATATGCAAGAAATATACGTATGGATTCTAAACGAGCAATGGGTGCGAAGGTCTCATCAAAATCAATCCCTTCGTCTTGAACATAACCTTTCGCAACTAGTATAGCTTTATTTCTAACTATCTCATCTTTATCATTTAATTTATTTCTAAAAACCCACTTTGTTCCTATAATCAGATGATTTGAGGGTGTATCAACTAATCTCTACACATTGTTTTTATTGAATTAACTAAGGTCTTCTTTCATGGCAAGAATCCAAGATTCTTCTTGTAAAGCATCATCCACATGTTTAGGTTCAATGTGAGGAAGTAAAGCACAATTATTATTAAGAGGACTATGAGAACGAGTTTTTACCCCATCGGATAGGTCACACCGATGATTAGTTCTTGAGGATGACTTGAGATAAATCGCCATATTTTTGGAAGATCCTTTGAAGAATCTTCTTTCCCTTCTTCTTCTTCATCCAAATGATGAGTATTATCTTCATTACTTTCCTTGGTCTCTTGAAGTTCTTCTTGAATAGTGAGCTTCTCAAGTTTCTTGTGCACACCTACATCTTCATCCTCACGAACATCTCTTGAAATAAAATCATTAGTTTCATCAAATGTAACATGTACAACTTCTTCAATCACAAGAATTCTTCTATTGTATACTCGGTATACTTTCTTGCCACTAGAATATCCTAAGAAAATTCCTTCATCCGATTTCTTGTCAAACTTTCCAAGATTTTCTTTAATTTTCAAAATAAAGCATTTACATCCAAAAACTTTGAAATAACTCACAACTTTTTTGCAAAACAAGAGTTCATAAGATGTTTTGTTCAAAACAGGTCTTAAAAGAACTCAATTCATAACATAACAAGCCTTGTTAACGGAGTTTCGGCCCAAAAATATTTGGCAAATCACACTCAATAATCATGGTTCTAGTGGCCTCTTAAAGAGTTATATTTTTCCTTTCAACAACACCATTTTGTTGAGGCACTCTAATAACCGAAAACTCATGCAAAATGCCGTTGTGATCACAAAATTTAGGAAAACCTTTGAATTTAAATTTGGCTCCATTATCTCTTCTCAAATGAACAATTTTCAAATTCAACAAATTTTGTATTTTAGAAAATAAGTTTACAAAATTTTCAAAGGCTTCACTTTTGCGTACAAAAATTGTCACGCCCCAAAAACGGGACCGTAACACGCCGCGGTAATGGCACACCGGTCCAAAGCGCAAGGCACAAACGAACAGAGCAACAAACTAAACCGCAATGTAATAGAACCATCAAACCATTTCTTAACTATAAAATCGAATATTTCATTAAACACACAAAATACGAATTACAAAATTCCTTCTTAGTACAAAAGATGCTACAACAAAAAACAAAGTTGACTCTGCGAAAAAGAAAACATAAAGATAATAACATTTGTGAAAACCATAGTCATGAAGCAGTTTCTAAAATGTCTCATGCCATTTAAACGTCAATAAACCATAATCATAAGTAGTTTCTAAAATGTCTCATGCCATTTAAACGTCAGGCATGTCCAAAACATAGTCAAAAAGATCCAATCATTTCAAAACATAGTATGCTAAAGCGTAGCGTAGCCAAAAAGATCCAATCATTTCAAAACATAGTATGCTAAAGCATAGCGAACAAATCCAAGTACATGCTTTAGCATACTATGTTTTGAAATGATTGGATCTTTTTGGCTACGCTACGCTTTAGCATACTATGTTTTGAAATGATTGGATCTTTTTGACTATGTTTTGGACATGCAGCATACTGTCGTCCCATGGATGACTATAGAACCGGTTCTCCCCAAATCAAACATTTCCAAACACATCCAAAATTATATACCTAGGTCACCTATGAGCCAAAACAGTTATAAAATGCTTTCATATCAAAAGAGTTTGCAAACATATCAATTGATTAACATAAAATAGCTTGGTCCCGATTTCATATGTAATAGTTCCAAAACTTGGTAAAAGTGCAGTTCCAAACATCATACACATTTTAAAATCCATCCAAACATATTTGACTGGGGTTAAACAAAATACAAGTATAAGAGGGTCTATGTTACCCACATCCCTTGAGCAAAAACTGCACAAATGATCAATGGACTGAACGCGATAGCTGTTTGTAGGTGGGTTTTACCTAAAATAAATATAAGAGGACTCTTAGAAGAGATGTAGAAGTTAAAGAAGACTAGGGAAGCGAAAACGACGCGAAACGATAGAAAACGACACCAACAGCTCTTTGGTCAAAAATGACCTTTTCACAATTTCTGACCAACTTCGACAAGCTAAAACCCCAGTCAAAACACTTAGTTAACCCCTCAAATTCGTATTACTGCTAGATTAGGAGATAATAAGCTCAGTTTTCCTCACACCGAAAAACTTCGCCTCCCTTGAATACCTTGGAATTGGATTTCCTCCCAATGGACATTATCCAATTCCAAGGTATTCAAGGGACCTTGGTTACAACCCAACTCATAACAACATATTCAACCAACCAACAAAATCCAATTCCAAGGTATTCAAGGGACCTTGGTTACAACCCAACTCAAAACAACATATTCAACCAACCAACAAAATCCATAAACGGAAAGATTCACCGGAGCATTTATATAGCCGGGACTATATCAATAGCATTCCACAACAATCCATACTCCATAACCACTACAATTAACTCTATTACAACATTAGAGCAACAACCTATGGGTGGAATTCCTCTTTACTACCAAACTGAAATTTTTACCGATTAGCCACACGCATGATTCAAACATGCTTCCTATCCATCCCACTACCAAGGAAACACTTAAAACCATCAAAAGATCATTAAAGATCCTTCAAACATAACCAATTATCCAAATTATCCTAGTTGCGCCAAACTTTCGCTTACTTACAAAATGAAGGGAAATCAATTCCACTTGGTTTCAAGTCTCACTTCCTATCCAAACTAACCTTAAAACACTCTTAAAACATCATTATGTGCATAGACATAAGCATTCATAGCATAACACTCTAGGCCACATATGGAAGACAAAACCCCAACTCATAATCTTAAAATTTGTAATCTAACCATGGAAAGTTGTTAAAAATCAACCCCAATCACTTCCCAACCTCTACCCAAAAACACTAAAAACAACCCATAACATACATAAATCATAACTTATAAGGCTGCAAAGAGGGTTTATTTTCAGCCATAAAGAATCCTACAAAACTTGAAATTAAAGCTTGGATCATAAAGCCCATAAGCCATAAATGCTAAAATACATAAAATCTTACCTTCCAAGTGATTTCTACTTGAAATCCAAGAAAATTTTTGGGGAAAATGGAGGAAGAGGAGTCGGCTGCTGCTAGGAAGAAATGAAGAAGAAACAACAAGAAGAAGACTTAAAAGGATTCCCAGGTGAAGAGCTTTTATGATATCCACTGAGCCTGTCTCTTATACACATCTAGATGTGTATAAGAGACAGTACTAAATTATCATTTTTTTCTGAATAATTCAGCCATCAAACAACACTCACACACCACAATGCACTAATTACACTTAGTCCAACTTTTGACCCGTTTACCCGCCGTACCGAAATCGCGTAAACCGAAAAATTTGCCGAATTGAAAAACGATGAGATTAAGTTGAAGTACTTTATGACTAAAAATAATATGAAAAACATTTTAAACCAGTTAAAATCAAAGAACAAGGCTATTAAAATACTGGGTTTCACAAAAATAGTACCCAAATATACCTAGAATAGTTATCAACAATCACAAAACCATATTTACTACCACCGAGACTGGCATGTTGAGTTGGACCAAACAAGTCCATATGCAATAATTCCAAAAGTTTAGAAGTAGATATACAATTTTTTGGTTTAAAAGAAACATTAAGTTGTTTACCAAATTGGCATGCATCCCAAATTTTATTTTTCAAAAAATTTAATTTTGACAAACCTCTTACTAAATCTTTCTAAGCAAGATTATCAATCAAATCCATGTTGAAATGATAAAGCCTTCTATGCCAAATCCAAGGATCATCTTTGGAAGCGGTTAAACACTTTATGTTACCACTATCAATGTTATCAAGATAAATCAAATAAACATCATTATGCCGTCTTGCTTTGAACAAAACAACCACTTAGTTCTTATCAAGAATTAAACATTCATACTCAGTAAAGAACACATACAAATTTCTATCACATAATTGACTCATATTTAAAAGATTATAATTCAAATTGTCAACTAAAAGCACATTTTAAATCAATGTCTCACCATTTTTACCTACATCACCAATGCTAATAGATTTTTCTTGTATGTTATCTCCAAAGGTCACCTCACCACTATTTTTGGACTTGAGATTGGTGAAGAGAGATGCATCATCGGTTATGTGTATTGAACACCTACTATCAATGAACCACTTAGCATTTTCAGTGGTGTTCTCTACCTACACAAAGAATTAAGAGATAACTTTTGGTACCCATATTTTCTTGGGTCCATAAGAGTTAGCATATTGATTCAAAATCCACATAGATTCCATTCCCCGTTTTTCATTTCTTTTGACATAACACTTATTTTTCACATGTCCATGTTGTTGACAATAATTGCAAATAATACTTTTATTTCCATATGAAGAAGCTTTCACCCTATTTTTTACAAAATATAAACCATTCCTTCTAAAAATGACAAAGTTCTTGTTTATCAACATATTTCTATTCTTTTTCATATCAACAACTTTTTCCCTTTTTCTATGCAAGAGTACATCAAGATCATCCAATCTTTTCTTCAAGGAGGCTTGTTCTTCCTTGATCTTTGTTTTCACATGCATTCTTTTCTTCAAATCATCATTTTCTTGTGATAACTTATTATTTTCATTCACAAGTTTAGAGTTAGCATTCAACAAGGCATTATTTTTTTTTTTCACTTACTCCTTATTTCTAGAAAATGATTCCTTTAAGCTATCACGTAATTTTATAATAAAAGCTTCAAGATCATCTTTATCATCGTTTTCATCATTTGAATGATAATTAGTTGTTAGCTTATCATTACCAATAGCCATAAAGGCCATTTGTGCCATTTCTATTTCTTCCTCCACTTCTCCTTCGGAGTTGCAATCGTCCTATATTATTTGAAAATTGTTGAACCGAGACTTCCTTTCCTTCTTTTTTCTTCTTGGAAGGAAATTCATTTGCAAAGTGCACGGGTTGACTACATTCAAAGCATTTTCATTTTACTTCTTAAATTCTAGCTTGGTCTTCCTTTTGAAGTTATTGGAGTTGATGGCTCCTCCTTTCCTCATCCTCCTTTTGTTGATATAATGTTTAAGAAATCCTTTGGTGATAAGTGCAAGATCACCTTCATCAAGATCTTCATTCTCTAAGTTGATGGAGTCACATTCATCTTCTTCTTCAGAAGTTTTCAAGGCAATGCTTCTTTTTGGTCTTGTTTCTTCATTATCCACAACTTTAGCCTTAAGCTTCATTCATAAGATGTAAAGAGTTAATCAAGGATTCAATGGGCATGCAATTTAAATTCGTTGCCTCCTCTATTGCAATAGATTTGGGTTGCCTTCTTTGGATAGAACATTCAAGATCTTTCTATTTTTTTCACCCAAAGAATATTCCTTACCCAAGACTTCAAGATCCTTAATGATATAATTGTTAATCTACAATACATCATCAATATTTTCATGAGGTTCCATCTTAAAGTATTCATACTTGGCAACAAGAAAATATTTCTTTTGTTCTCTCACATAATCACTACCTTCATGAGTTTCTTTCAATTTATCCCAAATCTCCTTAGCTTAAACACAACCTTTGACACGAGTAGATTCGTTAGCATCCAAAGCATTGTACAACACATTCATGGCTTTAGCATTCAATGTCAAATTTGATTTATCTGATAGGGTAAGTTCGTCCCTTGTTTTTTCTCTTCTTCTATTGGAGTTTTCATCAATAATAGTAGCTTCGAAAGTAACTTCATTGACAACATACCACAAATCAATATCAATAGATTACAAGAAAATTTTCATTCTTTCTTTTCAACAAATAAAATTCACCCCATTAAACATAGGTGGCCTAGTGATAGATTGACTTTCAAGAAATAAAGAATTATTGGTTGCCGTAAAGATCTTTACTCAAATACAATTCAAGCAAAAGAAATAGTCGTACCAAGTTTTGATACCAATTGTTAGTCCAAAAGGCAACCTAAGAGAAGGGTGAATTAAGTTGTTTAAAACCAATTGCAACTTTTGAAAAATCAAGCAAGATGGATGCAATGTAATTAATGATCAAACCAATAAATGCACTAGTAGAAATAAATAAAGAACAAGCATTGAAATTTAGAAGGATCAAACTAAACTCCCAAGCTTTGCAAGCTTGGAGTATACTTGCACAACTTTGTGTCTCTTCAATATTGGTGAGATAATAATCTGTTGTATACCAAGTAGGATCACGCTTGCTCACACTAATTATTATTTTTTTTGAGCCAAGAGTTTTACACAACTTCACTTTTGTACAATAATTATTTCTCCACTCTTTTTCAATTGAAGATCACTCACTTTTACACTTGCTACTACAGCACACTTTAAAACGTATTTTCACTCTAATAGCTTTTTGTTAATGCTTGTATTTAATGTGTAAGTTATTTTTCATAAGTTCAGATTGGTTGGTATTATTTATAGGTACAATAAAAGAGCTTCCAACCACCTTCCAACGGCTAAGTAATAAAATGCTAAAAAACTAGTCGTTATATTTTTCGGAGGTCCGAAGCCTTAATTGTGTGTCCGATCAAGCATCTGATCATTAACACCAAGGAGTTCAAATTTACGTTCAGATGGTCGAGCCTGCGTCCCTTCCTACGTCCGAAGTTGATAAGTTGCTGAGTGAGGTTCTCGGGGTAGTGCAATGTGTCCGGAAGGTTTAATGATTTGTAAGTGTTGACGATCGGGTAAGTCTGATAAAATTTCTTTCGGATGATGTTGAGCGTCCGTTGTTAACTCCTTACAATTCATGCTCTCTGCCTAACTTTCGAACGATATATTGTGTCCAAGATACCCTGTTCGGAGGAATTCCTTCATCCAAGAAAGTTAGACTTGTTCGAACAATGTTGATCATCCAAAGGTTTTCTGTTTCGGACGATATGCAATGTTCGAAAGCCCTGTATGTCAGATACTGTAAAATTCTTTGCACAACTCATTTGCAAACAATTAGATTGAATTTGTCATCATCAAAACCAAGATTGTAGGACAAACACTAAGAGTCCCCAAATGCTTTAACACATTCAATGTACAGCTCAAGTGCAATTTCTAAGCCAATGATTAATGTCTCCTATTCCGGCAATTGTTTGAGCAAAGAGATAGAAGAGAAAATGAGTAAGGTAATATTCTTCTTGACAGCACAATTCCTGTCCCTACTCCTTTTTTTCCTTGATACACTATCAAAATACAATTCCCAAAATAAGGTATTGGTAGTGAAGACCTCTTCATTTCCGAGATTGTCTTGAATTTCTTTGACATCAGGGGCTGGGTGAGCAGCTAGGAGTCAGCTAGTTCTTTTCCTTTGATTGCCTTTTGAGAGACATAAGTAATGTCAAATTCTGTCAAAAATAAAGACCATTTGGCCAATTGTCTCGACAAAAAAGATTTGGATATTAAATATTTCAATGGATCGGCTCTTGAAATTAATGTCACTGAGTGAGACAGCAAATAATGCCTTAACTTTTGTACCACAAAAATCAAAGAGTTCGACAACAAGTGTTCGACTAAGATAATATAGTGCATTTTTTTCCATTCTTATTATTTTGGACAAGTAATGCCCTAAAGACGTTTCAAGAGTTGCGATGTATAAGATCAACGACTTTCTTTTAATAGGAGCTATCAAACTGGAGACTTGAACATGTATTCCTTGATATTTTCTAATGCATTTTGACATGTGTGATCCCACACAAATAATACGACTTTCTTCATTAATCTTGTAAACGGTTGACATCTTCCAGATTGATTTGATATAAATCTTCTTATGAAAGCCAGTCTTCCTCGAAGTCCACACAGTTCTTGCAAGCTGGAAGGTGGAGGCGTTTCCATGATTGTTTTGATTTTTGTGGGATTGATTTCAATTCCTCAGTGTCTAACAGTAAACCCAAGAAACTTTCCGGAAGTCACCCCAAATGCATATTTTATGGGTTTCATTTCCAATTGTTGGGGTGATGCTCTCGAAGTTTGTCAAAGATTTTTCTTAAATCATTCAAATGATTTTCTCTTTCTTTTGTCTTGACAACCAAATCAGCAACAAACACTCAATGATGTTATGAAGAATGTCATTGAAAATGATTGTCATGGGTCTTTGATAAGTTACTCTGGCATTTTTTATTTCGAAAGGCATTACTGTGTAACAAAAAATGCCTTTTAGAGTACAAAAAGTTGTGAGCTTCTCTTCTTTGGGTGCCATCTTTATGTGATTGTAGCTAGAAAATCCATCTATAAAAGATAGTGCACCAACACAGTTGTAGCATCAACAAACAATTCAGTGATTTGAAGTGAAAATTCATCTTTCCATCTTTGGGACATGCATCATTAAGATCTCTAAAATCAATACAGATGCGTATTTGCCCATTTTTCTTTTATACAGACACAATGTTTGCAAGCCAAATCGGATACTAGACCTCACAAATGAAACCAACTTCTATAAATTTGTCCACCTTATTTTCAATTAAATGTACAATCAATTCAGGCTTGAATTGACGTTGGGCATTTATTGTTTGAAACCGCTAATTGATGGACTTCTATTTTAAGGTCTAACCTAGGAATATCTTGGTAACCCTATGCAAACACATCTTGATACCTGAAGTAGGGTTTTGTACTTCATCAACTTTTCTTCAGAGAAAAAAGCACTTATAAAGATTGGTTTTGGGCTTTCAGTAGTGCCAAGGTTAAGTTTTCTCAACTCATCCACTAGGGCTTGACCACCATCTTTGAGTTGAGATGCAGTTGGTTGAACATTTTGAATGAACTCTTCTCAATCTTCTTGCAAAATAGGAGGATTGTGTCTTTCTTCTTTAGAACTTTCAGCCAACCTTCTTTGCAAGAGGTATATTTTACCTCCATGGATGAATTAGCTTCTACTTTTTTGCAAGGCAAAAGTTCTTTCTCATTTTCCCTTGTCAAGATCCATTTCTCGATTTTTCTTAACTGGGCTCATTTTGGTTTTGAAGGCTCTTGTGCTGACCTTTGAAATATGGAGTGCAGAGAAATATGTCTCAAATTCCTCATCAATTTTAGGAAGCCTTGGTAGCCTTTTAAATATAGAGACTTGAGGCTAACTTTCACTATGTTCCTCAGAGAGCAGAGTTATTTCTTGATTGGTGAAAATCACTGAATCTGAGGAAGAAGAAGTTGGTTTCAAAGGCTTTTGTAACCTTGAAAATTTGGAGGCTTGAGACTTGTTTTTCCTGCTTCATCTTTGGAAACCCCTAAAGCCTTTTAAACACAAAGACTCGAGGCTTATTCTCAATGTGTTCCTCAGAGAGCACAGATTTTTCTTTCCTAGTAAAAATCACCGAATCTGAAGAAGAAGAGGTTTCTAACTCGCCACAATCTTGATCGATTGTGATATCTTTCAAGTCCTCTTCTGAAAGGGATTTCCCCTCCTTGAGCTTTAATTTTTTTGAGCTTGCAGGGATGCTATTTTTTTGCCCAATATTACCTTTCTACTTTGACTTCAAAAGGTAGTCAAGTGTGACCGTTACTTGGGACATCGATTGGTCTACCTTTCAAAGTGGACAAATATAACATGTGGTCAAAGTAGTCATTGTCTCCTCAATTCAGATTTTCGTTAATTGTCCTTCATTTGGTTGACTTTTTGACCTTAATTTCAAAACAATCTTTTGTCTTGGGACATTTGGTGCCATCTTTCTTTCTTTCTTCTTCGAAGATTCAATCTTATTTTAAAAACATTTTCCTAGGTGAGAAGATAAAGTGGGAGAAGAGTCAGATTCTTTCTTCTTTGAAGATTTAAGTCTTGTTTCAAAAGATTTTCCTCGATGAGAAGATAAAGTGGTAAAAGAGCCAGATTCTCCTTTTGTTTCTCTTTTTTTGTCCTTTTCTTTCATCTCGCGACTGTAGATGTAGGAATTTTGTAAAACTTTGCATCTACATAATTCACCTCTTCGGTATCAAAAGGTCTTGAGTCGGCTACCACTGTTTTTCAATATTTATACCATTCTCTAGTATTTTGACAAACTTCAAAGTATTGATGGAGTGTTGATGGTTGGATGAATGCTTGATTGGGACTTTGGGATACCTCCTTAAGTTTTCAAACTTATTTTTACAAGTTTCAGGTGGAGATTATGCATCCTTTTCTTCAACTGCAGGTTCTTTAGGAATGGATTCTTTTGAAGATGAGACAATTGATTTTTAATTTGTCACACTTTTTGCGGTGACGACAATCGTCAACCTGAGCGTAAAGTGATTTCGTTGGCTTCTAAATTTGAAGACTCATCTTCTTCAAAAACCACCATGCAGCATTGTTCCACAATCTCATTTTCTTCATCTTGTTCATTTTTGAAGAATTCGAGAGGGATATATTCAGTTAGAGTAATGGTTACTCTTTTAGATTGAATATATTTCTCCTCTATCGGCACTGCCTTCTTTTGAATTTTCTTCTTTTTCTTGCCTTTCCTTTGTTCCTTTTTTCCTCAAAATTTCATTCTAAGACAAGTAGTTTGCATAGAATGCAAAGCTGTATGAATATACCTTTCTGGTCCTTTTGCTTATACAGGTTTGCCACTCTTCGTCCTTTGCACTTTCAATTTCCAAAGGACTTTGTAATTTTTTTAGGAAGGGCTCAATCATGAGCTTGTAAAATGCTAAAATTTTTGGATTTCTCGGATGAGGCATGTCAGGGTAAGCGTAAACATATGAAACTTCATTGTCTACTTTAAATCCCACTTTAACTGCACCGTTAGAAAGAGGAACTACTAGAATAGGGTTTTTTTGACTAAGGAGATGTTGTTAGCAGTGGCAGAAGAATCGTCTTCAAGCATGGGATCTCCTTTATCAACTTGTGATTGGATAATATTTTTAAGAACATAACAGTTTTTAATGGGGTGACTAACAATTCAATGATAAGAGCAATACTTTGGATCATCGACTTTGTTAACTTCGGCTGGTCTCTTTGGTTCAAGTAATTCTATTGCCTTCTCTTTCATTAACTGCTTGAAAATGTACTTCACATCCTTGCCATGAAATGTGTACTTCAAATTACACTCTTCCTTTCCTTCAAGGTAGGCCTTTTTTTACTTTCTTTATCTTTTGAACTTGAGCCAAGATTGCCATTAACATTTTTTTTGTTGGTATTGACAAAGTTTCCATATACTCGTCTTTCTTGATGGGTTTGTTGGCTTCACTTTTCTTTTCTTCCGAAGACTTATCTTGTAGGGCGCCTTTTTGTCTAGCTATTTACTTTTCAACTTTACTAGTTTTTGAGACAAGCTCATCAAATTTGTGGGTTCGGCAGTCTCGACAAAAGTTACCATTTCTAGCAATAGGTTGTTATAACACATTTGGACAGCTAATTGTTCGATCAATTTTTCAGTGCATTGGATATTTAAATTTCTCCATCTTCTTATAGAGTCATTGACATTTTTATTTGTCCTTTGGTGGGCATCAACCAAGTCAATTATAGAAATCCTCTTCTTTGAACTCACGAATTGAGCAAGGAAGGCTCTTTGCATATCATCCCATATAAGGATCGAGCCATGTTGTTCTTCTATTATAGTTGGGTATAACAAATAAAAGCATACCCTTTCAGAGATTAGACAAATTGATTGATCAATAGTGCGTTAGAAAGATTTGATTCACCACAAGCTGAGTAAAAGTGAGCTAAGTGTTCTTGTGGTGAGCCATTGATTTTGTCAAATTTTTTGAAATGAGACTTTTGATAGCCAGGGAGATATGAGATCATATCACATAAGATGAATATGGTTTACAATATCTTAACACAGGAGGATTCATAGATGCTTGGAATTCTCTGATACTCTCGGTTATCAATGTTTTGATATCGGCTTGCAATATAGGTGCACTTGAATTCTGGACGTTTTCATGAGTTTGCATATGTTCCCAAGCCGATGTACTTGCTTGACTAGCCACTTGGGTAGCCAAATCAACACTTCAACATCTCTCTCAACAAGTTTTCTTTGTAGCTCTTGCACTTTCTCTTCAAGACTAGTGGTGCCAGTGACAAAGATTGGCATTCCTTTATTTGAATTTCATCAAAAATTTAGTAATTTCTTTTGAAATTCCCTTGCTAATTCCAAAAGAAAGTCATCCTCTTTGAATAGAGACTCGAGATCTCCATATAGAGGATTAATTGATGAGAAAACCACAAGTCCTCTTGGGCTATTTGATCCACTTAAAGAAGCCATTATCTGTTGGAGTTAGATTTCATTGACTTCTCTTCAATGGAAGACTTGATTTTCGTCAATGACCGTTCATATGGAGTTCGAGACATCATTCTTGCTCGAGATCAAGTCACTGGGCCATCATATGATAAAAATCGAGTCTTGGATAAGCAAGAGGATTGGATTAGATAACAGGATAAAGATTCTTCCGTTGCAAGTCTTTTGGTCCCCTTATCGAACTCATGCTCAATTGATTGTTTCAAAGGAAGAATAGGATTTGCGACTTCCTTTGATGGGATGTGAAATTCAAAATCGAGACCTCGAAATCTTTTACTTTCTTTTGAGTTCCTTCTTTGTTTTTCTTTCGTATTGTCTTTCTTTTCATAACAGGGTGTACAACTATAGATCCTTCTTCAACCAATTCTTTTCCTTTTCACATTGGTGAGTTGAGTTCAACAACTGTAAGTTTCAAGGCTACTATTGTCTTTTTGTTTGAAACTTTTGCAGGAGTTGTAACCTCAATCTTCAGGGTCTTGGAAATTGGTACTCTCGACTTCAAGGAAGAAGTATTTTCCTCCTCTTGAGCAAAATTTTTCATAACATATTCGGTTGATGGCAAGTCTACCACAAATGACCCAAAAAGAATTTGATTGGCTTTGAGATTTATCTCCTCAGCCATGTTAACTGCAACATGGTTTTTATCGGTGCTGGTGCTACTAGGTCTGCGAAACCACCTTTGAACAGGGTTTGCGCATTTTATTGGAGTCATTTTAACTCGTTCAACATAAACATTTACATTCGGACAAGTCTTGTTTTGCCCATTAAATGACCTTGAGATTGGAGTAATTGTTGCATACTCCTCAAATGATATCATCCTTGGAGCACTTTTAGCTCCCTTGTCCCTGTATACCTTTAACAATCACAAGTGGGGTAAGTTCTTTTCGTTCTTTGTTGACTCTGGTTGTCGGATTGAGATCCTTTTGCCCCTTGATAGCCAGGTGAGTGTTTTTTTCCTGCTTGCTATCACGGTGGCCAGGACAACCTTCTTTTGCCCCCTCGGGGCCTTTGTGGTTAGAATAGGCTTCTTTTTCACCTCCGTAACCTTTGCGGTCGGGACGACCTTCTTTGCCCCCTTGAGGCTTTAATGGTCGGAGCGAACTTCCTTTTGACCTCAGCAACCTTCACAGTTGCCAATTCTAGAGAAATCTTTGGACGGTCGATTGCGAATGTCGTCATGTAGCCCTTCCTTAATCCTTGTCCCCTTCTGCGTTTGGTACTTGAAAACTCGTGAAAATGAATTACGATTTTCGGTGCTATCTTAAACCTTCAAGACAAATACAATAAAATTAATTAATTGAACAATTAGAGATGCAAAGGAAAATGGGTCCCACCAAGCGAGTTGTCAGAAACCATGTTAAGGAAAAAATTAATATTTTTTGAATTAAATTCTTGTTCAACTTGATCTCACTCATATGATTTGCTCGTGCAAGTTTTTATTAGTATGAGTCGGACCCATTTAAGATATTAAATCCTTAATTACATTCCCTAATTTAATAGAAACACCTTTTGATTCTGATTGTCAATTAATTAATGTGACTTCCGTTTAAATAAGTGAGAATAAGGGGAATTTGTATAATATTTATTTTTGGGATTGTGCCAAAGTAATATACTTAGGGTGCGTTTGATAAAACTAAAATTTGAATTCTGAATTATGAACACTAAAAATTAAGTGTTGAAGTCTTAATTTGTTGAATTTATAAAGTTGCATCTGTTTGATAATCAGCTGAATCTAAATACTGAATTAAAATATTTTACCTTATTTGTATTATATATTTTGATGATAATATTATATTTTTTATAATAGATTATTTTAATTATTATATTTTTAATACAAATTAATAATTTTTACTAACATAGAGTATGTTGTATGAGAGAGGGGTATGTGTGTGTGAGAGAGAGATATTATGTACAAGTGTGTGTTTATATGTGAGAGATAATGAATATAATAAGTGCAAGTGTGCGTTTTTGTATGTGAAAAGGAATATAATGCGTGCAAGTGTATGTTTA
The DNA here is from genome assembly GCA_025175665.1 of Cinchona pubescens. Taxonomy (NCBI): domain Eukaryota; kingdom Viridiplantae; phylum Streptophyta; class Magnoliopsida; order Gentianales; family Rubiaceae; genus Cinchona; species Cinchona pubescens. The sequence goes on from JANKKI010000475.1 coordinate 461,842, forward strand.
TGTGAAAAAAGAGAATATAATGTGTGTAAGTATGTGTTTATGTGTGAGAGATAATGAATATAGTATGTGTGTGTTTATGTATGAGAGAGAAGGAGTATAGTAGTTCAAGTGTGTATGTGTGAGAGAGAGAAGGAATATTATTTATGCAAATGTGCACCTATGTGTGAGAGAGAAGGAATATAGTGTGTGCAAATTGCAATTGTGTGTTTATGTGTGAGAGAGAAGGAATATCAAATGTGCAAATGTATGTTTATGTATAAGAGAGAAGGAATATAGTGTGTTCAAATGTGTGTTTATGTGTGAGAGAAAAGAAATATAGTGTGTGCAAATGTGTGTTTGTGTATGGAGACATAGAGATAGAATGAATATAGCGTGTGCAAGTGTGTGTTTACATGTGAGAGAATGAATATAATGTGTGTAAGTGTGTGTAAATAGTGTGTGAATGTGAAATAAAGAAAATTTGGGTGAGTTTTGCTATACTAGTAAAGAATTCAGCAAATCAAGTAATAGACTTTTCACTTAAAATTTTGTATAGAAATTAAGTGGCACTTAATGCATTCAGAGGTAAGAGATTTCGTTATCAAACACACTTAATACAAAAAGCATTTAATGGACTAAGTTTAAGCACTTAATGGGGTTATCAAACACCCCCTTAGTCAATTTACGTACTCGTTCTGGGATCAGACCTTACGTAGTTCGTATGAATAAAAACTCACTGGTATTTAGAGTATTTATTTTGAATTTAATGGAAACATAAATTAATTTTAACGCAACTTGAAATTTTGAGGGTTACTTGAATTTGACCCTTTCATAATTTAGTTGATAGGGAAAAAAATCCACAAAATAATATATTTTGTAGATAAAAAAATTGAATGTTGTGACTGAAGCCTTTGAAGGGTTTTCCTATGTATCCAAATTGAAATCAAATCACACGTAGTTCTTATGGAACTACAATTTTAAATATCAATTTTTTTGACCATTTGTGGCAATTGACATTTAAATGATATTTGGCCATTAAAGGCAAAAATAATTTAGGCAAATTCAAAAACTAGTTCAATTATTTTATTTTAATCTTTGAAAGGCAAAATGGGCATAAAATTCATATTTAATTCAAGTCTTTATTATTATTATTATTATCGTAAACGGCTAAGTGGGCACGAAAGCCAATTAATTTTAATTTAATACTTTAAAAGGCAATTGTGGGTATTAATGGCAAATAATTTAATTCAATGTCTTAGAATGATAATTTTAGGCACTAAGGCAAATAAATGTTATTTAATACCTTAAAAGGTGATTTTTTAGGCTCCAAGGCCAATTAACTAACATAATGTCTTAAATGGTAATTGTTTAGATTCCAAACCCAATTAATTAATTTGTAATCCATTAAATGACAATTTTTGGGCTCCAAGGTCAATTAAATAATTTAATGCCTTCAACGGTAATTTTTAGACTCCAAAGCCAATTAATTAATTTTATACCTTAAACGGTAATTTTTGGACTCCAAGGCCAATTAATTAATTAATGCCTTAAACGGTAATTTTTTTTTTTTGAGATCCAAGACCAATTAATTAATTTAATACATTAAACGACAAATTTTTGGAGTGCCTTAAAAGGCAATTTCGAGTGAGAGAGCTATATTTAGTATAAATGAGTACGAAGACCAATTTTTTAATTTAATTCTATGCCTTACAATATGTCCTAGAAAAAAGACACTATATAAAGCAATCGCAATATATATGTATACATATATACATATATATATATATATATATATATATATATTATACATACATGACTATATATATATATATGATAGTCATATTTAGACACGACTTTGTGTCTCTATGCGTGTGTATGTATGTGTGTGTGTATATATATATGTCTCAGGTAAATATATGTATGCATATACACGATGTCACTTGGATGGGATTAAAAGCAAACTTATATTTAAGATTTGATTTTCAATCTCAGTAGATATTATCAACAGTTAGGGTCAGGAGAATAACAAATTTATCAATGACCATCTAGGACATAAATTCAATTAGGAGTTGACCTGTTCTACTTTGCATAACTGTACGTGAGAAAAATTTCTGTTAAAGAATATCAGGAGTTGAGTAATTTTCGTTCCCTTGTTCTCATAAGAAACCAATTTAAACAAGTTCCAATCTTCCTTAAGTAACAAACATAACATGAGTTTAATCTTAATTAGAGAGCTAGTGTGTGAGAACAAAACAAAATATCAGCCTTGGGGAGGAGAAGAAAAAGACGTATACCTATTTTTACTTTTGTGGTACAATTACTTGATTTTTTTCAAATTGTTTATCTTCCTTTTGGACTGATATTTATTTACTCTATTGCCTCTGACAAATTTTTGTTGCTCTACTGAAACTTTTGTTTAAGCTCTCTCTTATGGTCTCCTCAGGTATTCTCTCTATATATATATATTTCAAAGTGAAGCCTTTGGAACACCTACATGTTTCTCCCCATGATCAGACATGGTGAGTAGGGAGATTATTTTTATTGTTGGCCAAGGAAAATATGGCCACTTATGTCCATGTCATGCACGACTTTGACCAAGTCATGAACTTCATGACTTGACACGTTCAAACGTGTTTTCTCTTTTTGACCTTTACTCAAATTTTGTGTATCACTGTAATTATTATTATTATTATTATTATTATTTTAGTCGACCACTTCAACCCTCAATTTATTCTAACAGAACAAATTTTAATTATAAAAATTTACGTTCAACAGTAAGATCTTCCTTATATAGAGTCGATTAGTAGATAATTAGATTAAAAGAAAAGAAAAAAAAAAAAAAAAACTCTTGTAATTACGGAACTCCGGTTTCCCTTCAAATTTCTTACACTTGAGGAGATAGCAGGCAGTGTACATGTGCATGAGCCAATAATAACGTAAACATGATTCAGGCCACTCAATTTGTTCATCCATTTTCTTTTATATGTATGCTATGGGTAATTACATTGTTCTCTCTCAATTCTCTCAGATATCATATTTTCCAGGGTCACAGGCCACAGCATGTATTGACTATTTCCTCTCTTTGTCCATTTTCCAGTTGACTTCTGTTTCTTTTAATCTTCATCTTTTGCCGCCTCCGTCAAGTCTAAACAAACTCTCCTAACCACTGAGAAATTACGAGTGCAAATGCTCAAGCAATTTCTAGGGGAAAAATCATCATTTTTTTTTCCTAGGACTGAAAAGAAAAAAAGTAAAACCGTGCTGCTTAACGTGTATTTTAATATGTTTTATTGGGCAACCAAAACTCATGCATCTTCACCGTCTGCACTCCATCTTTTTGTTAGGCTAGCTCCGCCAAACCTCTTCTTCTCTCTATTATTTAACTCATCACAAAAAGCATCCGGTAACTTCCAAGGAGGTACAACAAAAATGGCTGACCCCATTGTTGGTGCTACTATTCAGGTTCTCATGGACAAAGTACTTTCTCTTGCTAGTGATAGGATTGGTTGCGCATTTGGATTGAAGGAAGAGTTGGAGTCCCTAAGAGGATCTGCTGATATGATCCAAGATGTCTTGGCTGATGCAGATGACAAGCAAAGGCATAACAAGGTAGTACAACTTTGGCTCAAGAGGCTTGAAGCGGTGGCTTTTGATGCTGATCATGTGTTGGATGAGCTCCACTATGAACTTCTTCGTCGCAAGGTGAAGTCCCAAAACCATCAACTCAAAGGGAAGGTATGCTTCTTTTTCTTCTCCTTCTCCAATGTTAATAGTATTCCTTTTCGCTGTAAAATGGCTTCTAAGGTGAGGGACATCAACATTAAGTTGAAAAAGATCAAACACGAAGTTCATGACTTTGGACTGCTTGGGCTCCAAATGGCTGCTCGCCTCCCTGCTATTAATGAAGTCGTAGTAAGTCGACAATACAGATTCTATTGTTGGACAAAATATTGTCGGAAGGGCTGATGATGAGTTCAGGATAGTGGAGATGTTGCTAAGCTCTTCTGAAAAAGTTGTTTCTGTCCTTCCTGTAGTCGGCATGGGTGGAATGGGGAAAACAACTTTGGCTAAATTAGTCTACAACAATCCGCATATTGCTGGGCATTTCGGCAAAAGAATTTGGGTTTGCGTGTCTGAAAATTTTCAAGAAATGGAGATTTTCAAAAACATTTTAGAGTCATCGACGAGAAGAAAGGTTGAATTGTCGAGTAAGGACGCTATTCTTCAAGAAATTCGAAAAGAAATGGAGGGAGAAAGGTGTTTGCTAGTTCTCGATGATGTGTGGAACGAAAACCAAAAATTGTGGGATGACTTTTTCGATTCTTTGGTGGGGCTCATCACTACGAAGGGGAATAGGTGTCTTGTCACTACTCGTCTCGAACAAGTGGCATCCATTGTGTCTAGACATTCTCCCTATTTGTTAGGGCAAAAGCTATCTGATGGTGATTGTTGGTCTATCCTAAAAGAGAAGGCAATTTCATATGGAGAAGTTCCAAAAGAACTCAATGTAATAAGACAGAAAATTTTAAGAAGATGTAATGGTCTTCCATTGGCTGCAAACATACTTGGAGGTTTGTTACGAATAAAGAGAAAAGAGGAGTGGCTTTCCATTGTGGAGAATAGGTTTTTGAATTTCAGGGAAGAGAACAATAGTATCGAGCAAATACTCAAATTGAGCTTTGATAATTTGCCAACTGCATTGATTAAGAAATGTTTTGGATATTGTTCTATATTTGCCAAGGATGCTGTAATAGAAAGGGATCAACTAGTCGAACTTTGGATGGCGGAAGGTTTCCTTCAACCGGTTATTAGCAATCAAACAATGATGGAGGACATAGGTGACGAGTATATTAGAATTCTATTACACAGTTCCTTGTTGGAAGAAGTAAAAGGGAGCTGGAAAACATGTTATAAAATGCATGATTTGGTGTCATGACCTTGCAGAATCAATTTCGAAGCCAGAGTGCGTTAAATTGGAGACTAGTGAAATAGGTAACTGTAATCAGGTTCGCTACCTTGCGTTAAACTCGTCTGATGAAACAGCAGGAAAGATATTGGGAGATATAGCAACATCAGTTCGCACATTATTTGTGAAAAAGGGCATATTTTATGACATGTTACCCAAGTTCAAGAACTTGCATGTTTTAAATATGCGTGGAGCAGAGTTTATGGAGCTACCAACCTCTATTGGTGAACTAATACATTTACGGCTACTCGATCTTTCTGGTTCTAAAATCAAAACTTTACCGGAATCCCTTTGCAGGCTTTATAATTTGCAAACACTCAGGATCGACCAATTCAGATACCAAGATGGATTCCCAGTTCAAATAGGTCTTCCGAAACAGATGAGTAATTTGATTAGTTTGAGACATCTTCACTATTTCAATCCCAATGAAATTTTCCAAATGCCGGTAGGGGTGGGACGGTTAACTTGTCTTCAAACGCTAGAGTTCTTTAATATAGGTGATGAGAAGGGTCGTCAAATTGAAGAGCTTAGGTGCTTAAAAGACCTTAAGGGCAAATTGGTTATACGGAATCTTCAGCTTGTAATTGGTAAAGAAGGAGCTGACAGTGCAAATTTATCAGGAAAGCCAAATCTGTTAAAGTTGGATTTTCTGTGGGGCAGTACAAATCGAAAAGGTGACAACTGTGATGATTATGTATTGGAAGGCCTCCAACCTCACCCGAATTTGCAAGAGTTATACATATGCAACTTCATGGGTGATCGATTTCCACAATGGTTTATGACTTTATCAAATTTAGTAGAATTGAGCCTAATAGATTGCAATAGATCCAAAGAACTTCCTGCTGGACTAGGACAGCTTCCATTCCTCAGGAAACTCGAATTTATTGGACTTGAAAACATAAGATGCATTGGGCTTTCATTCTATGGCAATTACGATGATTTCGAAGGAAGAGGAGGAGGAGGTCGGGATACAAATATCGTCAACAAAATTGTTTCGAGCCCTTAAGGCACTCACTCTAAAAAATATGGGGAACTTAGATGAATGGATGGAACCAGATTTTGATGCTTTTCCGGTGCTTGAGATATTGACCATTGAGGACTGCTCCCAATTGGCCACTGCTCCTAGTCACTTTCCACGTCTGGAAGTATTGAAAATCGTAAGAAATGACCATCTTTTGGTGGTTAAAAAGATTCTAAGCAAAGTAATCGCTCTGTCGTCCCTCACAATAATTGGTAAGACCGGTATGGCTGGGTTGAAATGTGTTTCAGATGTGGTTCCAGGGCTACACGACAATCATCAAAGTTTAAAATATCTTACCTTGAGGAGTTGCCCTGATTTAACACGTGTACAGGGTTGTGGCACTTCTCTTGAGAGTTTGGAGCTTATTCATTGCGACAATTTGAGGGAATTACCGGAAGACCTATGGAGATTTCAGTCTTTGCGTAATTTGGAGATAATCAGATGCCCGATCTTGAATTAATCTACAACAAGTCCGTCCTAATAAAGGACGGCAGCGAAACCTACTCACGTCTCTTGAACATTTGAAAATTTCAGATTGTGATGGATTGGCCAGTGTACCCGGTGAAATGCTGGAGTCCTGTACATCTCTCAAGTGGCTGTGTGTGTATGACTGCCCCAATCTCGTCTCTTTTTCCATCCTGGAGAATATGCAACAAATGCCATCTCTTGTAGGGGTTTCATTGCACAAGTGTCACAAATTGATGACTGTGCCCAAAGGATTTGGTCTTCTTACCCACTTAAGCCAACTGAGGATTGGCCCCTTCTCAAATGACAAGTCTTCAAACATTGATGAATTTGATTGGTCAGGATTAATATCTTCATCAGCACTCCGTAGGCTTGAATTATTTGGGTTGCCTCTCAATGAGTCCCTTCCGGATCAGCTCCGATTCTTGACTAGCCTAACAGCATTGTTTCTATATGACTTTGGAATAGAAACTTTACCAGATTGGATTAGGGAACCTTGCGTCTCTTCAGTCACTACATTTACTGAATTGTGAGAAACTTCAATATTTACCCTCAGTCGCTGCCATGAGACGCCTCACCAAGTTAAATTATCTGCATATCAACGGTTCTCCTCTGTTAAAGGAAAGATGCAATCCTCATAGTGGCCTTGATTCTGAGTGGTCCAAAATTTCTCATATCCCCCTTCAAAACATTTGGTGACAGTTCACCATACCTTTGATTTTTCAAATGTCTAACCTTGTAAGATTTCCAATTTCATAATTTTTTTTATATATAAGTTTATGTTGTTCTCTTTCTTTGCTTTTCATAATGAGTAATTATTACAAGATATTTTTATGTCATTTGCATGGTCTTACACATTCTTATAGAAACGAAAATGATACTTCGTATTTGCTTCTGTCCATCAGCAGAGCATCCTATGAATTATTTGCATAAACAAACATTAGTTCCATTCCTATTTCTTATCATTGATGTGGTTGTCAAGTTAAATTTAGACATGGTTTACCATTACCTGCATTTTGTCACAATACTAAGAAGTTAATGTCTAATTTTATTTGTTAATAACTAAATGGATGTTGTGTTCTTGGATCACCAAAGGTCTTTTTCTGTAAACCAGGTGGTGAAGCAAATAAAGAAACAATTTGTGAGATAAGCAAAACTTCAATTCAGATTTTTAATTTTTTCTTCTCGTCACCTTATATAGATATGCTATTGTGAACTGTACGTAATGATTCCTAAAATTAACTCACTCTATTTGAACTTGAGATTGTATGGGAAGTATTGTGTGATGTGAGCTTTCACCTCTTGTAAATGCATTTGGTATTTAGATACCGTAGGACTTGCATCTGCTTCGTTTGATTTTGTCTCGAGTTTTCATTTGTAATCCTTTTGTTATCTACTAGACCAGCAACTCTTGACCTTAGTCCTTTTTTCTGCTTCTGCCGGGCTGATTTTGATATTCTCTTGCTTAGACGAACTTAGACTAGGATTTTGATTTATATTGTGCTTTTTCAGTTCCGAATAGCTGTAATTTTCTAATTCTTGCTTTGTGCGGGTCACAAACTGCCCCATTATTATGTCTGAGTTCATAAGCTGTAACAATTTGCCGTGCTTGGCTACAAACAACAGTATCTTTTAGCTCACTATTTGTATTTTTAGACCGAGCAGCAAAACCTGATATCTCTATAGAATTTTGGGTATAAAACAATGAAGACAGAAATTTGAGCCTTCTGTACAATTGACAGATCAAAAGAATGTCATAAGACACCTGAAATTTCTCATCAGCTATATTAGTTTTTACCTGCTGTCCTCAGTTTGAGTTTTTTGTGCTCAAAGCTCAAGCAGAAATTTCGATATCTCTTACTGACTAGAGTATGTAGCCTGTACCTTTTGAGAATCCAATGAGTCCTTGTTGACACAGAACCTGTTTCAATTTGGCAGAAGGAACTCTCTTCTGCTTCAATTCTTCTCATATAGTCAAAGCTGAAATCATTGTTGTCAATTGTGTTTGGCACTTTTGCACTTCCAATCAACTCTGGCTTTTGTAGTAATGATATAAGATTAAGACATTAGCACATTCGTTATGGAACTCCGAATTTTCTTACCTCTGCCACACTGCTCGTCTTCAAATGATCATGGTTGATCGTTTCTCTTTAGCTGGCCTCTGCAAGGTGTTTTTTAGTTTTTTCCCCCTCCTTTTCTTTATTTTGTTCCTCTCTAGGAATCTTACAATGGGAGAGCCTCTCTTTTATATCCTTAAGCTCTATAAATTTTCTTTTGCTGAATATATGTCATTCTCTCTCAAGAACCAGCATTTCAGTGTCTGGTTGGCAGTAGACCCTTTACTAAAGAGAGGTTGATCATCTAAAGCTCTGATCTTTCAGGATTTTCTATCAGGCTGTCATATTTTTTCTCACTAATCAAATGTATTCACAATATCAAGTCTTATTATCAGCTCATTATTTTATAAGCAATAGAAAGAAAATCCATTCTTTCTGTAAATTTCACTGTTACAAAAATGCCAGGGAGTTGCTTGAAGTTTGTGGTTAGCAGTATTGCTGACAACACTTTTTCCTGAGTTTAGTGTTCTGTTTTTGTGATTCCACGTTGCATATCTAGGGTGATGCTTTCTCTGTTTCGTATTTCTATAAAGCTCAGATAAAGAGCCCAAAAATTGTATTGGAAGATTTGGTATGTTAATACTTTCCGATAGATCATGCATTTATGATTGTGTTACGAGGTATTCCTATTGGAAAAATATTTAAATAAATCTGATTTTTGACCTACATATAAATAAATTAAATCATCTTGCTTACATCAACTTGTTACAAGGTAAACCTATTAGAAAAATATTTAGGTAGACTCGGTCTTTGATCCACCACCTACAGATCCTGTGGTCAGGATTAAATTTTAAAAAATCTTACTTACATCAACTGATGTCATAGATTTTCTAAAATTTAATCCACACTACAGAGTTTATAAATAGGATCAAATATGGAATCTAGTTAAGTATTTACCTTCCTATCTCTGAACTTAATGCTAGTACATTTATTCTCACTGGATGTGTTCATGCTCCAACTTCTTTGAATCATGACTTAAGAAGGCACACAATATAGCCTAAAACGATTGTAGTTCTAACCCAATAGCTTTGACTGATTGGTTTCGAGAACTTGAATTTGATGCATCATGTTTTTTTGTGAATACTACAGCACCTTTGCAATATAATAGTTTGAGGGTTGAATTATACAGAAATCTCTCTTTGTAATATCCGTAAATTTTTTTTGGCAAAAATAATAAATAGAAAAATTAATATTTGAGGTAAATTAAATAATAGAGTTTTAGTAGGAAAATAATACTAGAGTAATTATCCTTGTAAATTTTGGAGATTAGAGTAGCTATATTATGAGAGAAATTTTAGAAATAAATTTGCCTATAAATATTGGCTATTAAGGCTAAAAAACTACTATATATTTTTCAAAAAATTTATAGGAGATAGAAGAAGAATTTTTTCAACAAACTAGTAAGTTTTCTTTAATCTCTTTTTTTTTTAATTTTTTAATTAATTATTTATATTATTTTAGGCTTGAATATTATAGATTTATTAGAAATCTTTTATAGATTAATTGTGTAGATTATTAGGGATAATGTATAAACTAATTTATGCCTATTTACGAATTTAATTGTCATTTATTTTGGAGTATTTTCGTATTTAAACAACCTGAAATTTAAGAAAATATTGTGGGTTAATAATTATTTTTATATGTAATTAATTTTGAATTTTTTGATTTACTTTTCTACAAAGAAATAAAAGGCAAAATTGATTTTAGAAAGGGAAAAAAAAAATAATTAGCAGCAGTACGCTGCGTCTGCCGAAGGAAAACAAAGAAGATGATACTGCTGTGTTTTAATTGCAAATTAGTCTCATAGTTTCATAGAATCTTATTAAGGCCCGATAAATTTTAAAGGAGGACATATTAAGTCCTTATGAACTTTTAAAAATTAGATATTTATCCAGAATGATTTTAATGGTCAAACAAAGTCAGAAAAACTCTGTGAAATTAATTTTTTAGCCCCTCAAGTTTCTAGAAAATTATACTATGGCTCGAAAGTTTTAAGAAACTATACTAAAACCTAAAAAATGTATTACAAATTATAAGAAAGCCCTCAAACATTTTTCTAATATTGTATAGAGCCACTTATTATTTTATATAGTTATATGAAAGCTCAAATTTTTTCTAAAAGTTTCAAAAAGGACAATTTAGAGTTTTTAAAAAATTGTAACAGCAAACTAAAAGTTATTTTGGGATGGAAATTGAATTGACAAAACCTAGTAAGGAGTCAATTGAGTTATTTTGACAATTTTAAGAGATTATATTATTACATTTAAGCAAACTAAAAGTACTTTTCACATTTTTACATCACTAATAGATCTTATAATATTTAAAGTTTTAAATCAATCATGGTCTCTAAGAATTTACAATAAGGCTATAGTGAGTTGGATTAAGAGTTTATTAAGTGTTCATTAATGATAGAATATCATGATTTCTTATAGGATACAAAAAAATATCAGCGTCAAGATTAAGTACGATTATTGAGCTCATTCGGGGTAGGTAGTGCTTAAGCTCTGAATTTCTAACTTTTTTTATGAATTTCGATGTTCTTAAAATTGTTTTATAAACTCACATGAATTTCAAAGTCATTTTACGAAAAGTGTGTTTTATGATAGAATTATTTTTGCTATGAAAATTTAGATCATATATAGCTATTTGACTTGCTTGGTTTTAAAGTTATATAAAAATGTGATACATGCATTATTTTGAATATGTATGATGTATGTGTGATGTATTGGTAAAATATTAATGAACAAGGGCTCTAAACGAACATTAGATAGTCGGTAGGGATTATAGTCTTGAACTCTTCAATTAATTATGATTATGATTATGAAAGTGATCATGATTATAATAATGATAATGATAATGATAATGATTAGAGAAACCATCAGGTGGTTCCATGGAAAACCTCTTGACAACCTTTTCTAGTGAGGTCTAGCACTAGGCTGAGTACATCAGTAGCCGATGAATGTATGGTTAGTTTTGAGCCTTTTCTGATAAGTGAATGCATGATCAAACATGATTTTATGATTATGAAAATGAATATTTGATGCATGCATGATTATGAAATTTATCAAATGAGAATGACTTACTTATGATTATGGTATATTTCAATCTATTTCAAAATCATTAGATAATGATTTTATAAATGATTACTTATGATTATAGTATATTTCTGAGTATTTCAAAAGTATTAGATAATGGATTTATAAATGATTTTGAAAATATGATTTTCTTGAAAACATGAGCATGTGATAGTGTGACTTGATTGTGAAAGTATATATATATAACTATATGATCCAGCAGAGAGTATTTGCTATCTACTGGACGACTTATCGCTCACCTCATTCCCTATATTTTTGTACAGATAACGAGTACGAGTACAAGTACATTATCTTAGAGGACGAAGGTTAGACGCAATCGAACAAGGAATACCGTTAAGATTGTTTAGTAGTAGGATTTAACATAGTAGAGTTAATGGGTATTGAAATAAGTTGAGCCTGCGTGCTCATGATATTATTTATTAGTTTTGCACTTTAGAATTTATTAAATGGTATAAGTACCGCACTCTTTTGGTTCTTAGTTATGAATAGACATTTCCGCTCTTATTATTAATATTTGAGTTTTATTGATATATGATTGATGCTTTGTATTCATGGGAGTATGATTTCGCAGATACGGCAAATAGCATGCTCCTGGTAAGTGCGGGTCAGGGACGTGACACTCTTCTTTCCTGCTCCTAGTTTCTCTGTGTTTGAAATGTTGTTTTCTGGAAACCTACTGTGTATCATGCTTTGGCACCATTAGAACTGGCAACTTGCTTCTGCAACCATCAGCATTGCATCACATTTTAGTTGTTATTGCAAATGATAATAACAAAGAATGTCCTATTATTCTTTGTTTTTCATTGTTTGAGAAATTTAAAGTGATATCTTGTACACAAATATAGATAGATAGATATGTTCTTTTTTTTTACTAATCGTCAATTTTCCAGTCTTAATGCCCAACGTTTTTTTTTTGCGAGCTTAAGTTTTGGTGAAGCCAATTTAGAAGAAATCTAACAGCATGGTTTGTGATCTGTGTTTTCTTCTTTGTAGATAGTTTTCATCATTGTATAAATCTAGTATTATGAATTGCATGTTTTGATTTCTAAATTCAATTACTTTCTTCGAGCTTGGGATGCTATGGGGAAGAACTAGGTTGCTGCGCAGTTTCTCACCCTAAAATTGGATTTTTTGTTTGAGATTTGATATATAATTTGCACCTAGTAATAACATTTTTGTGTCGAACTGCCAGTCCTCTAATCCTTCCATATACTTGTGTTTTTAGACTAACAAGTTCTACCCTAGGTTTTTTTCCGCTGCCAAGCAATTGGATGATTTTTCCCGGGACAAACATATGGTATCTATCTATACTATTATAAAAGCGTATGTGATGTTTTTCTCTCAATTACATCTAATTCCACGTTATTTATGTATAAAACAATTCTAACCGCCAGGGTCTTAAAATTTGACTTGAGAAATACTTGTAAGTATGACTAGACTTAATTAACTAATAACACTATGAACCAATTATTCAAGGGAATAAATATTAAAATAAAGTTTATTTGAAAAAAGAAAGGTAAATGCGATGTTTTACATACTTTTGTAATTGTAGCCAATAAAATATATTAAAATTGTGTTAGTCATAAAAGGGGAGATAAACAAGAAAACTACCAATGATAGAATTCTATTAATCATACGAAACTTTTTGATTGTCACCCGATGGTAATTAAAGTCTACTCCAAAATTGCGTTGGATTCATAAGTAGATTTAAATTGTCCCAGATTGGTTTTAGAGATGAATAAAAAATACTTAATATATAAGTTGGGCTTAAGCTTTTAGGTCAAGGTTGGGTTTCAACTTATGTATTGGACCTCTTTATACGGGTTCTCTTGTGGTCTTTTTTCCCCAACTCTGGTATCAGAGTTTCTAATTATGACTTGGGTTACTCATTTGTAAGTGATAAGATCTGGTATCTTCTCGGTGTTGGACCATGGGCCAGGGTTTGGCTACCTTACCATGGCTAAGGGTTCAAATTAATGTGCAACAAAGTTTAAGAAGAGTGGTTCTGTGGTTGGTTGATGAAGAATTTGAGGTTGCGTGGAGTATTAAAGGTGGGCTTGGTGACAAGTATAATTTCAATGTGAGAGTATGCCCATGGTTGGTTGATGAAGAATTTGGGCTTGTGTGGAGTATTAAAGGTGAGTTTGGTGAAAAGTTTAATTTCAATGTGAGAGTATGCCCATGAAGGGGGGGATTATTGGGTTCATGGGTAGATTTAAGATGTCCCCATTGGTTTGAGAGATGAATAAAGAGTACTTAATATATAAATATTGTATATTTTATGTGTCGTTTACCTCGCCTCGTTTTTAGTGATGTATAAGGAAGAATTGAGTAATTATGCACTAAAATAGGTTATTTTGAGTATTTTCGGATTTGAGTGAAGAAAGAGTTAAAATTGATCACAAAATGAAAGGAGAAAACTTGCAAAATTGGAATTTATGTGCATCGGCAAGGAGCGATGCGGATATAGTTTGGTGGACATGGCATAACTTTCTTGTCCAATCTCCAATTGAAGTGATTTTAGATGCATTAGAAAACTAATACAAAGATCTACAACATTCATGTTTTAAGTTTTGTGAGATTTTAATAGCATCAAGATCAAAATCGCGAAAGAAATGGAGATATCCTTACTAGAAGTCGCACCCAGGCGCGATCAATTTGCAGAGGCCAGGCGAGACGTCCTGTAGCTCAAATCTTCATTTATGGAAGTCGCGCCCAAGCACGACATTTATGTAGTGGCCAGGCATGCGTTGTCGAGCAAGTTTCATGAGCTTGCTTATTTTGCAAGGAACGTCCTCTCGTGGACCTAATTACAGGAAAGTTCATGTACTTATCATTCCAAATCCCCAAAATTCCTAATTTTACCTATAAATACACCAAGAGAATGGGAGAAAATAATAATCCATCATCGGTCCATCATCAGTTTTTAGTTTTCAAAAGTTAGAATAATAATTTATAAGTAGGGTAGATTCTCTTAAGTGTTTAAGCTAGAATTTTGTTCGTTTGTCAAGAATTCAAGATTCAACGATCACCAACATTGGTTTTCATTGCAATTACTAAGTTTGATTTATCTTTATGCAATTTACTTTTTGTTTCCATTGCGTTCTTGTTCTTTAATTATCATTCTTGTCATTTAGATTCTTAATTGCTTCCACAGTTGAGTAGTTAGGGTTTTATTTCATCGTTTTTAATCGCTTTTGTTGGAGTAGATTAATTTAAATTCTTGTTCTTGATTAAATTCTTGCAAGTAGAGTCAATTAATTTAGGTTTCAGTCAATTATTTTTAATAGCTTTCTGTAGGATAAGCATTTTATATTCTTGTCTTTATTTTAATTTCTCGTGATTAAATTTAGTTTAAGTTTGGTCAAAAACTCATGATTATTTCGTCTAACTAATAAATAGTCTTGTGAACCTCTTTTGTATATAAATACTTGTTTCAAGAGTCCTCGTGAGAACGATCCTTACTCATCCTATATACAAACTCATCTGGTATACTTGTGAGTGTGTGGGAATTGATTAGGATAATTATGATTTTTTTTAATATTGTTACTTGTCCATTGTTTTTAAAAATCTAATCAACA
Organism: Cinchona pubescens; assembly: GCA_025175665.1. NCBI lineage: Eukaryota > Viridiplantae > Streptophyta > Magnoliopsida > Gentianales > Rubiaceae > Cinchona > Cinchona pubescens. The sequence continues at coordinate 477,066 of JANKKI010000475.1, forward strand.
TTTTACCAAACAAGTTTTGGGTGCCATTGTCAAGGACTATTTTGGTAACAATATTAGTTGTAGTGAATCTTACTAGATTAGACCTTTTATTTCTTTTTATTTATTTATTTACTTCTAATTATTCCTTGTTCTTTCATTTTTGTTTGGATTTTGGCTTCGGTAGTTGATCTTTGGTTTTATTTTCTTCTAGTTTATGGTAGATACTCGTTCGTCCAATCAACCATTTCATCCAATCGACTTGGAGATTGAACGCACTATAAATAGAAACCGCAGACAACAAGACTCAAACCAATGTGACAATCTTATGGAGAATCCTAACCGCCCTGTGAATGAACAAGAAGGTGTTGACCAGGCAACAATGGCAACTAGGTTAATGCTAATGCTAACCCCTGGCATCTTAGAGATTATGCCATACCTGATTTCGAGGGGTTGAGTTCTAGCATTACTCGGCTACCTGTGCAAGTAAACAACTTTGAAATCAAGCCTGAACTTATACAAATGTTCTGAACACATGCGATGTTTGGAAGAGGCCAAATGAAGATCCTTTTGTACATTTGATCAAATTCGAGGAGGTCATTGATATATTCCGATACAATGGAATCCACCTCGTTTGTATCCGGATGACAGCATTCCTTTTTTTTTACATGATAGAGCAAGGTCGTGGTAGCAGTCATATAGAAAAGGTACTTTCTTACAATATGGGACCAACTCGCTCAAGTGTTCCTAGCCAAACACTTTCTACCGGTTAGGACCGCTAAGTTCCGAAATGAGATCACATCATTCAGACAAATCATTGGAAAGAGCTTAGGTGATGTGTGGGACTGCTTCAAGGAGATGTTGAGCAAGTGTCCACACCTCTTGCATACTATACCCCTACAGCTGCAAGTCCAAATCTTCTATCATGGACTATTTCTAGAGACGAGATTGATAGTTGATGCTAGTGCGGGAGGTTCTTTCCCCTAGAAGACTCTGGAGGAAGCACAAGAGTTGTTAGAAAGAATGGCATCCATTCATTATTATTAAGGAACAATAACTCTCGTAGTTGGACAACAACAATTGAATCAAGCCAACGTCCAACAAGGAATAATGATGATGATGATGAATACCATTAAAAATTTGACAAAAGCTATAGAGAATATGGGAAGAAACTCAGTGAACTCCATTGGTTCGACATCCCAATGGATTTTGAGTTCTGATTTTTTTGGAGGAAATCACCAAAATGGCTTCTATGATGCTTCAATGATGCAAGATGAGCAGATTCAATTAATTTCAGATCAAAATCCCACCACAAGAAATCAACCCACCAATTATGGAAACACATATAACCTGTTTTAGCAAAACCATCACAATTTTTCCTGGACAAATCACAAGAAAATGTCCAAAATCCATCATTTCAGTCAAATGCATCTTAACAAAAATTTTCCAATCAACCATCGTCATCTAGACCATTCCAACCACCACATCAAAAGAATCCCTAGAATTTTCTACCTTATCAAAACAACTCATACCAGCCTCCACCACCAAGACAACCGTCTCAAAATCTAAATTATCCCGCATATGTGTATCATGATACACCCAATGATGATAATCTGAGAAGGGATTTTGAGAGGTTACAAAGGGAGTATGAGAATTTACGAGCTACCACTAGGAACATTGAGACGCAATTGAGGTAAATAGCTCACCAAAACAATGAGCGATCTGTGGGAACATTACAAAGCAATACAATTCCTAACCCACGAGATAATAACCATGGGAGAGAGCATGTTCAAGCGGTCACATTAAGGAGTGGAAAAACACTGGAGCCAAAGAAAGTGGAGGACGATGAGTTGAGCAAAATGGAGAATGGTGCAAAGGAAAAGAAAGACATATCAAAGCTAGAGAAAGGATGACAATAAGGAACCATCTGAAGCTCTTAACCAACAAGGTAAGCTCGAGGATCATTCGGCACCTACTGGTAAACAGGTAAGTATTCTTTTTCCTCAAAGACTGAAAGAGGATGAAAAGATAAAAAAGTTTTGGAAATTTTTGAAAATTTTTAAGAAAATTGAGATTAACCTTTCTTTTATTGAAGTAGTAGAAAATATGCCCAGTTATGCTTAGTTCATGAAGTAGATATTATCGAGCAAGAGGAGATTGATGGGGGACGAAATTTTATGCTTAAATGAAAGATGTAGTGCCATTATTACGAAGAATCTTCCCTCTAAGTTCAAGGTCCCCAGCTCGTTCTCGATTCCATGTGAAATTGGAGGGGTGACATCTACCAAGCTCTATGTGACTTGGGAGCTTCCATCAACCTTATGCCTTATTCCACCTTTAAGAGGTTGAATGGATGAGGATTGAAGTCGACAAATATCACTCTCCAATTAGTCAATAGAAGTGTGATAGACAACTGGTAGGACTAGTAGAAGGCCTTATTGTCAAAGTTGGTAAGGTATTTCTACCAGCGGATTTCATCATGCTCGACATGAAAGAAGACGTGGTGACCCCGCTCATATAAGAAAAATCTTTCTTGACCACCAGGTGAGCCATCATTGATGTCCAAGCTCTTATTTACAATTTAGAGTCAAAGGTGACATTGTTTCCTTTAATGTTTTTTATTCTTTTAAATTTCTAATTGAATAAGATGATGTTATGAGTATAGATATTATTGATGATTTGGTTAATGATTTTTGTAGGGAATCCATGAAAGAGGAGATTGAGAACATGAACAACATCCATGAAGAAGAAACAGAAGCTAGTAACAAAGAGAGCGTGATGGATGACGAAGATGGAAAGGGCAATTGAGGAGAGAAAGATAAGGAATAAAGGTAAAGGGGGGTATCCGACCGATGAACCCCCCCAAGGTTGAGCTCAACTTATTGCCTTCTCATCTTAAATATATTTTTTGAAAGATTCAAGCAGTGATCTAAGTGAATGATACATATCTAGTCATTGTCTTTCTTTCTGATATTAAATTGGGTAAATTAATATTATGTTAAAGAAACGTCGTGGAGCCATTGTATTGAGCATTGATCGTATAGAAGGCATAAGTCCCACTGCTTGCATGCACAAAATACTTCTTAATGACACCTACAAACCTATTAGACAACCTCAAAGGCGGTTAAATCTAACTTTAAAAGAGGTGGTTAAGAAGGAGCTTTTAAAATTGCTAGATGCTAGGATCATATATCCCATCAATGATAGTGAGTGTTTTAGCCCAACGCAAGTAGTGCCAAGAAAGGGGATGACTGTAGTCATAAATTAAAAGAATGAAATAATTCCTCTAGATTAGTGATGGGATGGCGAATGTGTATAGACTATAGAAAACTTAACGAAGCCACCAGGAAAAATCATTTTCCTTTACCCTTCATTGATTAGATGCTTGAAAGATTATCTGCACATGCATTGTATTGCTTTTTTGATGACTATTCCCCGAGGGTATTTTCAAATTTTCATAACCCCTAAAGATCAAGAGAAAACCACTTTGTCCATATGGCACATTTGTATATCAACGCATGTCTTTTGGCTTATGCAATGCTCCTAGTACCTTTCAGAAATATATATTTGCTATCTTTCATGATATGATTTAAAAGTTCATTAAAGTTTTTATGGATGATTTTAGTGTGTTTGGTGACTCTTTTGATTCATGTTTAAATAATCTCGCATGTGTATTGAAAAGATGTGAGTCTTCAAACTTGACACTTAACTGGGAAAAGTGTCATTTTATGGTTCGGAAAGGGATTGTTTTAGGCCATCGTATTTAATGTAAGGGTAAAAAGGTCAATAAAAGTAAGGTAGAAATCATTGAAAAATTACCACCTCATACGACGTGAAGGGAATGAGAAGTTTTCTTGATCACGACAGTTTTTGTCGGCGTTTCATTAAAAAAATTTCTTTGATTTCTCGACCTTTATGTGCTTTATTACAAAAAGATTGGCACATTTTTGTTTTTTATGATAAATGTTTGTCTGCATTTAATAAGTTAAAAGAAGTTTGATTACCGTACCTGTGATAGTCGAACCAAATTGGAATTTACCTTTCGAATTGATGTGTGATGCAAGCGACTATGTCATAGGTGCGGCATTGTGTCAAAAGAAAGAGAAAGTGTTACATGGTGTGTATTTTTCTAATCAAATCCGTAATGATGCAAAAATGAATTACTCTTCCACAGAAAAGGAATTATTAACAGTAGTTTTTACATGTGATAAGTTTAGGTTGTATTTGATAGGTAATAAGGTGATAGTTCATACTGATCATTCAGCCCTTAAATACCTACTGACCAAAAATGATGCTAAACTTAGACTTATTAGATAGATTTTACTATTGCGAGAATTTGACTGGGAGGTGGTGGACAAGAAAGGAACCGATTATACTATGGCGATTCACCTTTCATGACTTGAGGGACCCATGACAAGAAAGAGTGATGAAGTGCCCATAAATGAGACATAATATTTCTAGAAAAGCATTTGATGAGAATGGAGGATGGAGCACCTTGGTACGCGGATATTGTCAACTTCTCAGCCGCCCAGAGCATTCCGTCCACCATGAATATAAATCAATGAAAGAAATTTCTTTAAAAAATGAAGTACTATATTTGGGATGATCCTTACCTCTATCGTCGGTGTAAGGATCAAGTAATATGATAGTGCATTCCAGAGAATGAGGTGCGAAATGTCTTATTTCATCGCCAATCTTCACAAGTAATGGGACATCACTGCTCACAAAGGACGGCTACAAGGGTGTTGCAAAGCAGATTGTTCTACCCGACATTATTTTGTGATGCAAGAGATTTTGTAACCCAATGCGATCAATGTCAACGTGCAAGGAATTTGTCAAGTAAAGATGAAATGCCATTGCAAAACATACTAGTTTCTGAGATTTTTGACGTGTGGGTTATTTATTTTATGGGCCCTTTTCCATCATCACATAATAATAAATACATTCTTGTGGCTGTGCGATTATGTGTCCAAGTGGGTTGAAATCGCGGCATTACCAATGAACGATGCAAGGGTGAAGGCAAACTTTGTGACAAAAAATATTTTCTCATGATTTGGTGTTCCATCTTATCTAAATATCGAGTCACCCACAAAATTATCCTACCATACCATCCGCAAGCTTCTGGGAAAGTAGAGGTTTCAAATCGGGAGTTGAAGCGCATATTTGAAAAGACCGTAAATTTTTCGAGGAAGAATTGGTCCAAGAAGCTAGACGATACACTTTGGGCATATAGGACTGCCTTCAATACCCCAATTGGGATGTCTCCCAACCGACTAGTTTATGGTAAATCTTTTCATATTTCGATTGAGATTGAGCACAAGGAATATTGGGGATCAAAACTCTCAATTATGACCTAAGAAAGGCTGGTGAGAAAAGGCTTCTTGATTTCAATGAGTTAGATGAGCTCCGAAGAGAAGCCTACGAGAATACAGGACTGGAGAGAGCTAAGATGTAGCACAACACGCCCACTTGATCATAACATATTCTTGAAAAGAATTTGAAGGCTGTGAACATGGTTTACTATACAATTGGAAGCTCAAGTTGTTTCCCAAAAAGTTGAAGTCAAGATGGAGTGGGCCGTTTGAAGTAGTGCGGATATTCCCGTATAGTGTGGTGGAATTCAAAGAAAATCAAGGCAATTTCAAGGTTAATGGCCAACGGGTGAAGCGCTACTATGGTGAGATTATTAGCGAGGGGCGGGAAACCATCTACCTTGTCAATATTGATCAAACGAGCAAAAGTTGAACCTAAGACTATAAACAAGGACATTACATGGGAGGCAACCCTTTTTTTTTTAAATTTCTATTCTTATGTTTTTGTTTTGTTTTCCTTGCTTTCGTGTTGTTTATGTGTGCATTAAATTAATTTATAGGAAAACAGTTAGAAGAAAAAGTGAGTTTTAGAGTCAAAGCATGAGTGTTTTAAGTTATTGAGTTGAAATTTTTTTCACTGGGATGAACAGTTACTCACTGGAGTTTGCACACAGGCTTTGCAAAATTGCAGCGCCCAGGCACAACAGGCAGTGAGGTTACTCGACCCTACTGGATTTCGCACCCGGGCATTGTAATTTTGCAGTGCACAAGTGCAATACTGAGAAGGATTATTTAACACTTCGATTATAACAACAAAGGGTTAGCTTTTTCTTCCTATTTTTAAATTCTCTCCCGAACCTCCTCCCAAAAACCTCTTCAACCCCCAATTCTTCAACTTTTCAATTGATTTCTCCATCCTATATTCAACCAAATTTCAATTCCACACAACTTTTGCATTAAGTAAGGTACGATTTTCTCTTCTTTTCTTTCTTAAATTTGTTCCTATTTGGGTTTTTACTTGCATATCATTAAAGGTCCAATTTTTCATGCATAATTGATCTTAAATTGTTTTTGACACAATTAACATGAATTTGATTCTTATTGTAATGTGTGATGAAAATTAATTTGATTTTTTTTTTCAATAAGTTGAATTGTATTTATGCCCATCATGTACGTTCGATAAATTGTTTGGGTTAATTTTATGTGCGAATTTCTATTCCTATCATTAGAATTACTTCAATTTTGTGACAATATTATCATAAGGATTTTCATATATTTTCCCTTGTGATTTTGTCATTCTATAATTGTTACGGTATATGTGATTAAGTTTACATTCAAACATCTCAACACATGGTTTGTGGCATAATCATGTTTATGAATTGAAATTTGGATGTTCATTGTGGTTCATGGTGGTTAGTACTAAGTAATTAACCACTTTTGATTCAAATTATGACGTTATTAGATTATGCACGCCAAGTGTTTGTTAAAATGCCTCAATGAGTGAATTTGTTAAAACACTAGGCATGTTTGCATGAACTTCCATCCAAGGACGTCGTTCGTGATTTGTGAGTAAGATTGTTCATCTTTTGACTATTCGGCCTTGGGATAACTCCATTACTTATTTGTTACTTAAAATGACCACTAATCCTGTGATTCAATTCTAAGTGAATAGGACATGGTTTATTAATTGGAATTGTAGAATTATATAAGTGTGGGGTTGTTTATTATCATAAAAAGTGACTTTTGTAGGTATGGGGCGTACACGTGATCCAACAAAGGGCAAGGCTCCAGCATATCATCATCGAGGCGACAACAAGCATAACAAAAGCAACCCCAGCAACTGACAGTGTCGGAGCAATTTCTAAATATTACTGCCCATAAGAAATACAAGGCTGTCATCTCAAAGCGGGCGGCGATTAAAGAAAAATGGGTATATGTACCTCTGAGTGGGGGCAGTGGAGATTCACCAAGTTATACCGGAACATGGATGGAACCACTTCATTGTTACCCCTATTGATGCGCATGTGGTGAGGGAATTTTATTCTAATTTGACTCATTGTAGTGACTAGTAGGTGTACGTGAGAGGGCGGCATGCGGACATCTCGACAGATGCAATCAATTGGATTTTGAAGCTAAACCGAGTCCGAAGAAATGAGTGGCCAGAAATTCACGATGCCAACATAGAGCTTAGAGTTCAACAGAATTTCTAGTGTCCTATGCAATGGGAAGATACAATGGACCTTTACAACTGCTGGGGGAGTAGCTTGGCATTTTGATTTCAATAGGCTTAAACTCGAATGGCAAGTATGGTTTAAATTTATATGTGCACGACTTTTTCCTGTGAGTTATCTTTAACATGTTACTCTGGAATGGGCAAAATTGTTGTATTGTGTCACCACTGGAAAGTCTATTGATGTCGAACAGTTGATACATAATGAGATTTGTCATTCAGCGACTACCAAGTAATCTGGGCTATGGTATCTGTACTTGATCACCGCCTTATGTTTAGGGACAGGTGTGGCTATGGATCCGATTGAGAAAAGATTGAAGGCTGGAAAAGAAATTGTGATGGAGGGGGTCGTTAATCCACATGCTAGAAGGACGCGCTCTCATGCTTCTACTTCTGAACAATCTGCCAGTGAACGTGAGCCGAGGACTCAAGAAGAGATTCTACAACAAATTTTACAAGACCAACAACGTATGCTGCAACAATGATTTGATGCCTATATTCTGTATCAGCATACATGGCAACAAACCATGGAGGCTCAACAAATGGCTAGGGAGCATGGGGAGGGTCCATCGACATTTCCACCTTTCCCTCCTTTTTCTCAAGAGTTTGCCGCAATTGTTTTCTCAGATGATGAGGATTGACCATATTCTTTTAAACTCTCAGACTTGATGTTTCCTGTTTTCTTGCATTTTAATTTAACATACTCTTTTATGTTTTATTTCATAGCTTTATTATATATACCCATAAGGGGTTAGGATTTCTTTCTTAGTTATTGAAAATTTTAGTTTCTTCATTTTATTGTTTTCATTAATGTCTTAAAGGTTTTTATGTTCTATTTTTGTTTAAGTGATAGATATTTTCGACTTCGACTCAAGGGTATTTAGTTCAACATACACGACACTAAACGTTCTTTATTGACAGAGAAGCTTCCCTTTTTCCTTTCTCTTCTTTATTTTTGCATTGTTGACAATGGTATACTCTAAGTGCTTGGGGTGGGGATTTTTCTTAATTTCTATTTGTTTGTTCATTTTGTTCAATTTTTTCTTTCATATTTGTAGCTTAGATTTTGATTGCTTTTCAATTTTTTGAAAATTTTGTTCACAAATTTCTTAGCATGTTTCATTGATTTTCTACTCGATAATTTTTTAACTAAGTTGTCATGAGTAGGGTAGTCAATGTTCATATTTTCCTAATATGATTTCTAATTTTTGAGCACTAACAGCCCTACAATGTTGTAGCTTTTTGGCACTAAGAGATAATTGTGTAGATTCACTTATATTACACTCCAAACACTTTCTTTATTACATTTTTGAGGAAAAATTTTAGATAATTTGATTTGACTTAAAGATGAGGGTAGGCATTTTTTTGGACGTTTGAGCCTTTCACGCCGACCATTATGTAAAATTTATCCCTAGAACCCTACTTGAGCCTTAATTTGTTTTGAATGGACAGAAGCACCATTCGTTTTTTTAGCTCATTTTTTTTCTACCTTTTCGAGTGCATAGCTATCCTAAATGTCCCTTAAGAGTTTTAATGCCACATTAATTGTTCAGGGGATATAATGATGGAGGTAGTTGTATGAGAGTGTTAGAATGAATGGTGTACAGTTTAAGGTGTAGGAGTGTTAAAAAAAATTGTGTCGACCATTTCAGGTGATGCCCATCATTGGCACAAGCGTTGGAGTGTTAGTAGGTAATGCTTATCACTGGTACCTGCGTAGATATTTTTTTTGTAGGTAGTGCCTACCACTGGTACCTATTTTGAGAAATCAAAAAAAAAAAGATGGAAAATGAAGTAGCATTCTGATTCAAAGAAAAGTAAAAGGGAGATATTTTTACAAAGTGTTGGCAAGTAAGGTTGAAATTAAATCTCTTTTTCTTATTTGTTTATCCTTTTCCCCTTCTTTGTTAGTCAAGACCCTAGCTTTACGTTACAAGCTAGAAGTCCTACTTAATTTAAGTCGAGTCATTTGTCTACATTAGTGAAGAAATGTAAGAAAAGTAAGTTATAGTAAGTGTTTAAAAAAATTCAAAGGGTTTGCATGATTTGATATGAGTGTCTTAAAAGTTATTTTTGTATGGCTATGTACATACCTACATTGGAATTCATGTATAGAGGTTTATTATCATTTGACTATTTTCCTTATGATGGTTTGGTTATTGGTTATTTATGTGGATAATTGATGAGATGTGTTGAGTATGTTTGTGATTTATTTTTATATTTACTTGAGGACGATCAAAAATTAAGTGTGGGGTAGTTAATAAACTCATACATGTCGTATATTTTAGTGATATATAGGCAAGAATTGATAATTATCAGCTAAAATGGCTTCTTTTGATTTTTGTAGGGTTTGAGTGAAGAAAGAGTTAAATTAATCACAAAAATGGAGAAAACTTGCAAAATTGGAATTAACGTGCACCTGTGAGGAGCAATGCGGACGCAGTTTGGTGGAAATGGAATAACTTTCTTGTCCAATTTTAGATTGAAGTGATTTTGGATGCATTGGAAAGCTAATACTTGGTGAAACAAATATCTACAATTTTCATGTTTTGAGTTTTCCAAGATTTCAATAGAATAAGGATCAAAATCTCAAAAGAATAGAGGTCTCCTTATTGGAAGTCGCACCCAGGCGGGACCAATTTGCAGAGGCTAGGTGAGACGTCTAGTTGCTCAAATCTTCGTTTCTGGAAGTCATGCCCAGGCGCGACATTTATGCAGCACCCAGGCCCTTGTTGTTAGGCAGGTTTCATGAGTTTGCTTATTTTTTAAGAAACGTCCTCTGTGGGTCCATTTCCGGGAGAGTTCGTGTCTTTATATTCCAAAGACACAAAACCCTAATTTTACCTATAATTATGCCTAGAAAAGAGAAGGAAATAATGATCCACCATTGGCCATCATCAGTTTTTAGGTTTCAATAGTTAGAACAATAATTTAGATGTAGGGTAGATTTTCTCAAGTGTTCAAACTAAAAATTTGTTCTCTTGTTAAGGATTCAAAATTCAACGATCATCAACATTGGTATTCACTGCTACTAGCATGTTACTGAGATTGATTCATCTTTATGCAATTCGCTTTTATTTTCATTGCATACTTATTCTTTAATTATTGTTCTTGTCTTATTGCATTTAGATTCTTAATTGCTTCCGTAGTTGAGTAGTTAGGGTTTTATTTCATCGTTTTTAATCGCTTTTGTAGGAGTAGATTAATTTAAATTCTTGTTCATGATTAAATTCTTGCAAATAGAATAGATTGATTTATGTTTTTAGTCAATTATATTTAATTGCTTTCATTTTTGTCTTTATTTTAATTTCTCGCAATTAAATTTAGTTTAACTTTAGTCAAAAACTCTTGATTATTTCATCTAACTAATAAATAAGCTTGTGAACCTAATACTTGTTCCAATAGTTCTTGTGGAAACGATTCTTACTCATCCTATATACAAACTCACCGCGTATACTTGCGAGTGTATGGGAGTTGATTATGATAATTAAGGTTTGTTTTTTTTATTATTATTTGTTTATTATTTTCAAAAACCTATTCAACATATTTTACCAAACACTGGTTTAAACTTTTAGGTCAAGGTTGGGTTTTAACTTATGTATTGAGCCTCTTTATGGAAACATATTTCAAAGATTTGACGTACTAGACACGAGTAGATGCGGGATTTGTACCGGACATGTTTATACGTATGGACGCTTTGAAAGTCTTCAATCCGATTCCTTATTTATAACATGTCTTGTATCTGTGACTATGGTGAAGAGGATAGATAAGCAATTGATCTAAAGTAAGTAAACTTTAATTTATCATTTGCACACGGTACGATTTCTGGAAAACTTCTTCAAATATATTGTTTTCTCAAAAAGATTTTAGTTTCAATTTCAAAATATGAAAAGTGCAAGGTACATGGTCAATTTAATTTTCTTCCGATTTGTATTAACAAATCTTTCACTTCTTAAATTTTGGTTATAAATGAGAATGACACGTTGAAGAGGTATAGGATCAAAACTTCAGATATTAGAATCCTATTTCATAGTTCTTTTTGATATTTGCAATTGCCATCAACCCAAAAATAAGAGAAAAACAAAAAGTAAAAAAAAAAATTAAGCATATTGAAACTATGAAGTCAGTACTTAAATAGAGCATAGGATGTTGCCAAATCCACCGACTACTCTTCTAGAATCAATTAGTAAATATGGAACGTAAAGCAAAAACTATAATATGTTTAAATTGTTCCTTTGATTGGGCATAATGCAATTATATTTGTCTTATATCTCATTTGGAGAGATTCATTTGTATTAGTCCCTCACATTACGCATTTGTATTTATTTAGTCCCTCATTTTTAAAATGATAATTTTTAGTCCTTTACATTACACATGTGTATTTATTTTGTCCTTCACTATTAAAATGATAATTTTTAGTCCTTGACAAATGTAAAGTGTTGAATTTTGGTCCTTGAATCAAATCCCAAGCATTTTGGCCTAAATTTGTCATGTCCCTCACATATATAAAACGTTGAATTTTGGTCCCTGAATCAAATCTCAAGTATTTTTTGCCTTATAAATTTGTCATGTATTTTTCACATGACATATTTTTCGAGGACAAATTTATAAATTCATCTGAGTAGAATGTTTTATGACTACGAAGGATGTGAAGTAAATGATTGATTAACAACTTGTTTGTATTTAAAATTATTTCAATATTTGACTTGTGGTAATTTTTTTCCAAAATTTATAATCCAATCTGATGCTCGAGTTTTGTGTTGGAAAGAACAAATGAGTTCCTAAATTTTACTCAAAAAATATGTCATGTGAACAACACACGATTAATTCAGACTAAAAAGTGCTCGGGATTTTGTTAGGTACCAAAATTCGACATTTTACATTTGTGAGGGACTAAAAATTATCATTTTAAAAATGAGGGACTAAATAAATACAAATGGGTAATGTAAGGTACTAAAAATCATCATTTTAAAAGTGATGGACTAAATAAATACAATGAGTAATGTGAAGGACTAATAGAATAGTTTTCCCTTCATTTAATTCTGCATTACTTTAAATTTGGTACTCAACCATTAGTCATAGTTGATCATTTACTTGATTTTTAACATTAACTCTTTAATTTTAAACACACTTTAAAAAATAAATGACTAATAATAAGACACAAAAAAAAAAAAAAAAAACTATGTACGATATATAAGAAGCATATATTTGTTGTTGATGAACCATAAAATTAGTAAGTTGATTATTATTAAATGTTTTCTTAGGAACCAAATGCTTTAACCAGAAATTGATTAAAATTTCAATACCAATAATGCAATGCACTAAAATATGTTAAAAAAAGCTGTGTCGGAGTCATTCAAAGTCAATATCACAATTAATTCAGATGATTAAACTCAAATTTATGCTGCTGAAACTTTTAAATTTCTATACAAATATAAGAATCTTTTTCCCATTACTCTGTGTTTGAGAAGGTAATAATAATGAATTTAAGAAAAGGGTGAACTATTTTGGCAAACCAAAGAAGAAGTATATATATTCTCTATCCCAAGAATTACTTGTATATTAATTTATTCATGCATCATAGGTTCACTTTCTTTTGAAGTTGATGGAAGGTTTCCAGTTAAATTTTTGCATATACTTGATGTTAAAAATTATCCAACTTCTAGAATCATTTTCAGATGCATCCTACTTTACAAATCATTCTGGAGGTAGTTTTTATGTACAATAGCTCAATTTTAAGAGCCTAATCTTTTGTATAAACTAAAATGTTGGAGAAAGTGTCAAGTCAATTTTTAATTGAATGAAAGATTGGTTTAAAGAATTACATAGTCCGTGTTTTAGTGGATACGATAGTTTGTTCCATACGGGAATGAAGGACAAAGATCACGATAAATCACAATTTGTTTTTAGCATTTTTTTTTTCAAACAATAAATGAATTTTTTATAGCATTTGTTGATAAAGACTTGAGATATATCAGCAAATGAATTCAGAAAAGTTACTAAATTATAGCTATGACATTAAGTAAAAATAATATTTAATTGACAGAATTTGAATATAAATTCTAAAGTAGAATACGTAACGACTCTATCAAAAAATAGAGATTAAAAATGTAGTTTAGTCAGAAAAAAGTAGAAGAAATTAGGAGAAGACTAAGATACAAATAAGTAAAAGAAAATAAGATGACAAACAAACATATAGTTTTATATTTTTCATACAAAATAGTAGTTTCAATTTGTAATGTTTCGTACATGTGCACGCACATCACTAGTTGTATTAAAATTCTGTAGCTCCATTTAGCTGGAGTCTAATAGTCATGGCTTTGCATGAGTAACGATATGCGAAAAATTCTTATATAGATATGATATATAGTAAGTGGGATAGATTTTTTAGTTTATATTTATCCATATCACCCTGAAAATGTTATTTTTAATGAATTAGAGTGATGTAAATGAATATGGACCGAGAGATCCATCATCCTACCGTGGACGGCATCCATGTAAAATTTTTTCATGATATGCCAATGGTCATTATTATGTTTGACCTCATACTGTAGCAATTTGGTCCATCCTCTGATTGCAAGTATTACTCTCCTTGCTAATTCAGTCCATAAAACGATAAAATATGAACCTTTTCCTTTCTATAAGACTAGTTGTACAAAACTGCCGACAACTTACCTGCAAAATTTTCTTTATTTGGATTGTTTAAAAGGTGGTGTGCTGATTTTGGATGTTTTACACTGATCAAATTGAAAATAAAATCCGTATGGTTCTAACTGACTGAAGTTCACAGCTTGTATCTTCCGAAAAGCAAATGCATCCTTGTAAACACATCCTATTGCAGGTTGACAGAAAATGTCTAGGTAGCTCTCGCTATTGCTTCCGTCTCTTTTAAGCTCAGACAGCAAGCCGGAGATTTTTATTGCCGGTTTAGTGAGTTCACACCATCAATCGGGTTTAGCATTTCAATCGTGATTTGATGCATGAATTAACTTTTTATGAAGCTTAATCTGATTTTACTTTGACTGCAACTTCAAACTAGCTTTTATTTTGTTGCAAGAAAAATGTGTGGATGTATTGAGGTAGTTCAGTACAGACTTTTTTAGAAGGCCTCTGCAAGGTAATCTCTTCCCTTGTTCCGATAAATTTCTTCTTCTTTGTGGTGCAGACTGGGAAGATGTGCGGGAATGGGTTGAGGTGTTGGGGGTGGAGGAAGAACATGTCTTCTGTCTTCCTAAATTCTACGAGATTTTTTCCCTAACTAATGCTCTCTCTCTATGGATACAGTATTTCCATGAGGCTCATGATTTATTAACAGATTGACAGTAAGAAGCTTTGACCTTTATTAAAATTAAGCTGAGAACAGCATATCTGTTCTCACTGGACTGAAATTATATATTAAAGCTACCTTAATCTTGAATGAAGGTTCTTTATTTTTCCTATATGTACAAAGTCCTGATAAGAACCGCATGCAAGGGAATGTTGTTTGCACAAATTCTTGGATAAATTATTAATTCAGCAACTCCTTTTTATGCTTGTAGATGACCCTTTTGTTTTCTTAATAGGGTTGTTCCTTACGTGAGCCTGTTTAGCTGTGTTCTCACATAGTTCAAAAATTAACATAATCATTATCCAACAGAGTAGAAAACTCGTAATGAGTTTTTGACAAAGATGCTATTTGAACCCTTTTCATCCTATGTTTCTATAAGTTCCTCCTAACGTGGCTAAACAGATTGTGCAGGAGGGATAGATATCATGGCTATAGTTACAAACGAGGGTGTTAAGCCTTCAGTACAACAATAAAGAAAGTCATACTAAATCTGGACCTGAGAAATTGGAGACATTGTATATGACTGTCCATAATTGATGCCTTGGCTTCATAGTCATTTACTTCCCAACTTCAAAAAGCCAAGTGATGCCGGAGTCTGATTGAATTAGCTCGCAACTTCTTGCTGTCTTATGGATGGAGGCTGTTTTCCAGGCTATCATCAATGTTTATTTAGTTTCACCAAGTTCCATCACTTGTGTATGCACATATCTTCCTCTAGATTGTTTTCAGATTACACTAATGTTTTGGGAATGTTCAGCTTGTTTATGGCAGTGGATTATTTACTTAGAATTTAGTGTTGTTACTTTTTCAAAACCAAATTGTTTCACAATGTCGTCTGCAAAAATATGAATACGCACAGTATAAGTAGATCCCATGGCTTTTCTATACTTTTGTGAGTAGTCATATCTAAGTCATCAAAGATGTTATTATTATGCATTCATCCAGGAAATGTTAGAAACTTCTTTTGTTTAAATCATAGTTATGAAATTCAACTCGGCCATTGATGAAACACCCTGAGTTTTTCGGGGTATTTCGGTAGAGAGAGAGTTTGTAAAGAGAGAATGGATGTGAAAGTGGCCTATAGGCTTTGTATATTCACTATGGACTTTTACCCTTAGTTACTGCCTGCTTTGGCTTGCTTCTCTTTTGTTTACATGGATTTAACTATTATTTATAGGCAGAGATTCCTGCCACTAAGAACGGGGTATTCAGCTTAGAGGAGATCGGATATGCTCGGACGATCGTCTCTATGAGCAATTACACAAGTAATACTCTATGTTACAGAATACTATATCCTTACAAGGTTTACATAACACGTGTCACTAGTCTATTGAGTAAACACTTTGTGTATCATCAAGGGTCTCCTCGGCTAGATCTGATCACGAGTCAAGTCTAACCAAACTTTTCGTGCTCCTGCTCAGTCCCCAGGAAGACTTTTTCTCAAAGGTATCACTTGTCCGAGCACTTAATCCCTTTCAGACTTCCACTTTTTTGGGGGGCTTTTTTTAACTAGCACGAGTCTCTAGATAGGGCTTGTGCTCATCTTGCTTGTGTTCTCTTTTGCTTTGCCTTCTGTGCCCATCAGATTGACTCTTTAATGCTTGGCTTATTTATCCAATCCAAACTCCAGACCTGATAATCAAATCTCAAATTCTCTTGACCATTTTTATAGATCTTGTTTCTTCATCTTGTAACTCTTTCCAGGCCACTTTGTTCTTTGAAAATTGATGGCTTTTCTCCAAGAAGACAAATCTGAGAAAGCACCCAGTACGAATCCTGCCCGTCGCAAATTTTCATTGGGGATGGAAAAGGTATCTATGGATCCAAAAGAAGAGCATATACCTCTAGGACCATGGTCCCCTCCTCCACCTCTGTTTCTTTGGTTTCCCTAATTGCCAGTCTGGTGACCTCACCTGCTTGTAGGCAACTCCTTTCCGCAATGACTATCCCTTATCCTATGGCTGTGATAGTGGCTTCTTCACAATCCACTTCCTCGCAAATTACAGTAATTCTACCTCAAAAAAGGAAGAATCTTCTCCTCCAGTTATTTGCCCAGAAATTGGAACAGTAGTCAATCATCCCTCTTCAAGTGCATCTGTCCAACCAATTCTAGACAAGGATGTCGAGTCAGGTCGATCAGTTTTTAAGTGTATCCAATGAGCCTGTCCCGAAAATTTCCATGATCTAGTAACGGATGACTCTACCCATTAGAAGTATATTCCCGACTGGGGATTACTACCCACAGCCGTCTAAACATGTTGGACACCGTCCACAACTTTTTCCATCATGCCTTCCCTCCAAGAGAGGTAGAGTTTTTGGAGAAAAATGTTCAAACGATGACCTTTGTGCTCGAGCAACTATGGACAACGTCTTTTCTATGTTGGCTACATATTGTTTGATCAAGCACCTGGATGATGCACACAAGGTTGCAATTTTGGCGATAGCCAGCATGATAGATATGCAATTGAAAATGGCCAAGACGTCAAAGAAGTTCCAATAGTAGAACACTGAGGCTTTAATGCTTTTTGAGGAAAAACTGAGGGAATGTGAGTCTGTTCTAATTGCCCTCAAGAAGGAGTTAGAAAGGCAACATTAGTCTGTGCTGGAAGAATTGAGGCAGGCTTCTAGTTAGGTGTTTGAGGACCTGAAAGCACCTCGTGTCAAGATTGAATCTCACTAGTCCGAGGCTCAGGAATTGAGAGCTGAGCTGAATGGATTAAGGTTGGAGCAATCGAATCAATCTAAAGGTCAAACTGCCCTTGCAGATTGTGAATAACTGTAGAGGATAACCTTTGGAACCTCTGTCAAGAAGCTCATAGGCTCCGCTGGTGTTAAGGATGCAGTTGATCTTAACAAAGAGTTTCCGAATGTGCACATGCAGTAGCTGGCAAGTGAATTATTTGACCCCTTGGTGTCCAGGGAATTCGTGAAGGCTTTGGGAGATCTTTTTAGGGCATTTTGCATGGAGAAAAACATAACCTACAGCATCTTGCCTAAGTGCTTAATTGATAACACTAAGCAAGGGCAATTTTTCAAGGTTGTTTGTCTTTCTGATCTACTGTTTATTGTTGATTCTTTCAATATGGACAATTGTAGTTTTGATATCTTTGATCAGGCTTTGGCTAGGATGCCTATTACTCTTGGCATTCCTTCTCCTGATGTTGGTCGGCCTCTCACTAATCAGTTAGCAACAGGGGCTTGCGTAGCTTAGGAGCCTTCTGTATCAATTTCCCAACAATAATATACGTGTTTCTTTTTCGTCATTTATTTTTGTCAATAGGGGATAGCTTTGCATCTTGCTTCAAATAATTTTTTTCCCTTCTATTTGTAGAGGATTCTGTAATAATGAATAATCCTTGCTTGTGTGAAAGTGTGTTCTATTGTAATAATTTGAAGGTGCTTGATGTTCGTCCAACGCAAACTTTAACCTGAGCGCTCTCACCTTTTGATTTGATACTTGTCATTGAGAGCTTTAAACATTTCAAAATCTTTTATGAACCTCTTGTGTTTATTCATGGTACACTCTGAATTCAAGTATTCATATAGCTTCTTGTTGCCTTTCTTTTGAAAGCTTCTGGGCTTAGCTGAAATGTTAGTCTAACCTTTAGTGTCCACTTTTGCATGGATTCTGAGTCTAGCTCAAGTATTATCCAACCTCCAATTGCCTATCCTCTATGGACTTCCAGGTCTTTATTCATATATTTGCCTGACCTCTAATTGTCCATCATTCATGGCCTTTTGGGTTTGATTCATGTGTTTGTCTGATCTTTGCTTGCTCATCTTCCGTGGACATCCGAGTCTGATTTAGATGTTTGTCTGACTTTTTCTTTCCCATCTTCCGTGGACATGCATCCAAATCTGATTTATGTATTTGTCTGACCTATTCTTGCCTATCTTTCATGGATATCCGGGTCCGATTTGTATGTTTGTCTGATCGCTTCTTGCTCATCTTCTGTGGACATCTATGTCTGATTTATGTGTTTGTCTGACCCATTTTTGCCCTTCTACGACATCTGGGTTCGATTTTATGTGTTTGTTTGACCTTTTCTTGCACATCTTCCGTGAGCTTTTGGGCTATCAAGCATGTATTAGATAAGCATGAAGAAATTTCCTCCTTGCCAAGTAATTTTTTCTTTCTCCAAGATATCTTTTATGGAATACACGCCTCCATTTATTATCCATCATTATTATCAATAGGCAAAACATCTGGGTAGTGAAAAACCTACAATCTAGTCATCTCACATCCCATCGTTTCAGCTACTTTCCCGCCTATAAATAGGCTCAAATTGAGTTGTTGAAATCCATCAGATTTTTTCAATTTCCTCAAGACATTTCTTATGACTTGTTTTAGTAACTCATTTAGAATTGCTATTCTGGCATGAGAATCCTTTCTTTTCCAGAATCAAACATCCGATCTCTTTTCCCAAATTATGGGTTTTGAGATTGGATACTATTTTCTGGCTAAGATGGCCATCTTGGTTGGGTTCTTAAGCTTGGCCTTTAGTCCCCATGCATGCTGGTGATTTTCTCGCCTAAGAGCTCCATAATAAAGGTGATGTGGTGGGAGGAGACTTTGTCTGTGTCATTAGTTCCTCAGTTCCAAATATTAAGGTAGAGGTAATGTTGGCATTGTTTGCCTATTTCCTGGTCATTCTTGGTGCGAGGTCATAGCATTCCATGTCCCTTCACTTCTAAGTATATGACATGGTAATGGGTGGGTCTTCCCTGCATTCACTTTTTTTTCCTACCTTGGGACTGTTTGATGACTTCTTTGGTCTTTGACATGTGGCCAGATAGTTTCTTTTTTCTTTTTTGTTTTCTCTCTCAAGCTTCTCTTGAGCAAGATCATTTTTAAAAGACCCTTGACTTTGTCTACGGAACGACCCTCTTTCTTCTGGATGAGCTCTGAGATGAATGATGCTTTGACTTGATCTGAAGACCATGCACCTTTGTTCCCTTGGAACAACTAGGAAGATGTAATAGCTTTACTCTGTAGGTTTTTCTTACCATCTTTCAAGATGAGCTATACCTTGTAATCCATCTTGTGATCAATAAAATTTACCTTATTTATGAATTACTATATTCTTTTGAACAATCTAACTAGTACGTATTCGCTAATACTGAAGACTTACTGGTTCATGAATATTCAGAATTTACTTGCTCTACTAACTTTACTTGCCAGTGCTTAGGCCTTTTCCATGTAGATCATCTGACTTACCGCTAAGCCAAAAGCAAAATTTATTTTGATACTAAAACAGATCTTGGCAATTATGTGCCTTTTTATTGTCCTGAATTTCTTCATGGATTTGGTCTTTTGAGTAAATTGACTTTCTTTATGGATTTGGTCATCCAAAACCTTAGGGAACTTTGGCGTGTTCTGACTAATCCAAATGGACTTTCTTATTGTTTTTGTCATCCAAAACCTCTTAGAACACTTTGGCGAGTTCTAATCAAATTGACTTTCTTGATTGATTTGGTCTTCCAGAACCTTTTAGGGCACTTCGGCAAGATAGACTTTCTTTATTATTTTTGGTCTTTCAGAACCTCTTAGAAAACTTCGGCAAGTTCTGATTAACTTGACTTTCTTTATTGATTTGGTCTTCCAGAACCTCTTAGGGCACTTTGGCGAGCTCTGACCGAATGGACTTTCTTTATTGCTTTTGTCTTCCAAAATCTCTTAGAGCACTTTGGCAAGTTCTGACCAAATTGACTTTCTTGATTGATTTGGTCTTCCAGAACCTTTTAGGGACTTCGGCAAGTTCAAACCAAACAGACGTTCTTTATTGTTTTGGTCTTCCAAAATCTCTTAGAGCACTTCGGCAAGTTCTGACAAAATTGACTTTCTTTATTGATTTGGTCTTCTAGAACCTCCTAGAGCACTTCGCCAAGTTCAGACCAAATTGATTTTCTTTGTTAATCATGATTGATTTGCGGCTCTAATTTTTTAGTGTCCATCTGACCTTGGCTTTTGCTCGATCACAAAAAAATTTTGATATAGCTGACTTCTGAATGACTTTGAATGACTTTTTGTCTTCTTTAACGTATTTTTAACATTTGTTGATCAACTCACAAAAAATTTTTGATATAGCTGACTTCTGAATGACTTTTTGTCTTCTTTAACATATTTTTAACATTTGTTGATCAACTTGCAAGTTGCTCACAAATTATCATGATTGGGCTACGAAGAGTTGCGCCCTAGATATTTGCACATTTTTAATGCCATGTCTTTTTACCTGTTTTGCCGACAGTCACTTTTTTGCCTTTTGGACTTTCCCACCTTCAAATAAGTCTAAATGACGTGTGCTTCCCCTATTTTTTTAGGGTTCTTTATCTTTATCTCCTTTTTGCTCATCCATCATCTTTTTGTTTTGCCACTGAGCAATTGATCTAGATTTATTCTTCATATATTACCTTTTTCATTAATGGCCTCAACATCTGGTACCAAGCCACTTGTTGTTGGTTCAAAGCATATTTTGGACGCTATAAGTTCTGACAATCCAAGAGGCCATTCTCTTAGGACTATTATTAAGAGGCTTCAAGAAAGTTATAGCTTTCCTTCAGATGTAACTGTTCAACATGCCATTGAAGGTAACAAAGCATAGGCTTCACCAGAAGACTTCACTACTATTTTCGAAGATTAACTGAGATATGGCCTTCGCCTTCCTATTCCCTCTTTTTTCCTTCTGTTTTGCCTTTGTTTTGGGATTTGTATATCTTAATTAGCTCCTAATGCCATCAAGTTTGTGGCCTGTTTCTGCATAATGTGCAAGTATTTGGATAAATAGCCTACAATTGATGATTTTAGGGCCTTTTACAAGTTGAATATAAGTAGTAGAGGCTCTTGCATCTTGCATTTTCAATCTCACCAGAAAGATTATGTTTTCATTCATCAATATCCTTCTTCAGTGAAGGAATGGAAGGAGGCATGATTATTGTTTGCTTGGTGGACAGACATGTTCGAAGTTCGGACAAAATGGAAGAATCAAGCAAGCCTAGAGAATTTGAATGCAGCCCCTTTAGACATGAAAGATTTCATATTTGATATTAAGAAAATTGGCATTTTCTTTAATTTTATGGGTAGCCATATAATGGTAGAGCAAGATTTGTTAATTTGGTCTAACCTGGCACCAGGGTTCGATTCTAAGTTGCTTCATCGGCATTATAATCCCAAATATGATTTCATTGCCCTAACTGATCCAAATCAAGTTTCTATTGCTTAGAAAGTGATGCAATCTCTAAGGTGTGAACCACCGGGAGCCACTGAGGTCAACACCTCCAGGACAATTCAGGCAATCCCTATTCAGATGATTTCTTTCGAGAGCATGCCTTTGAGAAGATTTGAACTCATGCCTCCTGTGAGTAGGAAAAGGACACATGCTGTGGAGGTCTATGAGGTTCCTCCTTCCAAGAAGTCTAGAATCTAGCATCGTGGACCATTTTTCCCCTTTTCCACCTTCAGAGAAGAAAGCAGTTGAGAGGGCCAAAACTCTTTCCTCTAGTGCTAGCTATGGCTCTTCCTCGAGCAACAATGCTGCTGAGGGATTAAAATCCTTAGGGGAGTCCTTTGAGTGTCTGATTTATATGGTGCTTCCTCACAATTTTGAAGATTCCAATGGGCTAAGAAATGAACAGACGGTCTAGTGATTAAGTGATGACCCTCAAGTTGTAAGTTCCAATGTTAGATTGATATTTTATAGCTTTGCTCACGAATAGTCCCTGACTTCCTCTGCGTACACAGGTGAATAAGAGCTCTGCATTTGTTCGACAGCACCTTTTGAAAGAGAGTCTTGGGATAGACAAACTCAAAGTAACTTGAGAAAACAAACATCTGCCAAGAAGAATATTTCAGAGACTATATCTAGGAGGGAGAGAGCCTTAGTCAATCTAAATGAAAAGTATAACACAGAGATTGGTCAATTCACTAAACAAATCAATGTCTTTTAGACCGCTGAGGATGAAAGAGCTAAAAGAGAACTAGAGGAACTATAGAAGATTCTTCAAGAAGTACGATAGGCTGTCAGCGAATCCAACTCCAAATAGGGTGAAGCCACCAAGCCAGAACTTCTTAAAGGAGTCAACCAATTCCTCAGCTTAGAAGCTTTTCAAAAAGATCTAAAGTCTTTTCGCTGGTATGGTGGAAGAATGTTGTTTAACAAAGTTTTGAGGAAAATCCAGTAAAGATTCAAGATCTTCCTTTGGACTTTAATTCATTTCCAAGTTATCAACCCCTTTAGTCACCGTTGAATTATTAAACGATCTGGAAGACCTCTACATAAAACCTTGTGCAGCCGAAGACTTGTCCACTCCCTTGCTACCACCTATTCTTGATCCTTTTAATGAAGAGAAAGAGTGATATATAGGGTGGACTTTTTTATAGTAATTTATTAGCTGCAATTTTTTGTAAAGAATTGATATTATCATTCTGGAATATAAAAGGATTATTTTCATCTGCAGCAAAAAATCCTTAGTTTCCCAGGTAATACTTTTTAAGTTAACAACATTCCTAGTCCTAGGATTGGGCTTGCCTTGATGATCAGCTAATTTGTAGAACCCTGTGGGATAGGATTCCACAACTTGATAGGGTCTTTCCTAATTGGTGTCCAATTTTCTGGTACCATAAACCCAACTGACCTCCTATTTTTAAAAAACTAAGTCACTCGGTCGAAAGTTCCTTTGTCAAACCCTTGAATTGTAATGCTTTATCATCTTTTGTCTTTAGTTCGCTTCTCGGATGGAAACTACGAGTCTTCGTTCTTCTAAGAGATCAAGGTCTACCATTCATTCTTGATCAACAGAAGTTGCCTCATGCTGATTTATTCAAGAAGTAGGCATTCTGATCTCTGTGGGGATTACATTTTCTGCTCCATGTACAAGACTAAAAAGGGTCATGCCATTGAAGGCTCTTGGTGCAGTTATGTATGATCATAGCACACTCGGTAGTTCATCAATCTAGTCTCCTCTAACCTCTTTGTCTAGTCATGTCTTAATTCTTGACAACAAAGTTTTGTTGGAAACTTCAATTTGAACATTCGCCTGCAAGTGTCCCACAGAAGTGGTATGTAGTCGAACTTCCCTATCTTCACAGAAAAACCTAAATGGTTTGGCTTCTATCCATTACAAGAAATACTCAATGGCTATTGCCAAAAACTTATGTCCCCATTGTTGAAAAGGCTATGAACTTGTGGTCGGATTGAGATTCATTGCCTGTCTTCGTGGAATCAACGTATGAATTTGACACTTGTGACAGCTTCAAATGAGCTAATGAGCATCATTGTGCATGGTCAGCCAGTAATTTACCATCGGAATGGCCTTCCTAGCTAGGCTCCTTACTCCAATTAGGTCTCGCAGATGACTTTTTGTTGTACGTATTTGGCTTGTCCAAGAACTAAATATTGAAGCAAAGAGGACAAGTATGACTTTTTGTATAGAATACCTTCAACCACTTTATATTTCATTACCCAACTTTTGAGTTTTCGAGCCTCTACTCTTTCCTCTAGGAGGATACCTTGAAGTAGAGGGAAAAAGACCAATTTTGTCCCTTATCTTTACAGCCTCAACCAATTTAGTCCCTTATATATCAAAAATACCAATTTGGTCCCTCGTCTTTATAAAAATTAACTAATTTAAGACTTGTGATAGAAATTGTGGACAAACTAACAAAGATTTTGACAATACATCTACAACATATTAATAGACATGTGATTATCGTGTGTTTCAGTCCATTAATTCATCCATGATTTCCTTCATAGGTCCTAGATTGGTTAATCTTTTTAAAGATAAGGGACCAAATTGGTCTGTTGCTATAGGTAAGGGACCAAATTGATCGGTACTCCAAAGATGAGAGACTAAATTGGTCTTTTTCCCTTGAAGTAGATAATCTAGTTTTGGCTTCATGTAACCTAGGTCTTCTTCGATATTCAAGATTTCTTCTAAATCAATTGACCTTTGAGTTTGGACTTCTACTAATACCTCTTCACTTGTTAGGTAGGAATAGATGGCTAATGCCAATTTTGCTAAGGCATCTATGTGGCTGTTCTTGGCTCTGGGAATCTTGACAAATTCCACTTCTTTGAAGAACTCCTTCATTTGTTGAACCTTGTGAAGATAGTTTGCAAGATGACTCCTCGGGTTCGAAAGTTACCAAGGATTTGATTAATCACCAAGAAATCATTATTAACTTTAACTTCCTAAATTCCTATCCTTTTTGCTAGCTTTAAGCCAGACAAGATGGCTTCATATTTAGCTTCATTATTAATGGCTTGAAAATTAAATCTAAGAGCAAAGTGTAGCATTGACCTTCTAGGGATAGGATGATTATTCCAACACCCGATCCTGATTCACAAAACCTCTATCTATGTGCAACTCCCAGCCTGGATGACTCTAATCAACTTTTGTTGTACTATGCTGTAGAGAGATCAAGTTGATCTCTTCTAGTTAGGCTAGATTCTCCACAAGAAAAATCTATTAACACTTCAGCCTTTGTCTTGGTCTATCTGGGCTTAAACACTCTGTCATGTTCAAGTAGCTCTACCAACCATTTAAGCATTCTCCTCGAGAGGTCTGGCTTTCCCAAGACAGTCTTTAGAGGGAAATTGGTGTAAATGACGATTTTATGCCCTTGGAAATATGGCCTCAATTTCAAGTAGTAACAAGAAAGAAAGCCATTTTTTCTATTGTCGAGTAATTTACCTTAGGTTCTTGAAGAACTCTGCTGACAAAGTAAATGGGTCTCTAGGTTTGATCTCTTTCAAAGATCAAGTAGTGCTCATAACTTTTTTGAAGCTGATAAATATAGATATAATGTTTCTCCTTGCTGAGGTGTAGTCAGTGTTGGCATGTCAGTTAGATACTCTTTCACCTTATCGAAGGCGTGCTGCATTATTCTGTCCATTCAAAGTTTTTTGCTTTTCTGAGTGCTTGGAAGAACAACAGACCTTTCTTAGTTAATTTAGGTAAGAATCTGTTCAACACAGCCACTTTCCCCATAAGACACCTTGTACCTGTTTGATGGATTGGAGAGGTTTCATGTCTAACACAACTCGTACTTTCTTTGGATTGACTTCAATACCTCCTTCAGAGACAATAAATCCTAAGAACTTTCTTGAAGGAACTTCAAAGGTACATTTGTAGGGGTTCAATATCACGTTAACACTTCTCAATATCGTAAAGATTTCCCTTAGGTCACTGATAGTGTCATTATGAGATCGACTTTTCACCACCATGTCATCAACATAAACTTCCATAGTTCTTCGGATTTGCTTCTTAAAGAGCTTATTAACAAGCCTTTGATATGTGGCCCCCACATTCTTTAATCCAAAGGGCATTGTTTGATAATAATATATTCCTTTGTCTGTAATGAAGGAGGTCTTCTCTTCATCTTCCTTGTTGAGGAAGATCTGATTGTACCCTTTATATACATCTAGGAAATGTCCTATCACAAAACCTACTAATGAATCAACTACTTTATTGATATGAGGCAAAGGGTAATTTTCTTTTGGAGTTCTTAGATTTTATTAAGATAAGTGAAATCAAAATGCATTCGCCAATCCATATCAGCTTTCCTTACAAGTATAGGATTGGATAACCAAGCAGGATACAAGACTTCTCAGATTATTCAAGCTACCAAAAGTTTGTGTACTTCGATGTCTATGACTAAGCTACGCTCTGGACCAAAATGTCTTTTCTTCTGCTTGACAGGCTTGTTTGCGGGGTCTATCCCCAATTTGTGCTCGATGATTTCCCTGGGGATGCCCGGAATATCATCCGTAGACCAAGCAAAAAGATATCTATACTCATACAAAAGCCTAAGAAAATCATTTTTTAGTTCAGTAGGCAGAGCAATGCAGATTCTTAACTTCCGATCAGGGTAGAAAGGAAAATACAATGTCTTTTATCAGAATTCCTAATTCTAGTTCAATCACTTTTTTTTTCATCGGTCGGTTCTATATCTTTTGCAAGAATGCCCAAGCTCAACCCTTCTTCCTTGCTCTTCCTTTTGTCAGCACGAATGTATGAGCTCTCTTTTAGCTTCTAGAGCCTGTTCCTTTATTGCCAAACTTTGAAAAGACATCATGTAACATTCTCGAGCTTCTTACTGATTTTTCTATACACTTTCCTCTGATCCATCAAGCATGGAAAACTTAATTCCCAATTAATAGACTAAAGGTAAGATGATCAAGGCATACTAGAATGGTTGTCCCAATATTATGTTGTAGAGAGAAGGGCTTCTTTACCAAAATGAAATTAATCATCTTAGTTCTGCACTTAAAAGATTCACCGAGGGTTAATGGCATTGTTACAGTTCCATTGGTATGACCGAGTCTCCTGTGAACCGTACAAGGAGATTTTGGACGGGTCTAATATGATCATTGTTGATCTCCATCCTTTTCCAAGTGTGCCAATAAATGATGTCTACTGAGCTTCCACCATCTAAGAATACTTGATGCACTCCATAGTTACCCACTTTAATATAGATAACTATCGGATCAGCATGAGGATACCGATCAAGTACAAGGTCTTTAGTCTTACTTATTGGTGAAGCTAATACTTAGATTAGCTCAAGCTTTCTTTGGAAGCATTTCACTGGGTGGTAAAGTCAGACATAGCATTTTTGGGCATAGCATTTCTGGCATTAGTAGACTCTCCACCAGTCCAGTTTCTAGTGATAGCTTCAACAGTGCTTTCCTATAGCATGTTGTCTTCAAGTAAGAATTCTTCAATCCACGCAATCACATTGATTACCCATACTACATCATTGTTATCAACAAGAGGTCCTTTCTGATGATTTCTTTGATAATAAGGTCTGGGAGGTCTATTATCATTCCAAACTCCATTACCGTTTTGTCTGAAATGGTCAGCGATTTTGAGGATGTACCTATGTAGAAATCCATCATTAATTGCTCGCTCAGTACTAATTTTTAAATGATTCAACTCCTCTGTATCATGACCATGATTCCATGATGTATGCAATAGCAAGATCTATTCCGTTTATGTTGATCTATCCGCATTAGAGGTAATGACTATAGGATTCCTTTATCACATCTAAATTTAGAATGAGATCTCCCTTTGTGGAGTATTAAGATGAGTGAGATATGTATCAGAGATAAGTGGATTTCATGGCCATTGGATAGTATTCTATCTTTGCTCTGATGAACCATAGGGGCAAAGCTTTGTTGATCATTTTTCCCGAACTTTTTTTCCGTTTTTGTTGCTAATGTCTCTCTGGTGTCCAGTCTTGTCATATCTGGACTTAGAAGTTCTTCTGCATTTTACCTTGAGGTCGTAGAGCTCTTTTTTTTTTTCAATTTGACTCTTTCACACGAATATGACTACCATCCCTTAGAGTTCACCAAAAGTCTTTGGAACCTTTGCAGCTAACTCAGCATTAATGTTTCCAGGCTTGACTTCACTCTTGAAGGCTATGATCATAATCGTTTCGTCAACATCTCGCACTAGGATGACTTTGTCCTTGAATTGACCAATTTACTGCTTTAAGGACTCGTCGGGTTTTTGCCTGATGTTCATGAGATGAGCAGGTTCCTCCTAGATGAGCCTTGCTTACTCATAAAATGTCTAGCAAACTTGCCGGCAAGATTGATGAAACAACGGCAGAGTCAGGGTGTAACCCCTTGAACCATTTTTTAGCTGACTTCCTTAAGGTTGTGGCAAAGAGTTTACATTTTATAACATCAGAGTACCCATATAACCTTATAACTGTAGTTACATGAGCTATATGGTCGGCAGGAATAGTGGTCCTTTGATAGAGATCTAGATTTGGCTATTTGAAGTTAAAAGGAATTGGTTTTTCTTGGATAGCTGGCACGAAGGGATCTTTGTCGGATATCGCCAACTAGGTGAGGTTATTGGTGTTCTTTCCTATGAGCCCGTGAACTTTCTATTCTATTTTGGCCATAAATTCCTCCTCAGTTTGTTGTGGAATCTTAACAGTATCTTCTTCTGATTTTTTGATGAATTTTGGGTCAGGACCTCTCTGATCGAAGACAGAACCTTGCTTTTGAGTTAGATGTGCTAATACTTCTTGTGGAAGTTTCACAGATTACAGATGATGACTACAACTGACATCATCATCTTGATCTAAGATTTTGGTACCTTTATAGGTAGTTTTCTTGTTTCGATCCATGTTTTCTATGAAGGTTTGAAAAGCTGAGAAGTTTTGGGAAAGTAACTGTTGCATTTCTTCCCGAGTTAGTCAAAACGTCAACTGTGCAGAGCTATGGACGGACTCAGGTGGCACAGTTTCATGTGAGGATTGTGCAATCTTGTTGCTCTGTGCTGTCTTGTTGTTTACTTTCCTTTTGTGCTTTTTTATTTAAAGATGAGAAAAAATCAAGGAATATTTTTTGTGCAGTCAAGCTGCTAGAGTTTGTTGTGGTGTTTTTCTAAAAATCTTTTTTTTAAAGAAAGGAAGTTTCAGGAAAAGGCTTTTTGCTCGATTCCCACAGACGGTGCCATTTGACGAAATATCCTGAGTTTTCCAAGGGGTATTTCTATAGAGAGAGAGTTGTAAGAGAGAAAGGATATGAAAGTGGCCCATAGGCTTTGTATATAAACTTCACTATAGACTTTTTCCTTAGTTGCTGGCCTGCTTTGTCTTGCTTCTCCTTTGTTTACATGGATTTGACTATTATTTATAGGCAGAGATTCCCGCCACTAAGGTTGGGATCTTCAGACTAGAGGAGGTCGGCTCTGCTCTGCCAGTGCCGATTGTCTCTATGAGTAATTACACATAAGCAATACTGCTATGTTATAGTATTACCCTTATAATGTTTACAGGACTCGTGTCACTAGTTTATTGGGTAAACACTTTATGTATCATCGACCACCATTGAACAAGATGACCAAACCAATGAGTTATATGTTCAATGAGAAGGTTTCATATCACAATGGAATTATATAATTAAATTATAAAATTGTTTGGTCCAAAGTATAAATATATTATAAATTACAATACAACCTTATATAAGGGTTAATTACACTTTGCACTCTTAAACTTTACCATCACTAATATTTTAGTCCCTAATATTATTTTTTAAGTACTAAAGTTCCTTTTGTTGTATGCTAGCTAAATTTTGTGACCATTTTACCCTACTCTATTACTATAAAATTTTTTGTTTATTTTTGTTTGATGAATCAAATTTTCATAATGAGAAGATTTGATTCAATGTAGAATTTGATATGAGGAGATGCTAGAAGTTGAATTTGGCATTTTTAATGAAAAAATTTTTACGACATTTTTTAGCATAAATTTTTGTAAATAATGATCAATTAACAGTTCAACATCTCTTTATTAGAATGACTTATTTAATTTGAAATTTTGTCTAAATAGAAAGATATACTCACGAGTCTAGAAATTTTGAATTAATGTTTATTCTGTAAAATTATTTAGATAACTAGAATGAAAAGAAAAAAAATTTAAAAGAATAAAAAACAACATGCATTATTTTTACTGGTGGTGGTGGTGCTGGTGTTAATAGGTACTGGAGGGATAGAAATGGAGGCAAAAAATAAAATACAATTATTAAAACAGCAAGTTAACATAATGGGTGGTGTTAAATGCTCATAAACATAATATTAGGTACTAACAATAAAGTTTAAGGGGATAAAATATAATTATCCAAGTTGTATATTTGTCAATTCAATCAAACTTTTAGACGACATTAGATATGACAGTTAATTCAAGGACTTTTAGTATTCAAAAGATAAATTTAGAAATTAAACTGATAGTGATACTAAAATAAGGGGTAAAATGTAATTCACATATAAAAATAAAAACCCTCCCAAAAACATAACCAAGTCTGCTGAAAGCTAATTGCAAAATATAAAATGGGGAAATGGCTTAATGAGTCGCTGAACATTTTCTTTTTATTTTGAGGTAAAATCTAAAACCTTGATTCATGTGAAATAAGAAAAGATGACAAAGGAGGACTCTCGTAGGTCTGGCCCATTAGATTGCATGAATGTCGCTTAAGATTCTTAGACAACTTGTCATGGCATCGGCGTAGCAATTCTAGCAATTCAGAATATGTTGATATTTTTGTGAAGCGTCAAGCCTTCAGCCACGTCTCTCTGACACGTAGGAAAAAGGTGACAAAAAAGTTCTGCATACTATAGAGCTTTATCTCTACCCCTTGGCCCTTTTCTGTAACATTTCTTTCGGGTAGCAATAGCAGCATGACAACCATCATCCAACCTAAGTGTAACCTTGAATGCTCGTGTTCTTGACGAACGAAATTCAATTGTTGTTGGTTAAAATTTTCGAGGACCAAACCTGTACAAATTATTGCAAATTAGTTGACACGTCTATGCTTTGGGAATTTTTTTATTTTTTTATTTTTTAAAAAATTCATCTTTCTTCTTATTCTTTATTGACTCAAATCCTAATTAATATATTATAAAAGAAGTGTTTTACCACCTAAATTATACTTTGTTATCAATTGCGCTGTGAAAATATAATTATACATAAATACCCAATAAATTTTTATCGTATTTTGGTATTTATGTTAGAAATTCTTATAATTATGAATTAGTATTCTTAGAAGATGAAAAATTTACTCAAGCAATTAACACGAAAAATAATGTAGGAAACTATTGACATCCAACAACGAAAGAATACATAATTTTCAATTTCAATTTAAATGGCCAACCAAAGATCACAATATTTTCCGCTCTTAGTATACTATTCACATCTAACCACCAAAGAATACATAATTTTCCATATCTAATAAACACATGTTCCATCAACATAAATAAATGGCAAAGATTTAGATAGATCAGTTCTTTGATCCCACTCGTAAACCCTGTAGTGTGAATTAAACTTTAGAGAATCTATGACATCAATTGATATAAGCAAGATTATTTAAAATTTAATTCTGACCATAAGATTTACATGTAAAGTTAAAAACCGGTCTACCTAAATTTTTTCTTAAATAAATATGTGATATCTAGAGAAATCGCAATTGACCCTCGCACGCCTTAAAATAGTCCCTGACATCTTTTGGTTACAATCGAAGTGATAAGATCAGTCCCCATCTACGGGTTAAAGATGCAAAGTCATCAATATAATATCAATCTTACAAATGTGAAACATTACTATCAAGATAGAAAAAGATAGTTTTTACTTGATTCAAAAAAGGAAAACAGAAAACATTGTGATTGTAATTTGGAAAACATAAAGCTCCAAATAAGTAGGTCCAGAAAAAATATAACACAATTCATACATTTAAAACTGCAAGTAACAAGAACAACTCAAATAGGCACTGCGTTATCTTTTTGGGATATTTAAAATCTGTCATTATATTGATAAGTACGTAAAAATCGTATATTTTATATAACATTTACGTCATTTTTAGTGATGTATAAGAAAGAATTGAGTAATTATAAGATAAAATGATTTATTTTGAGTTTTGTATGATTTGAGTGAAAAAAAAGTTAAAATTTATGACAAAACTTGAGCAAACTTGCAAAATTAGAATTTACGTGTACGAACGAGGAGTAATGTGTATACAGTTTGGTATCTTTAGCATAATTTTTTATATGAGTTTCAATTAAAGTGATTCAAGATATTTTGAAAAACTAAGACAAAAATCTACAACTTTAAATCTATATTTTATATTTTTAGTTTTTTCAAATGCAGGGGTCAAAATCGAGGAGGAAGTTGGAGCTGGTGCTGTCAAGCGCACCCATGCGTGACCAAAATGCAGCGCCTAAACGCTAACTCCAGTAGCTCCAATCTTTGGTTCAAGATGCAGCGCCCAGACGTGACAAATTTACAGCGCCCAAGCACGCATCGACAGCTAGGTCTCATAAGTTTGCTTATTTTGTAAGAAAGTCTTCTCGTGGGCCTGTATGTTAGAGAGATCGTGTATTTATCATCTCGAATCTCCAAAATCCTAAAAAAAATCTATAAATAAACTAAGAGAAGAGGAGGAAACAAGATCAACCATCAACCATTCTTAGGTTCTTAGTTTTTAATAGTTAGAGCGATAATTTAGACGCAAGGTAAATTTTCTCAAGTGATCAAATTAGAATTTTATTCTCTTGTTAAAAATTCAAGATTCAACAATCATCAACATTAATTGTTGCTACAATTACTTTGTTTGATTTATTTTTATGCAATTCAATTTTTATTTTCATTGCGTTCTTTTTCTTTAATTATCGTTCTTATTTTATTACATTTAAATTCTTAATTATTTCCGTAGTTTAATAGTTAGGATTTTGTTGGATTGTTTTTAATTGCTTTTATAGAACAAACTAATTTAAATTCTTGTTCTTGATTAAATTCTTACAAATAAAATAGATTAAATTAAATTTTTAGTCAATTATATTTAATTACTTTCCGTAAGATTAATATTTTCCATTCTTAACTTTATTTTAATTTCTCGTAATTAAATTTATTTTAAATTAGTTAAAAACTAATAATTATTTCGTTTAACTAGTAAATAAACTTACGAACCTAGTACTTGTTCCAATAGTCTTCGTGAAAATGATCCTTACTTATCCTATACACAAACTCACATCGTACACTTGCGAGTGTATTAGAATTGATTAAGATAATTAAACTTTTTATTACTTATTCATTATTTTCAAAAATCTAATCAATATTTTACCGAACACATGTACATATCCTCCCCACAAAGGTGTAGAATGGGTATGTGACATTTAGAATGACCTCCAATGCTATGAGCAACAACAATATAAGCTAACCAGGACAAAAATTTCATTGCTTTATTTTGGTCCAAACTATAAAGATATTATTGGTAGCATACCATTTTGATAGTAAACACTACATACCCTCCATCTTTCCTATGGTATGAATAACCTTATCAAAGCTAACAAGCCTAGTTGTTTAAATGACCATCTTCACTTTTCAAGTAACTATTATCATAATCAATTTTTATAAATGTTACCGTCGCTGATTTTAAAATTTGGCTGAAACAAATTTTACCTAATAATGCATAGTATCATGTTTTTCATTTATGTGGATATCCATGTATTAATAATGTCCAAGTACAAATTTCATAAATGGTACCGTACTTTTTTTTTTCTTTTCATCTTCAAGAAAGATAGTTTCTGAATATAGTCAAAGCCTTATTATTAACATCAATAAAGATATATCCCCTTCAACAAAACAAAATGCAATTTTCATATAGCTATTAAATTAACCACAAAATAAAAAATAAAAAAGGGCCCACAAAAGCTTATGAAGCTGAAACAAACTCCCAAAGGAACAACATGGTATTACATTCCTCCAAGTCATGATGAACCCAATATAACACAGTCCAGAATATTGTCTGAACAAAATTCACACACACTGTGCCAAAGAACAAACAACATTGTTTCCAAGACAAAGTTAGTGAACTAAGAACAAGAAACTTACAACAAAAGAATCAAAAGTAATATTTGATTAAGTAATTAAGTACACATTAACCAATACTTTATAATTTTGTTATGTTAAAAAGAAACTACCGAACATCCCCAAAAGGTTGGAAACTAAATTGAATTTTTGAAATCTGTCACTGATATTGAAAGCACAATGCAATGGTCTCAATTCAAACATATTGATTGAGTATAAGAGTTACTAAAAAAACTCAAAACACAACATGTACCATTTTTACAGTGCCAAAGCAATGCATAAAGCCCTTTGCTTGGCACCTTTTCTGTCTTGGGCATATGGAGACCACACAACCTTTTTATGTTGGGTAAGAGACCATATAACCATTTTCCAACTGCAAGGTAAGAGAAAAGAAATTGACAAATTACACCATTTTAGACAGATGTTTTTACAAGGAACTCACATGCATAATAGACATAAAAACCAAAACAACGAAAGAAAATACTATTTTCTTAGAAATCCCAAACAGCATCCTAAAGTTGCGATAAGTCTGATGAATCATTCATAGAAACAAAATAAATGATAGCACTACTAAGCAATAACATCCTTATAACCGAAACATTTCTCTTCTTCAAAATCTACCACACCTAGAAAAACACAAAACACAAAACTTTATAAAAGAAATAAAAATAAGATTTAAAATATTTAAAAGAAACAATAATAAAAAATAAAAAATAAAGTGTATCCACCAGTACTTATGTACCTAAAACATAAAGAAGAAATCAAGAAAATTTCTAAAAAAAAAAAAAAAATTTTTAAAAAATTTTGATATGTCTACTGTGAACAATATTCAAACTATTAATCCAATATTCTTTTCAAATTGAAGAACAAATGCTTACAAGTAAATGTTAGAGGGAAAAAAAAAAAAACTCCTTTCATTAGAAAACTACAAATTCATGCAGTTTTGAACAAGATACAAATAGTGGGGGAGAGGGAAGGAAATAAATGATTGCAGTTTTCATCTTTAAAAGGTATCCGTCTAAGTAGTGACAAAAAGAACCAAACTTTTAATCATTAAAAGAAACTGATATATACTATATCAAAGAAAATATGTTCAAAAAACTTA
The DNA here is from genome assembly GCA_025175665.1 of Cinchona pubescens. NCBI lineage: Eukaryota > Viridiplantae > Streptophyta > Magnoliopsida > Gentianales > Rubiaceae > Cinchona > Cinchona pubescens. The sequence goes on from JANKKI010000475.1 coordinate 512,388, forward strand.
AAAGAGCCCAGAAAAACAAGAAAACAAAAGACAACTCCATAGTATAGTTTTCACTTTTTCATAAAGAAAATCTGGTAGAATAACTATTATAATGATTGTATCCACACAGACATGAAAACATGGTAGTACAAGTTAAAGCAGCGATAGCCTGATACATCTCTAATATCATCATGTAAATAAAATTACAGGCTACCTGCAAAGAACAACTTAACAGTATTTAAATGTAAATGATTACATCCATTTAATTCTTTTGCAGCCACTAATAGGAAAAATATAAACAAAACACAGTGTACATTTTCAGTCATTGTGTTTCTACGACTATGATAAAAATGGTAAAGGTAATTATATTATGCTCCAACATAAGTTGAATTTCATAAATGATGTGTACGAAATTGACAAGCTGGCATGCAAAATACAAGTTGAATATAAATGTCAACAAACAAATAATTAATATATTTTGTTACAAGTAGAAAGGCAGTAGAGTTTTTATACACAATGCACATTATTTTGCAAAAACCCAAAGAAATAGCAGTATATACCAGACATCAATTTAGTACAAAGTTCAGGCATAATTAAATAGCAATCTCACGAATCAGGACTCACTAAAAGAAAATTGTCCAGATTGTCAATAGCTTCCAAAGTGCTCAAATGGAATGATATCATACCATTTATCTGAGTCTTTTAGGTATATATCTAAGAACTAAATCATCTCTCTTAGTTAAATAAATAAATTAGTGCAGATTAGAACTCTGAAATTAAAGTATAATATAAAATAGAAAATAAATACATAAATAAGACAATCTAATAGGGTATTCTTCTTGTACCTCAAAAAAGAAAGGAAAAATTTTTGAAAGGAAAAGGGAAAAGATAATCGCACAAAGACGTGAACAAATAATTATATACCCACAAAAAAATTGATAAAGTGAATTTTACCTAGTAAGTTGGAGCACCATTACAAAACATCTGCAGAAAATCAAGAAACAACATGAAGAAGAAATCAAGAAAAATCCTAAAAAATGTAAAAGGAAATAGTAAAAAAAAAATTGGTGATATTTTTGGACAAATTTTGGGAACGACTTCACTGAATCTCAGTTTTCTTGAAATTATATGTTGAATTTCATACCCAAAAAAAAAAAAAAAAAATCAATCCTTATAAAGAAGAATTAAAAAAACATTAAAAAAATTTTGAATTACCTTCAAATAAAATCATGGAAACCTCGAAAATATTCAAGAGACTCCGGTAACAATATACAAAATTAATAAATAATAAGTAAATAAACAACAAAAAAAAAAAAAAAAAATTGTGTTAGAGCATGGAATTAGATTCGAGAACAAAAAGGTGAAAAAAATAAGAAGAAATGGTATATAAATCCAAAAATATTATTAGGCTAACAAAATAAAAAATAAAAGCAAATTCAATTTTAATTTCAAATCTATAGATCTGTCGAGATTTGAAAAGAAAGAAAGTATCTTGAAAGAGAAGCAGAGAAGAGAAGAAAAGAAAGTAAGAGAAAAACTGGTTTTTGCAGAGCGGCACAGAGAAGATGAAGAGAACATGAAGAAAAGAGAGAACAAACGCAGAAGTAGGTAGGGCAAAAACAAAAGAAAGAAATGAGGAAAGTTTCTAAACCTTCCCAGCACATTGCCCTAATCGTCAAAATTTCACAATTGTCCTCATCAGAAACGTGTTATTTGTCCATTTCGTCCCTAAAATTAATTTGGGGATGTTAGAGAAATACCAAATTTTTCACCAATTTCCAAAATTAGGATGCCTTTTCAAATTATCGTGCATTAGAGATCTTTTTTTTTCACAAGTTATTGTGAAAATTGTGAAACTAACAAGAATTTAATTTAAAAAATGCTTAAATCTTGTAATTGTTTTTTTTTTTTTTTGGATTTTCAGATTATGAAATTTAAAAGTAATTTTTATTAAAAAAAATTAGTTTTGCATTCTAGAAATGCGAAACCACTGTAGTTTTATTTTTTTGTGAGATTATAAAATTGAAAAGAATAAAAAAAAAAAAATAGAGCAAGAAGTGCATTTCTAAAATGCAGAACCTGCCAGGCTACAACACAGATTCACAATGGAATCTACTTTTGACCAAAGTAAATAAGTACTTGTTATTTCTAACCTTGTTTTCTCCTCCAGTGGTGCCTTTTATAGCAGAAGCATCTCTTCTTTTTTTTTCTTCTCCTTATTCGCCATTTTTAACTCCAAAGCTCAAAATGATATCTATATTACCAATTCATGATCTTTTTTTGGCAGATCAACTTTAGTTTGTTGAGGACTATAAGTTTACAACAAAATATTGGATATATCTACCACAAATATTTAGTTTTTATTAGAATGCACTTTAGTTAGAAAATAGTTGAAATAATATAGATGTGTAAGATATATGAAGGATTTTTTTGTATGTATTTGTTATAATTTGCATAACAATAATTGTTAGAGATTGTTTGACAATTTTTTTAGACAAATTTTACTAATTATCAGGGATAAATATATAGTGGCTAGATGTGTGATGTTTTTGTGTATAATGTTTGGCGTGAATTTGCAATGAGGTATTGAAAATGTTTGGTGTTTAATTATTTGAGTTTTTTTTTTTGGTGTGTTTATTGTTTTAAATTAATAGCTGTTTGTATACTTTTTTGGCACAATATGGCATGAACGTTTTAAGTATTGTATAGCTGGTTGTATTGGTTGGTTGACGAGTTACTGGTTCTCAAATCAACTTTTGCAAATGGTTCATCTGGTCTATCTAAATTATTTATTTATTGTTACATACAAATAAATTTAGGGCACTGATTTTGACACTCTACAATTAGTTCTAGGTATTCCATTTACACTTTTCATTTAATATTAATGGCAAATAATTTAAATATTAAACCTACTCAAAGTAATACTCCTTTTATCTCACTTATTTTGTCACAGTTTGACTTTTCTGGTTAACTAGATCAATTTTGTAATAAATAATTTATATAGATTTATTTTGTTTTCTATGAAATTTTTTCAGCAAAAGTAAAACTTATATGAAGTGTTATAACATGAAACATAAAATATTTTAAAAAAATTAAAAATCTACATAAAATTGAACCTTGAAAGCTTGACTCGTTAATCAAAAAAAGTTAAATGTGACAAATATATTGAAATGGAGATTGTAATAAACAAATTCATGAATGTATATACCAAACACATAGATAATAACGATTTACAATTATCCCCTATTTACGGAGGATAAACTATCTAGACCTGTCTCTTATAATTAAACATTTTTCTTAACACCAAAGAAAATTATTGGTCAAATTGAAAAAGTCTTCCTTTGTCAATTCCGCATTTTAGATATGCAATTCTTAGTTTTTTTTTTTAATTCTTTTCAATTCTGTAACGTGTCAACCAGAGAAAAAAAAAAAAGAAAAGAAAAGCTACAACAGTTTTCTCATTTCCAAAATGCGAAACCATCTTTTAAAAAATTACTTTTGAATTCCACAATGTGAAAATAAAAAAATAAAAAAATAAACAAAAAAAAAACCTACAGGAGTTATGCATTTTTGAAAGGGTGAATTGCAATTTTGGTCCCAAATTATAGAAGTGCGTAAAATTGGTCCTCAATCTGTTAAAAATTACAATTTTAGTCCCCAATCTATCAAATAACCATGAAAATAGGACAAATAACCGCAGAATTGGACCTCGATCCATTCAAAATTTAACTTAGTTTGAAAGATTGGGGACTAGAACTACAATTTTGAATAGATTGGAGACCAATTGCCACTACGTATTTCTAAAGTTTGGGGACCAAAATTGTAATTCTCCCATTTATAAAATGATCCTAATTTTGTAAATTGGCTCCAAAGTTTGGGATGACAGATGGTGCATATCTATATTGTCAATGAGATGCCTTTCATGTACATGTATATGACCAAATTTTGATGCCAATAAGAAACATTCATATGATAAGAATTTAAATTAAAGCCTTTTTTTTTTTTTTTTTGGCAGATTTCAGGTTTCTCATGAAAATGTTTAAATTAGAGAAATTTTTCCGAATTTCACATTTTTCAAGAAAAAATTTCATGTAAATTTGTGTTTAACCCTAAAATGTTGTTTTAGATCCCTATATGCACTATAGAATTTAGTATTAATTAATGACATTTTGCATCTTTCAACCATACAGGTTTAGCACTATACACCCTAAACTATAAGTTGCACTAGTATGGTATTTTTTGCAATTAACCCCAATTTCTTGAGCTTCTTATGAAGTGTTTCTAATTTTGTTGGCTACGCATCAATTAAAAGATTATTTGCACCCTTGTAAACGTGACACCGTTGCAAGAGCCGTATCAAGAGTAACGGTAAGGGTAGAAACGGTCGTGACAGTAGGAACACCGGTGAGTATGGCACACAACATTTTTCAGCATCATTTTTGAGACAAAACAAATATACCTTTGGCCTTAGAAATTAGCGAGAACTAGATTCTGACACCAAAATTATCAAAAATTGTCATATGGCAACGAAAAAGATGAAATCTTGGTGGCTCCTCCTCCTAACATTCAAATAATGCTTAAAAATAACACAAAGTGATACCTGGAGAATTCTCAGATTTGATAAAACATGTATGTGCCAATAGCTAATAAAGAAACTGCAAAAATAAAATATAGAACAAGGCACTCTAGGAGCATTTAATTATTGTTTATTTTTTGCAAAAAAAAAAAAAACATAAACATCTAAAGAATCATATTGTTAATTTTGTTATTAGTTTTAACCATTAATATGCTAAAGTAGATAAGAAAAAGCAAAGCTCGTCGAAGTTTATCGTTCCTTATTCTGGCATTGTATCAAGCAGGTGCAAAGCAAAAGAAAAAATAGTTTACTCATACTCAATTAACATACGATCCAGCCCCAAATTTTACAGACAGACACTAACAATTTTGCATTCAGTTTTTTATTAAGAATCCAACCATGATTGGTTAGTTGTGGTGGTGGAATCTAGTAGCTCTATCATAGACATTATTTTTTTCCATTTTTCTCTTCAAGTTTCCTTGTATGTGTCTGTATGGCTGTGAGTATAAAAGAGAAATAGAAGGGGTTGGAGAGATGACGAAAGTGAGTGGATGGTGTAGAGCATGAAGTGTGTGGCTTATGTGTGATGGTCGTTTGCATTTATTACCCGAGGAAGAGGAATTAAAGGAGGAAGTGAACTGATATGGGTAGAGAGATCCTCAAAGAGAGATGATTTTGTTGGGATTTTGAGAAGAAAGTAGAGAGGGTAGATTCGTTGTTCAGTGTTTAATTCACTAAAAACTTAAGTAATTATAGTAAATTGTGAAAAATTGAAAGTATGTAGTATCATAATGCTGTAATTTATACTTTGGCATACAAAGTACTAAAAGTATATAGTTGAGGGTTGTGAAATGCCATTAACCTTAGAATTTATAAGCTTTGTTGCAAATCTTTAAAATTATTTATTATATTAAATGTTTTATTTTTATTTTTCATAAAAATAGGGGCAAAATGGTAATTTGGACTTCAATTGTCTTTTTTAGGTATTTTTAATTTTTAAATTCCTTCTTCAGAAGCTTGTCTACATCTAGTTTTGAATTTAAGTTTTTTGCATCGATGGCTCTTTTCCAAAGTAGCATTTTGGGTGGAATTTTCAGGTTATTTGAGTTTCTAAATTGAATTTTAATGCATTTAGATATATCCTAAAAATTTTGATGACTTTTGCAGTTCATTCAATGTTATTTTGAATTTTCTCCTTTTACACTCATAGCATTCTTCCAAAAATGTGTCTCTAAGGATAAAATTCTCAGTGAAAAATTTTAGTAAAATTTTTATGAGAAAACAGAATTTTTGTAATTTTAGAATTTTAATCATGTATTGAGGACAAGTTGGGGAAAAATTTTGTAAAAGGATGAAGTTGAATAGCTCCTTCTTTCGCTAGGTAATCTATAACTATGTTGCCTTGCTAAGAGACATGATTAATCTTCACTTGTTGGAACTGAAATACCTGAACTCTTGTCTCTTTTATTTTGCTCATATCACGCACAACGTGCATACACACGCACACTAAAACACAACCCACAAAAACCTACACAGCCCTGACCTAAATTCACGATACACTACACATACTCAAACATAATTCAAGAAACAGTCAAACTTAGGAGGTGTTTGGCTCACATTCGGGAATCGGAATCGGAATGGGAATCATAAACCCTATTATTGGTATGAGTTTATATAATTCCCCTTGTTTGGTTTAACATAGGAATCAGTTTCATTATGTTAATAAGTTATTCAACATTGATTGTTTTTTGAAACCCATGCCACAAGTGGGGAATAAAAGTAGGTAATTTCTAACACTTTCATTCCCATAAAATGATTCCCATAGTATTCAACCAAATACCATCCATGGGTATTATTAACTTTGATTTCCATTCCCCCTCTCATACCCATAAACCAAACACCTCCTTAATTCACACAGAAAACCCAAAAACATTGCGCGCACACACACATTCGTGGCCAAACCACACACAAAGGAGGAAGAAAGGAGGAGGAGGGCCAAATTTAGCCATTGAAAAATTTATACCAGTTCCATCTATGTATATATATATTTTTCAAAGACCCAATCGACAAATATTATTGAAAACTCGGAACAAAGAAACCAGAGACTCACTATTTGTCTCGTGAGACAGGACGAAATCACAGCATTGATGGCAAGACCAAGAGGCCTGTTGATCACAAAAAGAACAGGAACAAACCAATAAGAAACTGTTTCGTGGCTTACAAGCCTTATGGGAAGCAACTTGTTTTTTTTATTCAAAGGCTTGTTTTTCACTCCATAATAAAACCGTAGCAGTAGCAATACTTATATATAGTATTTTTACATATTAACTTCTTAAATTAATTGAATATAGGAAATCTATTCAAACTAAAATTTGGCCAACTCACAATTAAAAACAACTTAGGAAACTAATTAACAACTCTTCTAATACTAGAACTCCTAATTAAATTATACTTTGGTTTAATTTCTCACAATTTTTTTTCTTTCATTTTATTTAGTATATAGAATTTGGGCTAAACAATTACAAAGATTTAAATATCTATATAGAAAAAAGAAAGAAATTTTTTTTAAGACCTACTTCAGACCGTTCATTTTTTTAGGAACATTCAAGCATTCGATTCATTTTAACCCTGAAATTGATCAAAATAGTTTGCAAGTATAACTTGGATCATTTTGAACCAAAAATATGAAGTTTGAATGTGAAAAGGTGTAGTTTGGAGTACAAAAAGTGACCAATATTTTTTTGTTTTATTTTCTATCATTTTTCTTTGAATCTAAGATTTTTGTTATTTTGACTCCAAAATCGTGTTCTATGCAGAAAAATAGGTCTGGGTTAGGTCATCAAAAAAGCGTTTTGAAGAGCCTGCTAATGGCTTCGTCTGGTCAGTACCGTTGGAATTTTGGTGCAAAAGCTCCAAAATGACGTCGTTTTGGAGTTCCCTTAATTAATATAAGAATTTTAAAGAAAATTTGGTCAAACTGAGTTTGGGCAAACCGGTTCAGGTCACATTAGCATGAGAAAACGAGTTTGGGTCGGATCTAGTACGGGCCCATCTAGTTAACTAAGTCAAAATTTCCATTTATTTCATTAAGGACCCGTATTATTTTTCTGTTATTTAGGTCCCTGAATTCTTCATTTAGGTCCCTAGGGTTGTCATTTTGATCCAATTTTGTATCAATTTTTTTTCTAGTATATGTGTCATGTTAAAAATGGTAGGGAAACTTAAAAATAAAGTAAAAAGACCACAAGATAATTTAAGAAAAAATTGGATTGAATTTGGCAATTCATGCTTATGTTTAATAGAAATGTTTCATATGTTAGCGGGGACTTTGATCTAATATTTGAAGGCCTTAAGCTTGAATTGGTCATGATGCCGTCGTGGATCGTTTTTTTTTTTTTTTCACTAAAAATTGGAATAAAATCATTTGGATTTATGAATTATAATTTATTCATGTTTCATATAAAGCGATCCAAAATGACCTTTTAGGGACAGTGAATGACTGTTTACTTAAAATTGTGAACCTTAAGCAAAGAAATAATTTTTTTACAGATATTTACTATATTAAAAGAGAGAGTTTGATTAGGATTTTTAAATTTTCTTTCCGAAGTTACCCTAATTATATAATTTAAAGACTACATCAGTTATTTAACTTGAATATCTTTTTTGTAATTGCTAAACCTATTTATATAAAATGCACCTAAAGAAAGAAAAAGGAAATATACCTAAATTTTTGGGTTAATAATAGGAATTAAATTTGATTGAAATAAATTTTCTTTTACAATAGAATCAATTAGTTGGAAAATATTTTTTTTTTGGATGAACTAATTTACCCTTATTTTATGACTCACCAAACAAGATAATCCATTGCTTTCTTTTACTTATTATTGTTACAATTAAAATAAAATAGAAATTCTATATTAAAAAATCTAGTCCAATAATTCTTGAGAAATTAAATATATGGTCATGATTGTCATACAAATCAAATAATCCATGCACATAACAATTACTACATTAACTATAGTGAAATAGTTTGTGCAAAATCTTCTGATAATTTGGACAACATAATCTCAAATAACATTGATTTTCAACAAAAACAAAATAGTAAAAAATGAGCTATTATACCTAGAAAGAAAGAAGCCATTATTAAAATAAAAAATAAAATATGTTGTCTAAAATTGAACTCATAAAAAATTCTAAAAAAAATATTCATGATTGTAATATAAAAGAGGTGGCATCAGCACAAGTCAAAACATGTATAAGTCTCATAATGTCTGTTTGTTAAATTGGAATTCAAAATGAATAAAAACAATATAAATTACGTCTAGTACTTTTCTGCTTTTCTTCAAGACTGTAAGATTCATATAAAAAATAATAATGATAAGTTGATCGAATAAATTTTCAATTTTTGAGAAGAAATAGTGGAAAGAGAACAGATTTGAAAGTTTAGAAGATGTAATGGGTGTGGTGCGCTATGAAATAAGGGTAAATTAGGCATAGAAAAATATGTTAGTATAAATGATGGTCTTTTTGGTCTTTTTGGTTATTAAATAAGGATACAGCTATGTGAAGAACTTTTAGGGGTACGGAGATATCATTTGCCTTTTGATAATAATAGGAAAGAATATTTTTTAGGAGAATTTAGTAATTAAACAACAATTGTTCCACTCAAACTCTTCACAATAAACGAGATAAATCGTTTAAAACTTTGATTTCCAATGAACTATTTGGGAAAATATTTTGGACATGTACAGTAAAATAAAGTATTTGAGAAAGAATTCTTATGTTGAAACTATTTAGATTGCACGGGTATAAAATAAAGGAATGAAGGAAAGGCCATAGAGAAAAGAAAAAAAAAAAAGGAGAAAAAAACAAATTCAAAGAAAAAGAAGAAGAAGAAGAAGTGATTTAGCACCGATATTGAAAGGATTTAAAATAATTTTAATGAGTTGAGGTAATTTCATGCATTCTAACCTTTCTAATTTAGTTAAGTTATTGTTCAATTGCTATATATGATAACTTGACTTTCCATTTGTGGTGTGAAATTTGATATATTTGAAAAAAAAAAACCGCAATAAAGTAGTAAAGTTAATTTAATCTAATTTTAAATTATTAGACTAATTATTGTCAAGTAGATTTTGAATTATTATCAGACTAATTATCATTATCATTGTCAAGTAGATTTTGAATTATTATCAGACTAATTATCATTCCATTGTTATTAAATTTTTATAGAAAGATATGCAGATTTCATATTCGAGTTGAATTTAATCTTTATACTCGAGCGAGATTACCCTTACACAAGTTTCAACTTATATGTTAAGGGGTTACTATTTTCTTATTTAGATTTGGACCGAATAAATTACATCGTTTTATGGAAAAAAATACTTCCTATTAGAGGAATATTATTTGAACATAATATAATTGTGTGAAAAAATGGTATGGTATATGACCAAACTTGTAATATATCTCGAATTTTTAAGACATGGTTCTTTAAAATGAAAAAAATTGATATTTGTTTGTCTAATTTTAACGCATATTTGGTTTATCTTAACTTCATATGATCATGGAACAAATATCTCTTTCTTAAATTAATTATTACAGTAGTCACAGTTTGTTGATTTAAAAGAAGATAGAGGCAAATGAATAAAGGAAAAAATGAAAATCAAATCAAGATATGCAATTAAGAAAAACATCGGGTAGTTAACAAATTTTTAACTAATATTAGTCACCAAAAAAATGCCTTAATAATAATTGAGTAAACATAGGTGGTTATACATGTGGAAAAACTTGAAGAGAAATACAAACTCATATTGTGTAGAATTTTATTGAAACTATATTTTAAAGTAATACTTTGATGTTATTAAAAGAGGGCGAGAGAGTACATTGGAGGTACTATTTGAGAAACCACAAATTATACGACTTTTAGAAATAGATTTTTACAGTGCTTAAAAAATGAAACCCATATTAGACTAAATACGATTATTATTGAAATAAAGTTTATAGTACCTCCAATATTTTATATGTGGATCATTTAGTTGTCAAAATAAAACTTTTTATTTGATTAATCTTAACAAAAATATACAGATAATTTGTGTTCAACATAATCTATCAACGTACAATGAACAAACTCTTAAACTAGTTTCATAAAAATAATCACCATCTAGTCTCTGAGTTCATAAATCAATACATTTGGAGCTTTACTCAATGAAATATCCATTTAAGTTTAGCCTACAAGAGCAGTAAGTACCTGAACATGCTGTCAGCTTGTGCATAATATTGAAGGACCTAGAATCAAAATCTGGACTTGACCAAAATCGACAAGTCCACTTCTGTTTTGAGTCTAGTTTCATTTAGGATTGGTCTCACCTCATTTGATGTCTGGATCTATCAAATAGCCATATGAAAAATATTGTAAGTTTATTTTGATGTGCCATGAGTATTTATGAATTCGATCTTGACTTTTGCCAATGTCATTTGATTTTAGTCTATACTCTGTGTGTATTCGTTTGGATTGAAAATATTTTTTTTGAAAAAAATATTTTTCTTGGAAAACATTTTACATAAAAAAATATATTTTTTTATATAATTTTACGATATTCGGTTGACAAAATGAAATATTTTGAAATAAAAATTTTTAACAGTTTCATCTTTAATTTTATGAATACAAGTTAAAAAACTTATAATAATGATAATAAATACCTTACAAATAATTGTGGTTAAAAAAATGTTGATTTTGTTCAAAATTAAATGATAATACAATGTAGTAATAAAATATGCATAGTGATAATTATATTACTGTGAGACCCATGATTAAGAGAAAAAAGAATGGAAAAGAAGAATTGAAAACAAAATAAATTTAGCAAATAAAATTATAAAAGTAAGTATTTGATATTTAATGTCACTCTTGAATTATTCGAAAAATAACTTATACTCAAAAATTCTGTAAGTAATTTTCAACTGGAGGAAGAAAAATTGAAAAATATTTTACATTAAAAAATATTTTCGGTGTTTGACACCAAAAAAATTTTTGAAAAATATTTTCAATCTAAACGAACACACCCTCTATCTTTTCCTTTTTTTCCAAATAACCAATGATTTTTATCGACAAGTCGATAACAGTAAAAAGGAAACAATATAGGGGGAAAACATCATATAACGACTACATAAAAAATCATCTAACGAAGAAGCGTCTTACTACTTAACCGCCGCTAATTCTTTCCCGAAAGAAACCAGGTGAATTTATGCAATACTAATTGATGGGTGCATATTAAGGATTACTTCATTTTTTTTCCCTCTAGGTTTGTTTGACAATTCACTAAATTCCCAACTGCTACAACGAAAAGAGATGTGCTTTACTTTTGGCTTTTAATTGGCAAGAATTTCTATTACCGTCGCAATGTAGGATGATCTTAGGTGCTTTGCTCCTCCGGTCTAAATTTGCGATCAATTTTGCTCTGCACCGTATTATAGGGACGTTGCTGACTGAATCCGTAGGAATACTGTCCTCAAGACTTCAACATAGAAGTTCTCAAACCCAACTGAATGTGAGAGAAAACTTCATTACCACTTCAATAGTTTAATGTTGGCTAGATAGAACAAACTTGCATTGCATCTTGATTTTACAGATGGAAGTTATCACTTGTTCAAGTTAAAATTCCAACGACAAATCAAAGTAAGGTCCAATAGGATATACAATTTAATTCATACTTTTCCATTCAATGGGGAATTTACAAAAGGCATATGAAAGAAGCATCAATTTTCCACAACGTCTTCTCCATTTAGAAAGTGCCAATACTAATGCTGGGGAATCTCCAGAATAAAAAACTCCGTTATTTAGCAAAACTTTTTAGACCTGATAATCTACATGATTTACCATATATAACAAAGAAAATAAATGGAAAATTTTCAGTTTTCATATTGAGCTTTTGCAAGAAAGAAATCACCCGCATGGCCTTGAATATCATTTGACCAAAAAACTGTTCCTCAACATTGAAAAAGCTTCATGCCATGACGAGAGGGGCAAAACCCACAAACTACCAAGAATTCCAAGAAGAATAAGCTTCTGATAATTCAATTCAACCCTAGCCAAACAAATAAACAAGTAGTCTTCAACTTCAACCTTCCTGGCATAACATGACTGCAGAGCAAAACACAAATAAAAGTGTTATTAAGACCGAGACAGTTAACACAAGACTGTCAAAATAATGAGGGAATGAAGTTTTATGAAACAGATAAATCCTCCTCTTACTAATTCCAACTAGTCCATAAAGTTTTCCGAAGTACAGTCACTTAAAACTTTCCCAGTGATCGAGTGGTTTCCTTGAGAAGCCTCTCAAGAAAATACGATCACGACATAACAAGAAATATGATGGTTTCACATTATCTAGTAATATCTTATTTGTCCCATTACAAAGTAACTGAACAAAATGTAAATTCCTGATATTCCAAGTGCTAGTACAAAGAGAAAGAAGGAATAAGGGTGAATAAAGGGGATTCAGCACCTAAGTTCGTTGTTACAGAGAGAGAATCATAATTCTGAATCCGCTTTGTCCATGAACAAGGAAGCGATAAGTAATGCAACTACGAATCTCATGGGAGTTCAATCCTAGCTCAGGATTAACGCTGACGGCATGCTTAACACATGCAAGTCAAACGGGAAGTGTTGTTTCCAGTGGGGTTAGGTAAGTAACACATAGGAACCTGCCCTTGGGCAGGGAACAACAACTGGAAACGGCCGCTAAGTTGGTCGTTACGCAAAAAGAATCAGAATGTTGTTATTATTATTTTTGGTAAGTAAGCATTAGAAATATTTGATAGTTCAAACTATAATTGGATTTTTTTAAAGAAAGAATTGGTTTTGAGGATAAATGCAATGCCGTAGAAGAATTAATGCAACCAACCCCACTTGTTTGTTTGTAAAGATAGTTTGTTAAATAGGTATCTTCTCATCCCACACATTTTTTTGTCTTCAAAAACTCACTTGTCTTTCTACTTGAACAACCGAAGCAAAAACCCTGACTTCTCATACAAGTGATATTTGTAAAGGTCCCTAAAAGCTCATCCATGGTGATCAAAGAGATGTTCTAATAGCCTTCCAAGACAACTTTACATAGAGAATAGGAAGAAAAAGAAGAACAACAGATCAGGTGATGGTAATTCATGGCAGCTTCAGCATCCACAGCAAAATTTACATGGCAGAAATCCAAAACCTCTTGAAAATAATGTTGAATATTGACGACATAGGTGAATATAAGTAATAAAGCATGACTATTAAAGGCTGACACATCACACATTTAAGACAGTGAATTATTTTCAACAATGTATAGAAGATGCAAACCACCACAAAGTTAGCGGCTGCATAGTATACATCTTAACTATTTTAAAGATGAAGAAACTGACCATAATTTTGTAGAGGAAGGGGTGTCAACGTATAGCTTGATACCGTAACTGAGATTGGGTAAAGGTCAGTCAATATAAATACAAATTCAAAATGCACAAGACGACATATACATTAATTAGTGTTCTTCAAAATCATATATAATATTTCTTGAACTTCCAGAACCTCTGCAGATTAAATTTCCTAATTGTCCGGCATAGTGCACGCTAAAAAAGGACAAATTCAGATTTTGTGCTGCTAACTGTCCAGTGAAGTAAAGGTAGCTAATAAACAATTAAACTTTATTTTCGATTTAAAAATACTTCGCCAAATGTAAATCTTGAAAAGATGATGACAAGTAAATCTATTTGTTTATGTTCTGTTTCACTCATCCTGTATACCACAAAGATATGATTCCAGCACCAGAGATCTACAGGGAAAAATACTTAACTTGCTAGTTAGGGTTTCATGCGCAATTTTCCTTTCAAAAAACAATTAGCAGTTGAAAAGAACCAATCCTTAAAAGTAAAGGTTATGCAACTTCAACAATTGTCACATAGGCTATGTGTCATGTCACTAAATCTTACGACCATCAAATTACATCCATTTAATGGTGCAATCTATTATCAGCATTAAACCATCCGGCTATCTTGACACTAAAGTAGCAATAGTACTAATAGCAGACAGTTACTACACAACCACAACTTCTAAGTTTACATCAATTGAACTTCTCTCCAGGAGAGTATGATTTAGAGCTTTTTAAAATTTTTAACCACAAAATAGGTATTGTGACATATTCAAACCACGCTAACAATGAAAGAATCCTATTTGAAATTGATCAACATAGGTCACATGCTAACCTGTTCGACAAAAAGATAGACAGAGAAAAGGCTGGGCTTCGTGGTATACAGAATAAGAGTGACTTTAGCAGCAATAACACCGGGATGACCCCAGTTCACCAAAATAGTTAATAAGAAGAAAACAGGCACAAGCAATCTTCTTAGAATTGTCAATAAAGCACGATGATCTTCATCAGAGTCTGAACAATCCAAAATGCCTAACTCATGATCATCCACGACAAACTCAAAACCTGTACTTCTGTAAAGAATCTCAGACACTTTGGAATAAAAAGATAAATAATTTTTTTTAGAATATGATAGTTATTAAATCTGAAAGAACCATTGCTAAAATTGTAAAGAACCAATCTCTTATATCGTAAAAACAGTTTTTACACCTTCATTTTTAGGAACACGCTTCTCACCATCTGTACAATATGCAATGCATGGCCAAGTGTAGATTGATCCAACTGTCACTGACAATCCAAATATAGTACTCAAAGTAAATCTGCCTCCTGAAAAGAAGTCAACAAGGAAATTAGACTTTTAAAAAATAGATATGCAAACATAAGGACCATAAAATTCACATGCTGAAGGTTTCTACTGGTAATACAGAGTACAAGATAGTCATGTTTCTCACATTTCCTTTTCATATACTTAAATACTTCTAATGTGAATAAGACAAATTAGAGAGCGGTTACTTCATTGTTGCACAAACTAGGTTGCACCAACTTCATAAATTGATTCCGAGTCAAAAAAAAAATTACACAGGTTTCAGCAGTTAAAATGTACACCTCACCTAGTCACTAAATCACTACCATCAGCACAATGCTATGCTCTTTCACATCTCATCTTTGAGAAGAGAAGACAAAAAATCTAAAAAACATATTCAACCTAACTAAAGACAACTCAATTTTCAGCATACAAATGCTCCTAGAAACAAAGCTACGAGAGCCATTGAATGTGTAATCTTATGGAAAAAGGTAAGCAAAACTTCTTGCCGGTTAAAAGGATAATACATGAGCTGAAAATAATATACACTTGGAGTATTTACAAAAATATCTAACAGTTCATTGACAGCAATAGCATATTAACTTTGCTCACTCTGTTGACCCCCACCTTTTGTGTAGTTTCAGGTGCATAACTATTAAAGAAAATATTTCATCCAGGATGGATTGCAACTTAAGAGTAAAGCAAGACTGGTTTATATTAAGTCACTTTAATAAGTATACAACAAGAAGCTATAATATTGTATTCCAGAATGGAAGTTTGCAGTGAACTTCAATTCAGAAATGACAAGATTGCTCCAACAAATGAGGCATTATGCCTAAACATATGACAACATATCACTATGCAACATCACTCATTATAATTACTGCCTATCACAATTTCTCAAGGTTCTTTCAGACCCAAAAGCAAACAGGTAACGTGAATCATTAGACTTCAAAGTTCGAACCCAAAACAACAAAACAGAGAAATATTAATAGTACCCTTTTCAAACTTGAACTACAAAAATTCCCGAAATGATGATATTTCCGAAAAATGAGATTCCAGTAAGGATTAGGCACACTCTTATGCTTATGCACCTTAGCATTTACTGCATTCAGCCATTTCTGTAAAGGTCCGCAGTCCCCCCCGAAGTACCCCTAAAACACAGAAAAATAAAGAAATATCATAAAAAAAAAAACAAAATTATTGAAAATCTTGATCATTTAAGCATATACTCCTATAAGATTGGATTTCAGGGTGTTGTTGAATCTTACATGGGAATTTGGGATGGGAAAGGTGAGAATAAGGAAACTTAATGGAGGTGATAGAAGCCCTAAGAATTGGCTGTATTAGCAGTCTTGTTGTATACATTTCTGCTTTGCTTTGTATTAGTGCTCCGAGTATGTCAATTCTCCACGGACCTTTTTCAGCGCTGCAGCCAGCACAAAGGGATTATTCGTTTTTGGTTGTTTAATTTGGTTAATGGCATTATTGCACCCTCAACTATGCTAGTTTATTACATTTCACCCTCAATTATTAGTTTTCGTAATTTACTACCTCAAACTTCTAATTTTTGGCACTTTAGTATTATCACTTAACCTCATGTCAAAATTGCATAATTTGGTCCGCATTTGTCGCAAGTTAAATCGAACCTCATGTGGATATTATAGGAAATGCACAAAAATTGAAAAGTTATATTTACTATTAGTTAGTGCTTCGAATTTGCTGGAACTAAGATCATTGTACTAAAATGCTAAGAGTTGGGAGTTTGAGAGAATGAACTATAAAAATTAATAGTTTATAGTGCAAACAAAGTACTAAATATGTATAATTAAGGGGTGCAAAATGCCATTAACACTATATGATATTACTACTACATTTTGGCCTAGGTTGAATACTTCATCGGTTTAATATATGATTGTCCTTTTTTTTTTTTTTTTTTTTTGAATTGTCTCAATTTTAAAAAGAATAATTAAAAGTGATTAAATTACTATCATTTTATATTAATATTTTCTAACTCCATAATCCTTTTCCTTTCATAATAAGATTAACATTAAATAGTTCTTTAAAAAATTCATATTTTTCTATTTTAAATCTTCAAACTAAGATTCATCATTTTTTCCACCAAAACTTTCAATGCGAATTATAAAAATATGTGATTTCTCACCAAAACTGTTCTTTAAAATAACGTTACTCTTTGATTCTTAAAGGCTAAAATAAATATGGTAACCCAAAAAAAAAAATTTATATAAATGTCTTCGTGTTCATGTTTCTTCCTAGGTCAAAACAAGCACTCATAGAGGAGATTTTTTTTTTATTGAAGATTTTTAAAAAAAATGACAGATTGCTATATGCAT